>LR738714.1:180509396-180553512 GCA_902687465.1 Secale cereale | reverse complement strand
GCCAAGCTTTTTCTCCGGTGATCCCCACCCCCACCGCCCAATCAACGCGCCCCCATCGCCGGCGACTGCCAACCAGAGGTCTCACGACTTCGAGTACCCACCGACCACTAATTTATTACCATTTCTGTCCTTCATATACGCGCTGACGGATGGGCCCTATGGTAATGTGCGCTGCTGAATGTGGACTGTTTGAATGGTCAATTGATCGTGTCATCAACAAATTACGGAGCTGTATGGTGAGCCAGTGACCGTATGATCACCCTAAAATGTATTTTATTAACACGGTACAGACTCAAACTACCATTTCTTTCTTTCATATATGGGCTGACATGTGGGCCCCACGGTTACGCACCCCGATGGTGCAACACTAGTTGCGCCATGTGGAACGTTTGACTGGTCAATTGATTGTGTCATCAATAAAATACGGAGTTGTACGGGTGAGCCAGTGACCGTATAATCATGACATCTATTTTTTAACACAGTACAGACGCAAGGGCTCATGTATACGCGCAAGCACTCACCGCTATAAGCGCACACACACAGACCCTACCCCTATGAGCACGTTCAAGAGAGTGGGCCAGCATATGATCTTGAGATTTTATGAAGTCACCATAGGTGCCTCGTAGTCGAGTGGAACGTCTCCTCCCACTGAACACACATCACTGGAAAATACTGAAATTAACCCAGGATAAATGCGAGCACCGGGACTTTAACCCTGGTGGGCTCGAGAAACCACTGTCCTCCTAACCATCCAACCACATGTTGGTTAGCATGACAAAATGTATGTGGTGACCGTGATGAGCTTATTCTGAAGTCTAGTGACCATATCGTGCTTTCGCTTCAAATACAATGACCGTAAGTGTCGTCAACAAAATACGGAGCAGGCAACAAATGCAAAGTCCGCCAGTGTCATCAAGAAAATACGGAGACGTATCGTGAGCTAGATACCGTATGATCACCACGAGAATGTATATGGTGACCGTAATGAGCATATTCTGAACTCCAGTGACCGTATAGTGCTTTAGCTTGAAATACAGTGACCGTCATGCGTGAATGTGTCATGGGAATGCTTACTTGTAGAGGGTCGAGAGATAGTTTGTGTGCGTACGTGAAAGTGGTGTAGAAAGAGGGGATGTCCGATGGAGACAAGGAGAGATATGCCCTTCGTTTCTCTTTCCCGTGACTAATATTTTAGGAGAATATATACACATTCACAATGCAGAACAAATATTTTTGGATGCACCATGCAATTAACTTTCATGTATAACATTGTACTATTGTATATGCTTATTTTCTTAGTGGTCGATTGCGTGTGTGGTGTGGTGGGCACATCATTTCTAGTTGTGGTGGGTAAACATGTGAACTCATGGGTTGGTTCCATCCTGCGCCACATAGGTTGGATCGAGACACGTTGTACGAAGGCCCATGTGGAGGATTCAGCGTACAACATGAAGCTAGCTACCAGAGTCGTGGAGGACTCTATCCCCACTTGTGACAAGCCGACTATATATGATTTGTAACCATAGGCCCCCAATATGTTATAGAAGCTTGGGGGCTAGTTCGTCGATAGTATACACACACGCACAATGCCTGGTATTCACGTGTACTTTGTACACACCCCTATCACTAATATATAGTACCAGGAGTAGGCTTTTTCCTCAACTCCAAGGGTCCAAACTAGGGTAAAACTTTGCCTCGTATTACCATCTAGCCTAACAGTCAGGGATATACTACCGAATGATATGATGGAATGATATCTGCCAACTACTAAGAGAGAGGTGTGTCTGGGGGGGCAATGTGTGCGAGAGAGGCCTAAATATAATGTGCGTGCGGGAGACACGTAGGCACATATATGTGCGTATAGAGGGCTAGTACAGACCATGCGTGTGTGTATATATGCATGTGAGAGAAATAGTGTTTTCCAACTGAGATTAGTGAAAAGAGTGGTACATAGTAGTCAGAAAGAGAGAGATAGAGAGATACAGAGAGAGCATGTGCGTGAGACTCCCCGACACCCCGAGAGAGATTGTGAGCATGTGTGAAAGAGAAATGCCGATGCATATAAAGTGTGTGCACTTATGTGATAGATAGAGAGATATATAGCGCGTTTGTGAGAACGGGCCGTGGCATAGCGCATCTACATGTAACAGGCGGTTCTACGCATTAAATTAAAATATAAATGGCATTATTATTTTTGGATGAGATCATGAATTTTGCAAATTGTGTATGGACAAAAATCGGTCCATCAGACAGCCATACTCTATTGAATTCTAGCATGTGCATGTGTTTATTTCATATTATCGATCCATAGAGTGGGAGCGGTTTGAAATACAAGCAATGAATGCTTTGGCAATTCATATATAAACATTAATTAGTGCACTCCATGTTGTTAGTGTGAAGCACTTTATACATTTGTCACTTGCATGGATACATTCTGAATTGCTAGCTACGAAATAGAATACATGTCGAATTCAACATAAAGGGGGCTTCGAAGATTCGAATTCATAGGAAGTGCATTCATCTATTTGAACCCGACATAATGTCATTTCTAAATCAGATGTAAAAGGGGGGCATCAATCTTTTTTGTGCGTTTGAACATGATATATATATATATATATATATATATATATATATATATATATATATATATATATATATATATATATATATTCATACGCATGTCTAACTTTTTTTGCATCCAAGGAGATTATATCTGGAACCATGCATGAACTGAGGTAAGTTGCATATTTTTTAATATATACTCGTGTACAATGTATATTCAAATGTACCACCTCCATTCCAAAATAATCGTAGCTTCATGATTTTCAAGAGTAAAGATTTGTGAAGTTTGACAAATCCGGAATGTTCAATTCAAGAGAACCGAAAACGTTAATGCTTCTGCTCCCAAATATTGAACGAAGTGCCAAATAGGCCTCTAATCACCCAAAACCACGCGAGACTAATGTTTGGTGGTAGGAAATTACTGTCCTGACTCAGGCCCGTGTAGCCTATCGGCCCAATGTCCAAAGGTCTAAACCGGGGTAGGTTTGTAACTTCACCAAGACGCCAACCTCAACCGCCTCCGAGAAGCATTCATACGCCGTGGGCGCCTAAACACCCATGCGCTCGGCCGAAATCTATCCCGCCCACATTTGGGACACCTGAGATTACTGACCTACCCCCAACCCGCAATATGTCCAAAATTTTAGATGGGGTAAAGTTTGTAACTCTCCCCAAATTTCAAATAAGCGCGTCCCAAACAAAACATTGTTCCTCCTTAGTTCCTCGCCTCCCCCCGTTTCCCCATTCATACTCCGTAGGTGCCAAAACGCCCTCTCCACCAGCCGCGAAACCCCAGCCTCCTCCGTCCTCCACCCCATAGCGCCCAATCCACCGCCGCCCAACTCCATCACGCCGGAGCCGGTACCCCAACGTCATCGTCCAACGCAACCGCAACGCCCTCAAGGACTTAGCAGGGAAGCCAAGGTAGAGCTGCCTCCACGACGCCGACACCGACGTGCGCTGTACCAGAACTACTCTGACCATGCCGTCCTGCGCCTCACTGCTGCCGCTCCACTGTCGCAACCGTCCACCGCACCGGAGCTGTTCCCGCTACGCCGTCGTTCGCCGCCTCGGATCTGCTTCCCCGCCGCCGATAGAAGACCACCACACCACACTCAACAACTTGGCCATGGGTTCATCCAAGGCTGCACTGCCCTCCACAACTTCTCATTTCCAGCGAACCACAAGAGGATCGTTGAAAAAACAGAAGGAGGACACAACACTGCCAGCAGAAAGAGGTACTCCTCTTCCCTTATTCGTGCAAACCTTACGTCTCTGCTCACACCGTATTCATCCCTAGTTGATCCCTTCTTACTGCATCTTCTTCGTGATACTAAATGCACAAGGTTTCCTCCCTCTACTATTTCACCTTTGCTAGAGGTCAGTAGCCCGCCTTGATTTCAATTCAGGGTCTGTCGAACCGCAATTAAAAGAAGCAGCACCCGCTTAGGCGCGCGGAGCACCTAGTCCGCCTGTTCGCCGGGGAAGCGGCGCATCGGTGTCTATCATAGGGGTGTGGGGCGCAGGAGCTGCTTGCGCCCGATCTGGAGGTCGGCGGGGCTTGAATGGATTGCCGGGGGGCGGTGCCAAGCATGGTGGTGCGGTGAGGTCGAGGGGAGGGCGCAGACAGGGGACTGGGCCGGTGGTCGCTACCGTTTCGAGGAAGATCATCAACACTGACTGGCTGGAGGTAGATGAAGCCGATCTACCCGTTATTTGTACATCGGACGGTGCAGAAAAAATGGACTGACCTATTTTTTTCAGTCGAATGTTATTTTCATAGAATCCTGTAGTAATTTAGTGTGCCATGCATGTTGTAGAGCTATCATATGTCTCTCGTCATTTATTTCTCACCGACCTGCCATCTGCTACCTTTACACTATACTAATTGTGCACACACTTCACCCATACTCGCACTATTGTTTTTTATGCATCGGTATTTCAGACTTTGAGGCAGTGTTGATGAATGCTGAAAAGAAAAGATAGAAGTCGCTCCAGTGTAATTCGAAGATAAGCACTAAGCGTTTCAGCGCTCTAAATGATGCAGTGTCAGCAGTTGGAGACAGTAAACGTAGCTCTGCAGTTGATGATCTCAATTGCCACACACAAACATCCCAGGTGCTTGCTTTAACTTCGCGCTATCAAATGTGGTTGCATGTTGCATATGGTGTCTAGCTTGTATTGCTTCCAATTTGGTTAAATTGCATCTGCTTACTTTACACATTATACCTTTGATAATGACATGCCTTCCTGTTTTTGATACATACTACATATGTCTATTAACCATGTTCGTACATCAAACTAATGCTCTTTTGTATCCCCGTCAATCACTTATGATGAGACAGTCACCCGGGTGGGTTACTATGAGACGGCATACTTGTTTAAAGAGTGCAGTGTCATCCTCCCTACATGATTCTCAAGAAACAGTAAGGCTAAATGAAGATAGTCAATGTAGCTCTCTAGTTGATGACCGAATTCCCCCACACCACCATCACAAGTGCTTTCTCTAACTTCGCAGTGTAATATGTGGTTGCATGTTGCATACGGTGTCTAGCTTGTAATGCTTCTAATTAGGGTAAATTGCATCTGTTTAGGTTACACATTATACCAGTGAATATGACATGCCTTCCTATTTTTGGTACACACTACATCTATGTGTTAACCTTGTTCTTACATGAAACTACCTCTCTTCTGTATCCTGCATCAATCACTTACGATGAGTCACCTTTATTCGTTGCATATTGCATATTATTTCAAGCCTGTTGCCATGTATTGCTTCTAATTTGGTCAAATACATTTGTTAGGGCACCCTTTTAATTTGGCAGAGTGATATTGGTTTCATCTTTCATATGGTTTCTAGCTTGCATTGATTCTAACAAGTTCAAGCACATTGTGCTTAGTTTACACTTTATACATCATACATGTCAATATGTCACGCCGTCCTATTTTTCATACATATTCCATCCTCCTATCATGCAGCTGCCTTACATGAAAGTAGTGTTCGTCAGTATCATGCATCAATGAGTTCTGAAGAGAAAAATTTATTCCTTTTTCTTGTGGGTTTGACTTGACAAGGAAAAATCAAGAAAGAGGAAGGAAAAGAGTAAGGAAGGCGATGATGGTGGTCCTCTGCAGCAACGTAAATGGAGCATCTGTACCGATTCTCCTTGTACTGATAGTGCATTACAAGGTCCAAGTCTCCGCTCCCCTACTCCACCATCGAAGGTGCTTGCTCTAACTTGGCAGTGTGATATCTGGTTGCATGTTGCATATGGTGTCTAGCTTGTATTGCTCCTAATTAGTGTAATATGCATCTGCTTAGCTTACACATGATATGTGTGAATATGACACGCTTTCCTGTTTTTGGTACATATTATATCTGTTTATCACACCACGTTCTCACATGAAACTACTCTTCTTGTGTATCCTGCATAAGTCACTTATGATGGAACACCTTTAAGTTGGCAGTGTGATATTGGTTTGCATCTTGAATATGACTTCTAGCATGTATTGCTTCTAGTTTGATGAACGCCACCTATGACGAGACAGTTTTAACTTGGCAGAGTTATATTGATTGCACCTTTCATATGGTGTCTAGTTTGCAGTGCTTCTAATTTGTTGAAGTGCCTTCTGCTTAGTTACCACATCATAGGTGTGAATATGTCAAGTTGTCCATTTTTTCGTACATATTCCATCCTCGTATCATGACTTTGCCTTTCATCAGAGTAGTGTTCGTCAGTATCATGCATCAATGAGTTCTGAAGAGCGAATTATATTCCTTTTTCTTGTCGGTTTACCTCACAATGCAAAATCAATAAAGCTGAAGTTGTCCTTCCGAGCAACTGAAACGGAGGTTCTCTACAGATTCTACTCCGCCATCGTCCCAACAAGACTTGTAAGACAATGCAAGGCTAGACAGTCAACGTAGCTGTGTAGATGATGAGCACATCTCCCCTACTCCACCATCACAGGCGCTTGCTCTAACTTGGCATTATTATATGTGGTTGCATGTTGCGTATGATGTCTAGCTTGTATTGCTTCTAACTTTGTTGAATTGCATATGCTTACTTTACACATAATGCCTGTGAATATGACACGTGTTCATGTTTCTAGAACATACATGTACATGAGCACATCTCCCCTACTCCACCAACACAGGTGCTTGCTCTAACTTGGCACTATTATATGTGGTTGTATGTTGCGTATGATGTCTAGCTTGTATTGCTTCTAACTTTGTTGAATTGCATCTGCTTACTTTACACATAATGCCTGTGAATATGACACATGTTCCTGTTTCTAGAACATACGTGTACATGATGAGCACATCTCCCCTACTCCACCATCACATGTGCTTGCTCTAACTTGGAACTTTTATATGTGGTTGCGTTTTCCGTATGAGGTCTAGTTTGTATTTCATCTGATTATGTTGAATTGCATCTGCGTAGCTTACAACTTATACCTGCAACAATCACTTACCCATAAGACACATTTAACTTGGTACTGTGATGTAGGTTGCATCTTGCATTGTCTTCTAGCTTGTACTGCTTCTAATTTCTTGAAATGGCACTGACGACGAGACACTTTTTACCTGATAGAGTGATATTGGTTGCATGTTCATATGGTGCCCAGCTTTCATTTCTTCTAATTTTGTTGAAATGCCTTCCGCTTACTGTTTTTTCATACATATTCCATCCTCCTATTGTACATGTGAATATGAAATGTTGTCTTTTTTGTATATATTCCATCCTCCTATCCTGCGCTTGCCTTACATCAAAGTAGTGTTCGTCTGTATCATGCATCAACCAGTTATGCAGAGCTAATTTTATTCATCTTCTAGTGGTTTTGACTTCATAAGTCAATATCAGAAAATAGGAAGCAAAAGAGTAAGTTAGGGGATGTTGGTGGTCCTCCACACCGACGCAAATAGAGACTCTCTAGATTTTCCACTGCTACTGCTAATGAAGTTGAAGTCCCAAGTCTACATGATGAGTTCATCTCCCGTACTCCACCATCGCAGGTGCTTGCTCTAAGTTGACAATGTGATAATTAGTTTCATGTTGCATATGTTGTCTAGCCTGTATTTCTTCTATTTTGATTAAATTGCACCTGCTGAGTTCATACGTTATGCACGTGCATATGACATGGTGTTCTGTGTCTAGAATACACTGCATTTATCTATCATACCATGTTCTTACATCAAAGTACTGCAGTTGTGTATCCCGCATCAGTCACTCATGATTGGACACTTTTAACATGGCAGTTTGATAGTGGTTGCATCTTGCATTGATTTCTACGTTGTACTGCTTCTAATTTTTCGAATTGCCACTTATGACAAGACACTTTTAACTTGGCAGAGTAATATTGGTTGCATCTTTCATATGGTGTCTAGCTTGCATTACATCTATTTTCTTGAAAATCGTTCTACTTAGTTTACACATCGTAGCTATGAATATGTCATGCCGTCCTGTTTTTCTTACATATTCCATCCTCATACGGTTGTCTTACATCAAAGTATTGCTTGTCTGTATCATGCATCAATGAGTTCTAAAGAGCAATTTTATTCTTTTGTGTTGTGAGTACGGCTTGACATGGCAAAGTCAAAAAAGAGCAAGGAAAATAATATAGTAGGGAGTGGTGTTACTCGTCGGGTGAAACGGAAAACGATATGCCGTCCAGATTTTGCTGGTACTTATAGTGCAGTAGAAGGTCCAAGTCCACTGGCTAAATCTACAAACACAGTATCACCTGCTCCACCAGCTGCAGCATCTGCTTCAATTGTACCAGCATCTCAACGAGTTACTCGTTCGTTTGCTCCGGAACTGGCCAGTTCCCAAGCTGCCTTCACACCTAACACTACTTTCGAAGCACTGCTGACACAACAGGACTTGGCAAGATCAGATGAACCTCATGAGCATCAACACCAAGACGGTACCTGATCGAGTTAAGTTGCAGTTGCATGCTCCTTTAGATGTACTCTCACAGTTTGATGTACACTAACACTTACCATATTCGTTGTTGAACTAGCACCACGACGCAAGCGGAAACAGACATCAGGGATAATGCTTGACAGGTTAAGAAAATCTAAAGGAGGAAGAATGGAGATCCATTTTGAGGCAGGTTTAAAAAGGCCACGTGATGCTACAGAGTCAGCCAAGTTAGTATCAGAGGCAGCCGTTGCCGTTAGGTGTCATGCACGTATCCTCCCAACGTGGTTCCAGTACATGAATGAGAAAGACAATACCCAGTTTAACACCTTCCTTGACCATTTATTCGTAAGTAATGTTATTCATCGCAATTAGTAATATTGTCTTGCTCTGTCCCATACTTTCTTAGCTTCCTCCTAATAAGACTCACATTCTTTTTTTCAACAGATGAGGTTCAAGTTGGATCCAAAAGATGATGCAACTAAACAAGCATGCACTCATGTTTTTCAGTCTGCTCTGCGACAGTATCGGTACCACCTTAGAAAATCTCACTTTGAAGGCAAGGCTAACAATGAAATCGCCCAAACATCTCTAGTGGAATATATTACAGATGAAGACTGGACAGCCCTCATTAAACACTGGTCTGATCCAAAGTATCAGGTAGGCTATATGTATTTGATCAGACCACATATTGAACTTGTATTTAGGTATGTGCCTTACAAGTGTATCTTCTTCTAGGCTAACTGTTTGAAGAACAAGACTAACCGTTCTAAAGTGAAATTCCAACAGACAACAGGATCTCGTAGCTATATTGCACACTGCGAGGCTCTTGTAAATAGCTGCTACTTCCTTCTTTTTTCTGTGCCATATTATCGTATCTATATTGACTTGTTCCAAATACAGAGGAAAGCCTGTGTGGACCAAAAAGAACCTGAACCGAATGCAGTGCAAATCTTCAAGGATTGCCACACCAGCAAGATGAAGGGCATGAGCACACCAGTTCAAGCCGTTGTTGTAAGTCCTTACTCATCCTGCCTTTGAACTGATTGATACTGTGATGTGTTCATTTAACTACTTGGTTTGCAGCCAATGTCAGTTACTCTGTTCACTTTTATACACAGTTGTCTTAACGTATCATTTCACCTTACATGGTTTAAAAGAGATGAAGGATATTCTTTTGGTCTTGATCTGTATTCTAGTTGTTATGTTCACGTGTGCACACAATGATAAAATAGCTTGTTTGTTTTATATCTGTTTTCCCATGATATGAATGATGGCATACTATGTTCATCCTACTTTAAACCATGTCTCTTTATCCTTAGATGTCAACGAATGTGAGGAAATAGACAATACAGTAGGCATGCTACATGGACATATGTTCCGAAAGTGATTTTATTATGTAGTTGGCACTACAATACATGCTAATGTATTACAGTAGTTCACCAAAATAAGTTATGTATAAACGTGTAACCTACTTTGTTTGTTTTTGTCTCATTGGTAACTTATCTGGTACACTAATCTACAAGTTCAAACTTTCAGGAAGCTATGGAAAAAATGATTGAACATCCACAATCACCTGAAGGTGACGAGGCTACCACAGGCACAATGTCACCTCTTGCTGCAGTGCATCGGTATCTCTCCACTAACAGTGCAAAAAGCACCTTCCTGCGTAATTCTAGGTTGGTTGTCAATGTAACCTCGTCCAAATCGCCTACTGAACAAAATCTTCTTGCTAGACAGAGTGATATATCTATGCTCCAGACACTAGTCCAATCCCTAATGGACGTCGTTTTGGAAACAAGAATAGTGGTTGACAAATGTCGTCGAGATATGAATGGTTTTGAAACCAGACTATCAGACATTCGCTCCGTTGTTCAAGAGCAATGGCGGAAAAAAGGTGAAGATCGTGATGCTCCATCAGATTCTACAGCCTGAAACATTAGCACTCAGGTCAAATGATCTGTGCTTCTATACATCTGATGGTGCTTTTATCTGCAAGGATTGTAAACTTTATGCCAACATGCCTTTTGTTGTGATACAACATTTATGATGCTGCCAAAGGCTGCAATAATTACGACGATATTTTTGTATAGTGTAGGTTTGTCTTAGTATTGTATTCGACCAAAAGCTTCGTAGGAGCCCAGCAAGCCAACATTCATCGGGCCCATTCCAATTGGGCTAAAAACGATTATGGGCCGAAATTTGCATGTAGCCCACTAAAAATATGTGGACCTAAATCAACATAAGATTTCATATTTTTCTGGCACGCTAGTGCCCATAGTGGGCCTTTAACAGGCCTAAACATAATTTGGGCCCTCAGTAACAATAGGCCGTTTACAGGTGTAAATATCTCGAGCCCATAAAAAACATGGGCCTTTAAAAGACCGAAAGTGAGATTGGGCCCATTTACGATGCAGATCTTTCACAGGCCGAAATTCGGACGGGCTGTAAATGCGCCGACCTAATACACGGGCCTTTAACAGGCCGGAAGTTTGGTCAGGCTAGATTATTGTCATTTTTATATGGGTAGTTAATGGGCCCGATGTGACGTTGGGCCCCATATGGCCCATGGATTTCGTCCGACGTTAACAAGACAAAAACCACAATAGGCTGAAAGTGGCCCAAATCTATAGTGGGCCTCTAACAGGACGAATGTCAGACATGGCCGGATATGACCCAAATCCTTCACGGTCGTTTATGGGCCAGAAGTTTCAATGGCCTATAAATGGCCCAAATGAAGCAGGACCTTTAACAGGCCAGAAATACACCGGGCCGTAATTCGGCCCATATACTTAGCGGACTGCTAATGGGCCAGAAGTGACCATGGGCCGCGATGATGACAAGTTTAGGACAGGCCGTTGACGGGCTGATTTGACACTAGCCGTACGGGCCTTAACTGAGAATGTTGGGCCTTTAGCTGGGCTGGCCCATTATGGTCCGCAAAATCTCGCGGGCCTTTAGCTGGGCCTTCCCATTATGGCCTGCAAAATCTCGTGGGCCTTTAGCTGGGCCGGCGCATTATGATACGCAAAATCTCGTGGGCCTTTTGCTGGGATGGCCCATTTGTTGGGGAACGTAGCATAATTCAAAAAATTTCTACGTCTTCACCAAGATCCAACTATGGATACATCCAGCAACGAGCAAGTAAGAGTGCATCTACATACCGTTTATGTAGATCGCGTGCGGAAGCTTTCAACGAAGCAAGGATGAAGTAGTCGTACTCTTCACGTTCTTCGTCACCGATGATCTAGCGCCGAACGGACGGCACCTCCGCATTCAACACACGTACGGTGCAGCAACGTCACCTCCTTCTTGATCCAGCAAGGGGGGAGGAGAAGTCGTCAGAGATCCGGCAGCACGACGGCGTGATGACGGATGCAGTGGAGATCGCAGCAGGGCTTCGCCGGGCGCCCTGCGTTGGGAGTATGGAGGTGTGACGGGAGGGGAAGAGGCGCCAGGGCTTGGGTGCGGCTGCCCTCTTCCCCCCCACATATATATAGGAGGGCCAGGGGGTGCCAGCCCCCTGCAGATCCAATCTGCAAGGGAGGGCGGCGGCCAGGGAGGGGTCCCCCTCCCCCAAGGCAAGTGGTGGCACCCCTCCCCTTAGGGTTTTAACCCTAGGCGCATGGGGAGGAGGGCCACCTTGTGGTGCGCCAGCCCAGAGGGCTGCACACATCCCCTCGCAGCCTAGGGGCCCCACCGGGATGGGTGGCCCCACCCGGTGGACCCCCGGGGCCCCTCCGGTGGTCCCGGGACGCTCCCGGTGACCCCCGGAGATCACCCGTTGGCCGAAACTGGACTTCCCATATATCAATCTTTACCTCCAGACCATTTCGGAACTCCTCGTGACGTCCGGGATCTCATCTGGGACTCCGAACAACTTTCGGGTTTCCACGTGCATTTATCTCTACGACCCTAGCGTTACCGAACCTTAAGTGTGTAGACCCTACGGGTTCGGGAGACACGTAGACATGACCGAGACCACTCTCCGGTCAATAACCAACAGCGGGATCTGGATACCCATGTTGGTTCCCACGTGTTCCTCGATGATCTTCATCGGATGAACCACCGTGTCAAGGATTCACTCAATCCCGTATGTTATTCCCTTTGTCCATCGGTACGGTACTTGCCCGAGATTCGATCGTCGGTATTCCCGATACCTTGTTCAATCTCGTTATGGAAAGTCTCTTTACTCGATCCGTAATCCATCATCCCATGACTAACTACTTAGTCACATTGAGCTCATTATGATGATGTCTTACCAAGTGGGCCCAGAGGTACCTCTCCGTCATACGGAGTGACAACATCCCAGTCTCGGTTCGTACCAACTCAACAGACACTTTCGGAGATACCCGATGCGTACCTTTATAGCCACCCAGTTACGTTGTGACGGTTGGCACACCCAAAGTACTCCTACGGTATCCGGGAGTTGTACAACCTCATGGTCTAAGGAATAAATACTTGACACCGAAAAGCTTATGCATTACGAACTATACGATCTCGTGTTATGCTCAAGTTTGGGTCTTGTCCATCACATCATTCTCCTAATGATGTGATCCCGTTATCACTGACATCTCATGTCCATGGTCAGGAAACCATGACCATCTGTTGATCAACGAGCTGGTAACTAGAGGCCTACCAGGGACTCATTGTGATCTGTGTATTCACACATGTATCGCTGTTTCCGTACAATACAATTCAAGCATGAATAACAGATAATTATCATGAACAAGGAGATATAATAATAATGCTTTTATTATTGCCTCTAGGGCATATCTCCAACACCATTATGGACCGCAAAATCTTGTGAGCATTTAGTTGGGCCGGCCCATTTAAACTTTATGGGCCACTTTTGGTTCGGTCCACGTTTCAACCTATCATAGGCGCATCTCGCCCATTGGATGAGTGGCACATGTGCCAATGCGGAGCTGACACGTGTTTCCGTCAGCCAATCAGAATTTTACACGTGAAAAATCCCCATTTGTCCGGGCTGTTAACGGGTTATCGGATCCAAAACCGGACCCGATAGCTTAACGGCGTTCCGTTACGGTGGATGCCATGTGTCGGTCACCCTTGATGAAAGCACTTCTATGACGCGCGATTTATCATCATGGAAGTGGACACTTCCATGATGATAATTTTGGTAATTTCATGGAACACTTCTATGACAGCACAGGTATGACTATCTTCATTCTGTCATAAATTTGTCATGGATGTACATGCATGACATAAAACGTGACCTACTGTGACAAACACGTATCATCACAGAAGTGTATTTTTTTGTAGTGTGGACAGGGGCGCCGCACACGGCTAACAATTGATGTTGTGTCGTTGTGACGCGCCCCCTCCCCACATATATATAGGTGGGAAAGGAGGGGAGGCAGCCAGGGTGCCCTAGAGCTTGGCCGCTGCCCCCTAGGGGCCCTTGCTACCTCTTGAGCATGCATTGGTTTTCCCTTGAAGAGAAAAGGGTGATGCAGCAAAGTACCATAAGTATTTCCCTCGGTTTTTGAGAACCAAGGTATCTATCTAGTAGGAGACTACACTCAAATCCCTTGTACATGCACAAATGAATAAGAACCTTGCAACCAACATGATAAAGGGGTTGTCAATCCCTTCACGGCCACTTGCAAAAGTGAGATCTGATAGAGATAATAAGATAAATATTTTTGGTATTTTCGTTGTATAGATTGAAAAGTAAAGATTGCAAAATAAAGGACAGTAAAGATAACTAGTTGATGGAAGATTAAGATGATGCAAGATAGAACCGGGGGCCATAGGTTTCACTAGTGGCTTCTCTCAAGATAGCATATTATACGACGGGTGAACAAATTACTGTCGAGCAATTGATAGAAAAGCGCATAGTTATGAGAATATCTAGGAATGATCATGTATATAGGCATCACGTCCGTGACAAGTAGACCGAAACGATTCTGCATCTACTACTATTACTCCACACATCGACCGCTATCCAGCATGCATCTAGAGTATTAAGTTCATAAGAACAGAGTAACACCTTAATCAAGATGACATGATGTAGAGGGATAAACTCACGCAATATGGCATAAACCCCATCTTTTTATCCTTGATAGCAACAATACAATACGTGCCTTGCTGCCCCTGCTATCACTGGGAAAGGACACCGCAAGATTGAACCCAAAGCTAAGCACTTCTCCCATTGCAAGAAAGATCAATCTAGTAGGTCAAACCAAACTGATAATTCGAAGAGACATGCAAAGATATTTTAAATCATGCATATAAGAATTCAGAGAAGAAGCAAATATTTTTCATAGATAATCTTGATCAAGAACCCGCAATTCATCAGATCTCGACAAACACACCGCAAAAAGTATTACATCGAATAGATCTCCAAGAAGATCAAGGAGAACTTTGTATTGAGAACCAAAGAGAGAGAAGAAGCCATCTAGCTAATAATTATGGACCCGAAGGTTTGTGGTAAACTACTCACAACTCGTCGGAGAGACTATGGTGTTGATGTAGAAGCCCTCCTTGATCGATTCCCCCTCCGGCGGAGCTCCAGAAAAGGCCCCAAGATGGGATCTCACGGGTACAGAAGGTTGCGGCGGAGGAATTAGGTTTCGTGGTGCTCTCGGATGTTTTTAGGGTATATGAGTATATATAGGAAGAAGAAGTATGTCGGTGGAGCTGCGAGGGGCCCACGAGGGTGGAGGGCGCGCCCTCGTGCCTCGTGGCCACCTTGTGGCTTCCCTGGCGTGTACTCTAAGTCTTCTGGGTTGCGTTTGTTCCAAAAACGATCCTCGCGAAGGTTTCATTCCATTTGAACTTCGTTTGATATTCCATTTCTGCGAAACACTGAAATAGGCAAAAAAAACAGCAATTTGCACTGGGCCTTCGGTTAGTAGGTTAGTCCCAAAAATAATATAAAAGTGCATAATAAAGCCCATTAAACATCCAAAACAGATAATATAATATCATGGAACAATAAATAATTATAGAAACATTGGAGACGTATCAAGCATCCCCAAGCTTAATTCCTGCTCGTCCTCGAGTAGGTAAATGATGAAAACATAATTTTCGATGTGGAATGCTACCCAACATAATTCTCAATGTAATTATCTTTATTGTGGCATGAATGTTCAGATCCGAAAGATTCAAGACAAAAGTTCAATATTGACATAAGAATAATAATACTTTAAGCATACTAACAAAGCAATTATGTCTTTTCAAAATAACATGGCCAAAGAAAGCTATCCCTACAAAATCATATAGTATGGCTATGCTCTATCTTCATCACACAAAATATTCAAATCATGCACAACCCCAGTTTCAGCCAAGCAACTGTTTCAAACTTCAAAATTTTCAAACTTTTCAACTTTCACGCAATACATGAGCGTGAGCCATGGATATATCACTATAGGTGGTATAGAGTGGTGGTTGCGGAGAAGACAAAAGGAGGAATTGTATGAAAGCTCAACTAAAGAAACTAAGTGGGTGTGCATCTAACTTGCTTGCTCACGAAGACCTGGGGCATTTGAGGAAGCCCATCATTGGAATATACAAGCTAAGTCCCATAATGAAAATTCCCACTAGTATATGAAAGTGACAAAACAAGAGACTCTCTATCATGAAGATCATGGTGCTATTTTGAAGCACAAGTGTGGAAAGAGGATAGTAGCATTGCCCCTTCTCTTTTTTTTCTTTATTATTTATTTTGGGCCGTTTCTCTTTTTTTTATGGCCTCCTTTTTTTTCGTCCAGAGTCTCATCCCGAGTTGTAGGGGAATCATAGTCTCCATCATCCTTTCCTCACTGGGACAATGCTCTAATAATGAAGATCATCACACTTTCATTTACTTACAACTCAAAGATTACAACTAGAAGCTAGAACAAAATATGACTCTATGTGAATGCGTCCGACGGTATACCGGGATGTGCAATGAATCAACAGTGACATATATGAAAAATTATGCATGGTGGCCTTGCCACAAATACGATGTCAACTACATGATCATGCGTGGCAATATGAAAATGGTGAAGCGTGTCATAATAAACGGAACGGTGGAAATTTGCATGGCAATAGATCTCGGAATGGCTATGGAAATGCCATGACAGGTAGGTATGGTGGCTGTTTTGAGAAAGCTATATGGTGGGTGTATGATACCGGCGAAAGTTGCACGGTACAAGAGAGGCTAGCAATTGTGGAAGGGTGAGAGGCGTATAATCCATGGACTCAACATTAGTCATAAAGAACTCATATACTTATTGCAAAAATCTACAAGTTATCAAAACAAAGCACTAAACGCATGCTCCTAGGGGAAGGGTTGGTAGGAGTTAACCATCGCGCGATCCGGACCTCCACACAAAGGAAGACAATCAATAAATAAATCATGCTCCAACTTCATCACATAGAGGTTCACCATACGTGCATGATACGGGAATCACAAAATTTAACACAAGTATTTCTCAAATTCACAATTACTCCACTAGCATGACTCTAATATCACCATCCTCATATCTCAAAACAATCATCAAGTATCAAACTTCTCATAGTATTCAATGCACTTTATATGAAAGTTTTTATTATACCCATCTTGGATGCCTATCATATTAGGACTAATTTTATAACCAAAGCAAATTACCATGCTGTTCTAAAGGACTCTCAAAATGATATAAGTGAAGCATGAGAGATCAATAATTTCTACAAAACAAAACCACATTTGTGCTCTAAAAAGATATAAGTGAAGCACTAGAGCAAAATTATCTAGCTCAAAAGATAGAAGTGAAGCCCCTAGGGTATTCTAATAAATTCCGATTCATGTGTGTCTCTCCCAAAAGGTGTGTACATCAAGGATGATTGTGGTAAACTAAAAAGCAAAGAATCAAATCATACAAGACGCTCCAAGCAAAACACATATCATGTGGTGAATAAAAATATAGTCTCAAGTACAATTACCGATAGATGAAGACAAAAGAGGGGATGCCTTCTCGGGGCATCCCCAAGCTCAGGCTTTTGGTTGTCCTTGAATTTTACCTTGGGGTGCCTTGGTCATCCCCAAGCTTAGGCTCTTGCCACTCTTCGATACGGACACACTATCGCCACACATACAAACAGATGATAGTGTTGTGCAAGTTGAACCAGTAAAAGAATTAAGTCATAGAAAAGTTGTTGAAAATGCAGCCATATTTCATCGAGGAAAGGATGATCATGTGCGTCAGTTATTTGGACCTGGTGTGGCCGGCCTAGCGAGAGGGCTAACGAGACTGCCCCACACCTATTCTACAAATGTTGGTTCACTGCGAATTTGGAGAGAGATTGGCTCAGTCCTGAAGCGCTTGAGATGCACTGATGGGGGATGGAGCAAAACGTCAAGAGGTGGTAGGCCAGCATGTCCCAGCCAAATACCGCAAACCAAAAGGCGATGGCTTCCCTCACCATGCTTATGTGTTGGACCAGAGAAATGATAGAGATTTTAGGAAAAAAAAGGACTTCATCTTTCTACATCCTAAATCCTATTCAAAAATGAGCTCAAGCTTTGAGTCACCGCGAGAGCTACACACTTGAGTAAGATGATCATGTCATGAGAATAATTTCGTATGTAATTACCTTTGATGGGCTATGTTGTGGAGCTCATAACATGTATTCTTTCAAACTCTTTCTTTTTTATTAATGAAAGAGGCAAGCCTATTGACTCTTACAAGAACAATTCACATACGCCTTGTTAGAAGGGAGAGAGAGGTTTGGTGAAATAGTTGTTGTATTGCTTGAGCCTCGTGGGCATATATATAGGAGTATATGATCTATTTGGAGTACAAGGCAAGCCAGAATATTTCCTAGTCTAACCTATGTTCCTAATACAATCACGTTACTCAACATCCCCCCGCAGTCACAACGGTAGCGACGCAGACGGTGAGACTGAAGAAGAATCCGAAGGCACGACGGACACCTCCCACAGTCGTAACAGTCGATGCATTGCGGAGTCGTGGCTGGAGTGGCAACCGACGAGGTTGCTCAAGCAAGGCGGTAGCCCTTTGTGCCGTTTGTCGAAATAGCCGAGAGCATAGGTGGTGTAGCCGTGGTCGAGGTTGTTGTGCGAAGAATGCCGTGGTCGATGTCGAGTCGGGGTGGCCAGTGTCGAGAAAGTCGCCGAGGAGCTATGGGCGCAAGGGGGCGCCAAGTTAGCATGGGCGCTGTGGTGTCAAAGTAGTGGTGTGCCAGGAAGAAGATGTTGTTGACGACGCGTTGTGGCGGGTTTGCCAAGCCCGGGGACACATCGTAGACGAAGGCACGCACCGGTGTTGCCAGCATCGGGCATGCGTAGACGGATGAAGACGAAGTTGACGAGGCCCCGACCAGGCTTGCCAGGCCCGGGGACACGTCGTGGATGAAGGTACGCATCGGTGTTGCCAGCATCGGGCATGCGTAGACGAGGGACCTGCACGAGCTGTACGCCATGTCGGAGAAGTCGCAGGGGCCATCAGAGAAGAACTCGGCGATGATTGTGGCGTCCATCGGCGCGGGGCCGATGTCACCAACGGTGGTCGGAGTAGACGAAGTGGTCGGGGTAGATGATGGTGATATTGGCGACAGGCTGGTGCTTGGACGAAGACGAAGGGGGTGGACGGGCGATGGCGGCGGCTACTAAGGTAGCGGCGGCGGCGGCCAAAGAAGAGCGGCGGCGGCCGTCTGACTGCGGCGGCGGAGGCTAGGTTAGGAGTGCGGCGGCGGTGCTCGAGGTAGGCGAAGAACCCCGACAGCGTGACGAAGACCGGCGCGGACGGTGACGTTCCCGCGCCAAGGGAGATGGCGCGGCGCATACCACGGGAAGTCGACGCGCGATGACGGCGGAGTGGACCGCGGGCCGCGGCGCTACGACCCGAAGGGGCGACGCAGCGGCTGCAAGTGGGTCGGGGCGGCGGCGGGGACCGTGGGCCGCGACGCTGCAGCCCGAAGGGGTGACGCAACGGCGGTTTGCGAGTCAGTGCAACCGCGGGGACGGCCTCGGGGCGGCGGCGGGGACTACGTATCGCGGTGCTATGGCCCGAAGGGGCGACACAGCGGTGAAGCACGAGTCGATGCAGCCGCGAGGAGAACCATAGGGTGGCGGCGCTGCGGCCCGACGGGGCGATGCAGCGGTAGCCCGATGCTCGATCGGCGGAGAGGCGCGCAGTACTAGGGACGATCTTCACAGAACCTGCGGAGGCGCGCGCAACCGACGGGCCAGGTCGGTCGCACGACGTAGATGTGGCAGATCGCGGCGGCGGGCCGGTGATCCATCCGACCGCGCGCGAGGTCGGGACGCCGCTCGGTGAAGACGGGGTGGCGGCGGAGTCCGAGATGAAGTTGGCGAGGACGGCGGCGTGGGACGTCGTGCGACCGGCACCCGGACTGCCAAGCAGCGCCGGCGCCCGGGCAACGAGGCCCGAGCGACCAACGTAGTAGCGGCGCCCGAGCTGAGACAGTCGACGAGCCTGACGCCGCTGGAGACGAGGCCAGCGAGGTAGACCGTAGGGCCGCCGTGCAGACACGACGGAGGCGGGTGGCGTGGATCGATTGGCGGGCCGGCGCGCGAGCGGAGGCTATGATTGGCCGCCGCATGACGCAAGGCCACCGGGTGAAGGCGATGCATGTGTCTCGGTCGGAGCAGGGCGGTGACGGCCGGCACAGGTCGACGGGCGGGCTGACGTGCGGACGAGGCCTTGGGCCGTCTGTCGCGCGAGGCTGTCGGGTCGATGAAGTAGCCGGCCAGTCACGCCAGTGTCGGAGTAGAGGCGCACAGAGATCGACGGCGACGGTCGGCGACGCAAACCGATCTTAGACCGGAAAACCAAAAATTAAACACCGATCAAAGTGACCGGCGAGAAAGAGAAAAACCCGAACAAGGGCTCGAGAAAAAGACTCTCTAGGGCAGCCGGTCAACACGACTGGCGACGAACCCTAGGTACGGGCGGCGCGGCCCCCGGCGGTGATCATGAAGATCCGCCCCGGGGGCGGCGCCATGCGGAAGCGACGGTGGCTAGGGTTTGGATCGAGATTAGGCTGATACCATGTTAGAAGGGAGAGAGATATTTGATGAAATAGTTATTGTATTGCTTGACCCTCGTGGGCATATATATAGGAGTACATGATCTACTTGAAATACAAGGTAAGCCAGAATATTTCCTTTTTTTTAGAAAAGGAGCTTGAGCTCCGGCCTCTGCATCAAAATGATGCATACGGCCATTCTTATTAGACGAAAAGCAATCCAACAAAGGTCTTACAAAAGTTGCGAATACGAAAAGGTAGGACCGCCACAGCCGGCAGGCAAAAGATAGATAAGCTACTAAACACCTATCTTGTTACATGACCGCCATCCAAACCGGTTGTAGATATCCCGAGCTACCATCTCCCAACGAATAGACGCAGTAACCAAAAGCTCCCTGGCCTCCGTCGGAGTGAGTAGCGACCACATACGGATAAGAGTAGTGGCTCTGAAGATAACCTGCAAAAAATGAATGTTTGTTGTTCTGTTAAAGACCAAATCATTTCTGCAATTCCAAATTGCCCAAAGTAAAGCACATACTCCCACTCGGATATGTTTTGTTGTTACCGTATCAATCCCTTGTAACCATGTCCCAAATATCATATTAATCGAAGTGGGGGGATTAATATTGAAGGCAATTTGAATCGACCTCCATAAGATCTTGGCCAAAGGGCACTCAAGGAAAATGTGTCTAATAGACTCATCGTGATCATAGAAACTACATCTTTTAGACCCTGACCAATTCCTTCTGGCCAAATTATCTTTTGTTAGAATGACTTGTTTATGAACGAACCACATAAACACTTTGATTTTTAGAGGTACCTTAACTTTCCAAACATGCTTGGAGCTAGGAATCACACTAGTGTTAATAATATCCAGATACATGGATTTCACTGAGAAAACCCCATTATTAGCTGGTTTCCATCTCAGCTGGTCTGGATCTTGGGAAAGTTGGACCTCCATCAGTCGCCTCACTAAATGTAACCAAGCTTCCCACCGATGTCCCACTAAATTTCTTCGGAACTGGATATTAAGCGGAATAGTATTTAATATTGTAGCAACATAAGCATCTCTCCGTTGAACAATATTATAAAGTGAAGGGTATTGAAGTGCCAGAGGCGTCTCCCCTAGCCATGTATCTTCCCAAAATCTAATGGAAGTGCCATCTCCAATAATGAATTTTACTCTATTGAAAAATGTTGCTTTTACTCTCATCAGTCCCTTCCAAAAGGGTGAATCATTCGGGCGTACCGTTACCTTGGACAAAGTTTTTGATTGAAGGTACTTATTGCGAAGAATCTGTGCCCATGTCCCCTCTGTCTCACCAGATAACTTGAACAACCACTTACTGAGTAAGCATCGATTCTTCACCTCTAAGTTTTCAATACCTAGACCCCCTTGGTCTTTCGGTCTGCAAATAATATCCCACTTAGTTAGCCGATATTTCCTTTTGGATTCATCGCTCTGCCAAAAGAACCGAGACCGGTAGAAATCGAGCCTTTTCCGAACTCCAACCGGAACTTCGAAGAAGGACAATAGAAACATAGGCATACTGGTTAGGACCGAATTAATAAGAATTAATCGTCCTCCGTATGACATAAGCTTACCCTTCCAGCAGCTTAGTTTTTTTTCAAACCGATCTTCAATAATTTTCCATTCTTTGTTTGTGAGCTTTCGGTGGTGAATTGGAATACCCAGATAGGTGAATGGCAATGACCCCAAATCACAGCCAAACAGCTCTTTATAAGCTTGTTGTTCTTCTTTAGCTCTCCCAAAGCAGAACACTTCACTCTTATGAAAATTAATTTTTAAGCCTGACAATTGTTCAAACAAGCATAACACTAATTTCATGTTCCTAGCTTTCGCCAGATCATGCTCCATGAATAGGATGGTATCATCTGCGTACTGCAGGATGGAAACCCCTCCGTCCACTAAATGAGGAACCAGGCTTCCTACCTGACCCGCCTCCTTCGCCCTTCCTATGAGAATTGTCAACATGTCAATGACAATATTGAATAGGATTGGCGACATCGGATCTCCTTGTCGCAAACCTTTGTGAGTTTGAAAATAATGCCCTATATCATCATTGACTCTAATACCAACACTCCCCTGTTGTGTTAACGAAGCAATCTGCTCTCTCCAAGATTGATCGAAACCTTTCATTCGCAGCGCCTGCTGCAAGAAAGGCCATTTCACCTTGTCATACGCCTTTTCGAAATCCACCTTAAAAACCACCCCGTCAAGTTTTTTTGTATGAAGTTCATGCAATGTTTCATGTAGTACCACTACTCCATCCAAAATATTTCTGTCTGGCATGAATGCAGACTGAGACGGATGCACCACTGAATGTGCAATTTGCGTAAGCCTGTTCGTCCCAACTTTTGTGAAAATCTTCAAACTAACATTCAGCAGACAGATGGGCCTGAATTGCTCAATTCTAACAGCCTCTGTTTTCTTGGGTAGCAGCGTAATCGTGCCAAAATTTAGGTGAAATACTTGGAATTGCCCCAAAAAGAAGTCCTGGAACATCGGAAGCAAGTCACCCTTAATGATATGCCAGCATTTTTTATAAAACTCCGCTGGGAAGCCATCCGGACCCGGAGCTTTACCATTTTTCATTTGGGATATTGCATCGAAAACCTCCTTTTCCGAGAAAGGGGCCGTCAATATCTCGTTCTCCTCGTTTACTAGCTGCGGCACATCGTGAATCCGCGATTCATCCAAAGAAACAAAGTTATCGTTAGGAGGCCCGAACAATTGTTTATAGTAATTCGTGATGTAGGTCTTAAGATTCTCCTGACCCACTATCGTGCCTTCATCTTGTTCTAGTTGGAATATTTTCTTCTTTCGATGTTTGCCATTCGCAATCATGTGAAAGAACTGGGTGTTATCGTCTCCCTCGACGATCTTACGCACTTTAGCCCGCAGAGCCCACTTTAATTCCTCCTCACGAAGCAACTCTTTAAGTTTTAACTCTGCCACTCTCTTAGTTTCCAACTCATTGGCATCTAAGATAGAATGCTCTGCTTTGATATCTAGAGTTTTGGTCAGTAAAATAAGCTTCTCCTTCTCTACCTTATAGATCCCTTCATTATGCTTAGCCCACCACCTGAGGTACCGTCTGAGGTGCCTAACCTTATTTTGCCAGCGGTCGATGTTGGATCGTCCTCCTACATCTTTCGCCCATTCTCGAGCTATCAAATCCACAAACCCTTCGCGCTCGAACCACGCCGTTTCAAAAGAGAAAGGACGTCTATTACCAAAATTCGTGGCTTCCCCCGAATCAACTAGTAATGGGGTGTGATCCGAGATTTCGCGCGAGAGTGCTTGCACTGTCACTAGAGGGAACTTCTATTCCCAATCGACGCTCGCAAGAACCCGATCCAACTTCTCAAAAGTCGGAATAGGAAGATTATTGGCCCAAGTGAATTTCCTACCTGATAACTCAATCGCGCGAAGGTCCAAGCTTTCTATGATAGCGTTAAACAAAAACGGCCATCTGCCGTCAAAGTTATCGTTATTTTTTTCGTCTCGCCGACGAATAATATTAAAATCGCCTCCAACCAAGATAGGTAGACGCTCGTTCCCACAAATGCGAACTAAATCCGCCAGAAAGTCCGGTTTTAGCTCTGGCTGCGCGGCCCCATATACCGCCACTAGCGCCCAATCGAAACCGTCCACCTTTGACCGAACTCTAAATTTAACTGCACAGTCGCCCATGACGATGCTTCTCACTTCCAAAGATTCGCATTTAACCCCAAGTAAAATCCCACCGGATCTTCCTCTTGGTGGTAGGCAATGCCAATCAAACTCCACCCCTCCCGAAAGGGTACTGAGAAACTGTGGAGTAAAGTTGTCCCGCCCAGTCTCAGAAATAGCTATGAAATCGAGTTTATATTCAATCGACGCATCTGCAAGGAACCTTTTTTTAGCCAAGTCTTTAAGACCTCTGCTATTCCAGAAGATGCCTTTCATATTTCATCATGAAATTTTTTAGTAGTCCGAATTCTAGCGCTTCTACGCACAGCCGAAGTTGGGTAGATCTTACGCGTCCACTTGCGTTTCGGCTTATTGTTGTTCTCAGCCCCATCGTCAGTACCGACATATCCACTCGCTTCCTCCAGGGCCGAAACCCCACTATCAAGTCCTGGAGACGGCGAGTCCTCCTCCTCCTCCGTCTGCAAGAGGGTAGGTTCAAGGTCCACACAGAGGCTCCCAAGAGCGCTTATTCCCAAGTTAGCTACCTCAGAGTCATTCAAAGGCTGGATAGCTGCTAAGTTTCTAAGAATTTCTATAGCCCGATCTGCCTCCAGATCCATAATATCATTAACGGAATTAGCTACCTCTTTGCCATTCCTACCCAATGAGACCCCCAGTTGAGTGGCATTATTAATAATATCATCTGAAGAAAAGTGCAGAATAGAATTGGAAGTGTTAACTGACATACCGGTAGTGGTCTGAGTATCATGCAGCTTGGCCGCCCGCTTGGCGCATCGAAGCTGCATATCATCAACATCCGGTTGGTCCTGTAAGCGACAGCTCATCCGCCGCCCTGTAGAAACTGGGTCCGGAATCCCACCAAAAGCAATGACATCGTCACGAGACATCCCGCTAGGAGTAAGGCCGCCTGCCCTACCTCCCAACGGGCTCAAAGGCGAAGCTCCATCCTGCGCCGATACCTGCATCATCAGCTCAGTCGCACCTGGACTAGTGGGCGCCACCACTTCCCCCACACCAGGGGGGTCCTGAATCACATCGAGTAACGCCACCTCCCACTCCGAAACGAGGGCTGTCGGAACCACCGAAGATCTGTGGAGGAAGGCATCAACGTCCTCCTGCACACAACCCAGCCCCAAAGAAGTTAGGCCAGGGGTCGCCTCCCCAAGCTCGCATCCATCGCCCCCCTCTGACCTGAGAGGCGAATCCACCACACTAAGAACCTCAGCCTGTCCCTCACAGCCAACGGGGCAAAATAACGGCGGTAGCTCAGACTCCACCGGATGATCCGACTCCACCCTAGCACTCCATAGGCGGCTTGGCGCCGAATGCAACTCAAAAGATCCAATCCGAAGAGATTTGGCAGGGGTCGAGGAACTAGCTGGCCCTGAAGCCATCGTAGTCATCGTGTTGGACTAAGGTTGCGTCCCCTTAGGCAACTCCTGCTGCGAGCTCTCAGGCCTCTTATTCTGGCTACCAGCACCTCCGTCACCCTCTGTCGTGTCCATATCCACAATGTCTTCTCCCTCGCTCCCCTGAGTAATTGGTGTATCCTCAATCTCAAGTTCAAGCACATATGTAACTCCAGCATGAGTCCACTTGACCACATCTGGTACATATTCCACACTGACTACACTGACGAGCAATCTCGCCGCTCCATGAGACCGAGTGAAAGGCATATCCACTTCCTCGGTCTTCCCAATAAGAGAACCCAAACTCCAAGCAATCAGAAAATTATTAATGAATTGACGCGGCGCTCCAAAAAAACGTACCCAAACCTTCTCCAACGGTGTTCCCACTGGATCTGTCTCCTTCCACTCATCGAAAGTAAGGTAAATGCTGGTACTAGGAAATCTGCACATACCCCACTTGAGCATATATAGTTAATCCCCCTTAGTGGGGAAGTCTACCTTGTAAGTCTGGTCCTCCAACTTTACAAGATCCCACTGGTGATTACCTGGAACTAGATCCTGTAACTGTCGCACTATCTGAGCCTCTGTCAGACACCCATTAGCAACCTTGACTATCGCTGGAAAAGAGCTATCCTGCACCTGGACTGAAGGTGCCATATCTGGTGACTCAAAGAACATCAGTTCCTGACAGCACACACCATAGAGGGTACAGACCGGTTTAGGACCAACAAGCAAAGGACAGTTACTAGAGGTATGCTGAGATCTGCAACAATAGACACAAAGCTCCGTGGTGCACTCTGCCACAAAATGACCAGTCTCGCCACATCTATAACAGGGCAGCTTCTTCTTCTTAATAGCCCACTTCGATAACTTATCACCATTACGTTTATCCACGGCCTTGACAACACCACCATCGGTCCCCTTCGCCTCCGGAACGCTAACCGCAGCCAGTGCCCGGACAGTGTCCACCGCCACTTGAGGGAGCACTGGAGGAGGTGCCTGCTCAGTCTCGAGAGGCACCACTGGAGCAGTCACGGCATCAGCCAACGGCAAAGCAGAAGGCTTCGGTGGAGGTGGGCGGCGCCCTCCTCCTCTCCCACCACGAAACCCTCGATGAGCTCCTCGTTGATGGTGATTAATAGGACCGGCCACCCCCTTGACGAAAGAGCCAGGTGGTCCTTGAAAGCCACGCCCCTGACCATTACCATTGTCCCATCCAGAGCCACGACCACTGCCTGAAGAGGAGCCACGGTGATGCCCGTCGCCGTAAGCATTATACCCGTCATCTCCCCAGGGGCCATACCGGTTGAATCTCGCACCATTGTTATGAAAATTCTCGTTAGATGAGAACCCGCCCCGTCCACCGCCATGAGCACCACCACGCCCGACGAGAGGAGCTCTGCCCCGGCCACCATTGCCGAAGCCCGGCCGCACTCCAGCCTGGGAACCCCCTCTCATGGGCACACCAGCCCCGCCACGCCCGCCAGCCTGGCCGTCCTGCGTGGCTGCCTGGAGGTCAGACCCAGCTGCGGCCGCTGCATGTTGGGCAGGAGGCGGCTGTCCTCTACCAGCCATGCCGGATCCACCGGCGACAAGTACCGGAGGAGCGAACGCCGATGCAACCCGCCGAGCTCTTCCCGCACCGAGCGTAGCAAGCGACGGCCTCCAGCTTCGGCCAGCCCTAAAAACCGATCGCCCAATACTCTCGAAGGACGGGACTTGTAATCGATCCCCTTGGATCTCTACGTGGGCCACTTGCCAGTCCCTCCAACCTCCAAGCCCAAGGACTCCCGACTCGGCCCATCTTGGCCCAGGAGTTCAAACAACCGCAACCTCCTCCTGTCGCTAATCTCGCTCGGAGATCGCGCAGGTAACGCCGCCGCCGGCGGCTGAGGCTTCTTCCGGCGATTCTTGACCACTTTCCAAGACCCAAGAAAGTCTCCGAACGTAAGGGATGGAAGACGCACCTTAGGTAAAGGACCCTTCCAAGGTCGGAGCGCCGTCGGCGCCGTCCGGCGATGAACGACTCGCCGGAGAACCTCCGCCTTGTCCGTCTTGGCCAGCCCATCCCAAGCGTGATCTTCAACGGGCACTATGCCATCCACGAATGCAGCAACCTCCTCCTCCGAATACCCGGCCCCAAGAACTTCGCACACTTTGTCACTCGGGGTTGGGGACGAGACTGCAGATCGGCCGCCAATGGCGTCGTCCACGTCGGAGTCGTCGGAGTCCGAGGCCGCGAGAGCCCAGAACCTGCTCCCGCCGCCGAACGGAAGCGCCGGCCGATCTCCCATGGCCACCACGGCGCCACCCCTATCGCCACCCCTATCGCCAGGGTGCCCACACCTTCTATAATTTCACCATGAGATCATTTCAGCCAGAATATTTCCTAGTCTAACCTATGTTTCCTAATACAATTACGTTACTCAACACGCCTAAACTCAGGAGCACAAATTTCAGCCGGAAATCTTAGCCCGGTACATAATCTCGATGAAAAGAGGAACACACAGGTCCCAAGAGAATATTAATAGAGGTCGACACACAAGTCCCAAGAGAATTTTTCCTATCGCAAGGAATGAAAATCCACTCCAGCCCACCATGTGGGGATGCCACTCTGCATAGCAGATTACTGCTACGAGTCCTCGTCACACGTACAACACACACGTCACTCTCGATTGGACGAGTTCATGGCGTCGACCGATCGATCACCAGCCAAGCGCCGGCAAGGCCCGAGCACGGCCGGGCGCGACCATGTTGCCGGCGGGGTCGTAGTTGATGACGCCGGAGAAGTCCGGGAGCTGGCACTTCCCTCCCATGAGGATCCCTTTCTGCCAGACGCAAGGCGGCGGGGACGCGTCGGGCCCTACGCCGCCGGGCTGCACCTGGTGGATGCTGATGACCGGGTCCGTCCTCCGGCGGCTCACGCTCGCCAGCGCGCGCCGCAGCCGCTCTGTCGCCGCCGCCCCCGCCCCCGAGTGCGACGCGCACAGCGCCAGCGCCAGCGCGCACACGGCAAGGAACGCCGCTGCGGCCGGCACAGCGGCCGCGATCACGCCGCTGTGGTGCAGGGCGAGGTGGCGCGAGGCGCCGGCGGCGATCACACCGTGAAGGCCGAGGTGGCGCGGCATTGCGTACTAGTGCTTGACAGTGAGGTGCTTTCCTGCCTGGAGTGACGAGAGACAAAGATGCCTGGTCTGAGTGCTTCTTGGAGCGTGCCGGATCCTGTGCTCGTATATATAGAGGTGGCTGCGCTGAAGCAGATTGTTTGACCCCTTTTGTTCTATTTGGTGGAGTTGTTTACGTGAGTGTGAGTGCAATCAACAGCTGCATTGACCATGGAGTCGTTGGTGTTTGGAGAGTGGTTTGCCAGCTCTGCGTCTGCGAGGCCCAACTTCTACAAGTACTTGCTCCTAACTGAACCATCAGAGTTCCAAGCCTTGCAAATTCTAGTGGATTGCCACGATTGGTATGCAGCAGATGCCGATTAAAAGACCTACACCTATCAATATCCAAACAGAACGGATTCGAACTTCTACAAAAGTTTTGTGTGTGAAATAAAAAAAGTGAGTAATGTAAAAGAAAAATGAATTTAAGGCATGAGCCGGAAAAGCTTATTGTATGCATGCCAAACTTTATTTTCTTTACGGGAACAACTGTGCTTTCTCGAATGGGTCAGTCTAGACGTGCCTTACTTATTGCACATCTAAATCACTCAAACGAGGAAAAAGAAAAGAAGTAAATATCCACACAAATCTTCGCATAAGATCAATGATATAGGAATTAGATGTGCAGTACCTATTACTCCCTCCGTCCCATAATATAAGAACGTTTTTGACACTAGTGTAGTGTTAAAAACGTTCTTATATTATGGGACGGAGGGAGTAGTATTCATCAGAAGTATAAAACATAATAAAATTTGCCTCAATGCCTCTAGACCACCGGACGACCACTACCTCCGCGCCAAAATGAGTCGTCGACATGATGTTGTTGTCGCTCCCCTACTGGAGCCGGCTTGACCTTATCGATGATAGTCGGAAGTCTTTGAGTGCGTGGTCCAAGGACCAACGCCCTCGAGCCACAGTCATCGTGATTGAATCCTTGAATAGATTTGAAGCAACTGACATCAAATCTCCTAATCGCCCACGCACAACCAGAAACCCTAACCTCGCCACCCCAAGGAGACAGCGAGCTTCTACAACAAAGCTCTATTGACTACCCCCGGATGGATGAACTTGAGGAGGATCGGACCCCGAAAGATGAACTTGAAGAAGAAGTGCCGATATTCGCCAAAAAAAAACCTAACCTAAACTACTAGCCGGAGTGAACGCACATGGATTCCCCTCCCCACCACTGGCGGCTGAAGCGGCAGGTAGCGGGGAGGTGAATCCACAGACTAGCCGGTGAAGTCTAGAGGGAAGAGTTATTCCTAGCCAACAAGGGAAAGAAAGAAAAACACTTGGAGCAGTCAAGTCTTTCTAAAGAGTCTGTAACTTGGCTAAAGATAACCCATATCCAATGCTGACTGGAGGGGACTTTAATATCCTTAGGTACCAGGAAGAGAAAAATAATGACCGCTTCGACACCCATTGGCCTTCTCTATTCAACGTTGTGATAGACAGTTTGGATCTTCGAGAGGCCATTATGTCGGGGCGGCAGTTCACATGGGCTAATAATCGATTTGTGCCGACATACGAGAAGCTTGATAGGGTACTCATGGACACCGAATGGGAACTAAAATTTCCTCTTGTAACCGTGCGAGCCCTAGAGCGTATCGAGGCACTATCGGATCATGCACCCATCATTCTGGATTCTAACTCTACAAATCCACCCACCCGTCACCCCTTCAAATTTGAATTGGGATGGCTGCATAGGGAAAGATTTCTGGACATAGTTAAGAATGTTTGGGAGCGGCCTGCCATTGGTCGTACACCGATTCAGAGATGGAACTTTAAAATAAGGGCCATGAGGCAACACCTCACAGGATGGGCGAAACAAACCAACAGTATATATAAAAAAGAAAAACAATGACTCTCCACCATTATTGACGACCTCGACAAGATTGCAGAGACGCGCACCTTATCTCAGCAAGAGATTGAATTGAAAAATCAATCTAATGAGAAAGTCGCTAGGCTTTTGCGAGAAGAGGAAATCAAATACTACCAGAGATCAAAAGCTGGCTTCATTTTGATGGGTGATAGTAATACAAGATACTTCCAATTGATTGCCAATGGGCGACACAGGAAGAAATCTATTTACAGTCTCCAACAAGATGAGGGGCGGATCGATGGTCAGGAAGAGCTCAAAAGGTACATCACGAAATACTACGAATCTCTGTTCGGGGCGACGGCTGAAGGGAACATCACCCTTGATGAGACTCGAACATATGATATTCCACATGTCACGGCAGAAGAAAATGATATCCTTACGGCACCATTCTCAGAAGAGGAGGTGAGAGCGGCGGTGTTCCAGATGGAACACAACAAAGCTCCAGGACTTGATGGCTTCCCCGCAGAATTCTATCAGAATTTCTGGGATATCATCAAGACTAACCTTCTGGAATTGTTCAATTGTCTTCATGCCGACAGACTTGATCTATTTAGACTTAACTTTGGTGAGATTGTCTTGTTGCCGAAGGTTAAGGAGGCCGAACGGATCCAACAGTTCAGACCAATATACCTCCTTAATGTCAGCTTTAAGATTTTCATCAAAGTAGCTACGAATAGGTTAAACTCCATGGCTGAACATGTGGTCCGACCGTCCCAAACGGCGTTCATGCAAGGAAGGAATATACTCGATGGGGTTGGAATCCTGCATGAGACCGTTCATGAAATGCACCGAAAAAACATGAGTGGAGTAGTATTCAAAATTGACTTTGAAAAAGCATATGACAAGGTCAAATGTTCTTTCCTCCAACAAGCCCTAAGGATGAAAGGTTTCTCTGATAAATGGCGCCAGTGGATCCAAAACTTTGTAACTGGAGGTAGTGTGGCCATCAAAGTCAACGATGATGTAGGCCATTACTTTGAGAAAAAAAGGATTACGGCAGGGTGACTCCATGTCCCAAATGTTATTTAACATTGTTGCTGACATGTTAGCTATTCTGATTGAGCGTGCTAAGCAGGATGGCCAGATTGCAGGAGTAGTGCCACACCTTGTGGATGATGGCCTCTCTATTCTGCAATATGCAGATGACACAATTCTTTTTATGGAACATGCCATGGACAAGGCTCGAAACATGAAACTATTGCTTTCAGCGTTTGAGCAAATGTCGAGTCTTAAAATTAACTTTCATAAAAGCGAACTGTTCTACTTCGGAGCAGCCGTTGAGTCGGCGGGCGATTATGCTAACCTGTTTGGTTGCATGCATGTCCAATTCCCGATGAGGTATTTGGGAATACCGATTCATTATCGGCGTCTCACTATTGCGGAGTGGAAGCATGTAGAGGAGCGTGTAGAAAAACGGTTGAGCAGTTGGAAAGGAAAGATGCTCTCAGTTGGGGGACGGTTGGTTTTGACTAACTCCATCCTCACAAATATGGTTCTCTATATGCTTTCTTTCTTCCAACTATCAAAAGGGGTCTTGCAAAGATTGGACTATTTTAGATCCAGATTCTTTTGGCAAGGAGATGGGGAAAAGAAAATATACAGACTGGCCAAATGGAATGTGGTTTGTAGACCAAAAGACCAAGGTGGCCTTGGAATTCATGACCTACAGGTCAAGAATGAGGCCCTACTTAGTAAATGTTTGTTCAAACTACTTACTGAGGATGGTGTTTGGCAAACCATGCTACGCAACAAGTATTTAGGCCAAAAGGCGGTGTCTCAGCTATATTGGAAACCTGGAGACTCTCACTTTTGGGCTGGCCTAATGGCGGCAAAGAAACATCTCTTTCGCTTTGGGTCTTTCGCGATAAAGGACGGGTCAGAGATTCGTTTCTGGGAAGACATCTGGCTAGGCAATGCCAGTCTGCGAGAACAATATCCAGCCTTGTACATCATTGCTCGCGAGAAGAAGAATACTATTGCGCAGGTGCTCAGTTCATCCCCACCAAATATTTCATTCAGGCGGGATTTGATTCGGACTCGCCTTACGTCATGGCATAATCTATTGTCCAAGCTGGATTCGATTAACCTGACACAAGGTCGGGATGTGTTTCGCTGGAACCTTACTACATCGGGGTCTTTCACAGTTGACTCCATGTACCGTGCACTCACGCATTCTGAGGTACTAGTGAATAATAATAAGAAACTATGGAAGTCGAAGATTCCACTAAAGGTCAAAATCTTCATGTGGTATCTTCGTAGGGGGTTGTGCTAACTAAAGACAACCTCGCACGGCGCAACTGGCAAGGGAGTAAGAAGTGTTATTTTTGTACTCATGACGAGACAAACAAACACCTCTTTTTTCAATGCAAGTTTGCACGTTCTACGTGGTCAGTCATCCAAATAGCGTCAAATTTGTATCCGCCCACAAGTGTTGCCAATATTTTTGGTCATTGGTTGGACGGTATTCCAAATAGGTTCAAAACGCTAATAAGGATGGGAGCGTATGCCTTAATGTGGTCGCTATGGCTATGTAGAAATGATTTGGTTTTTAATGACAGAAATGCTTCTCCGCTACAGGTTATTTTCCGGTGTACGCAATCGCTTCGTACGTGGTCTACACTACAGCGAGCGGAGTACCAACCGCTGTTCAAGGCGGTGTGTACGCAATTGGAGCCGTTGGCTATGGAGGTTTTTTTCCCAACATGAATGGCAGCATAACCTCCGGATTGACCCATCATCACTTTCGACATAGGCATATATAGTGTCGGTCTATAGGACTCTACTGTTGCCGTTTTGTCGATTTTGTTTCTTCTCGTTCTGTTAAACTTTTTAGAATTGGCTGTGTGCATCTTAGTTATGCAGAGACTGGGTGTTATTCATAATGCTTTGTATCTACTTGATGCTACATTTTTTAGATAATAAAACGCTCTTTATCGAAGAAAAAAATAGGAAGCTGTCATTCCCCATAGAAGGATCCCGCGTAGGAACATTCCCTAAGCAAGGTTCACACGAGCAAACCACGGTTGTCCTCGGCATTCGCTCAAAACATAGTTCACAGGGAACGTTCAAGTGTTGTCATGCTAAAATATACAGATTTGTTGTCATGTGACGGATAGATTTTTCATGCTAATAAAAATTGACATCCTATAGAAGAAAATTGTCACACTACAGCAGAGAAAATTGCCATGTGTTTCAAACGTATGACATGTTATAGTAGTGAGAATTGTTAGTATAAAAAGAAGAGGAAGTTGCCCTCATTATATTTGAAAATATTCATGCTGCACCATAAGAGAACTGTCATGTTAGCAGAAGAGGATTGTCATATTACAGCAATAAATTGCTATGATACAATAGAGAAAGTTGCCATGCTACAAGACGGTTCCCCTGCTACACAGAAGTTGTCCTACACGATTTTAGTGTCATGCTTATATCATGGATGGATGCCATGCTACATGGAGTCATTTCCTCAAAAGGGTGCATGAGATGGAACGGTGTTATGATCGGTTTAGCTTATAACCGGAGAAGGCCCACCAGGCAATAGTTAGGGGCTTGGCCCATAAGTTATCTTAGACTATTTGTTTCGAGGTTATAAATACTAATTGTAAAACACCTTTTGAGATTAAAGCAATAACAGAATTATTATTGCCCGGCTCCTAGAGGAGCCGGACCGCTAAACCCTAGCCACCTCTCATCCGTTGCCGCCTCCCACCTCCGTCCTCGCGACGGCGCCGTCGCGCCGGAGCCAGCGCCCTCGCCCCCAACCTCCGCTGTTCTGCCCTTACAATCTAAGCAGTTGAGCTGGTAGGAACCCTAGTCCTACCAATTTGGTAATCAGAGACCAAGTTCAGATCATCTCGCTGCCACCACCTCCGTCCACGCTGTCCGGCGACTCCACCGTTCCGGTGACGCCGACGCCGCCCGTCACCGCGCCGCTGATGCCCGCCGCCGGGACCGCCGCACTGGCGGGCCAAGTCTCCACCGCGGCCCCGCCCGCGCCGCCACCCCCGGTTCCCTCTGTGCCACCGCCGCTCGCCGTCTTCGCACTAGAACAGGTCACGTCCACCCTGCGAGATCTCGTGGCCGCCGTCCAGAGCCTTCACCTGCAGCAGCAGCAGTACGCGGCCAGGCCCTACGTGCCCCTACCAACGGCGCCCATCGCCGCCTATGGCCACCCGCCGTGGCCGCCCCAGGGCGCTTCCGCTTACGGCGCCGCCCCGACGCCACCGTTCCAGGCGGCCCACCGGCTGCCGCGGCGCCTCTCTGGCACTTGGCACCGACGCCATCAGCGGTTCCCTGGCCGCTCCAGCAGCCGCCGTAGGCGGCGGCCATCGGACCTCCACAGCCGCCGCTCTGCGCGTCCTCGCCGTCCTTGGTCAGTTCGGGGACAACCACGCCGCCCGGCTTACCGCTCCATCAGGTCTGGTTCCCGCCGTCCCCGTCTCCACTTCCAGCATGGATGGCTGCATCTTCGCCATCACCGGTCTACACCACGGCTGCCGCCGAGCCAACTACGTTCTCGCAGTTCGGCGGGCCATCCGGCTCTGCCGGACACTACCCGGAGTACTCCAACAAGGCGCCCCCGCCTCGCTGTTCCGTCCCTCTGAGCCAGTTCGGCATGGCGGCCCGACACAGGCACCACCATGGTTTGCCAAGATCGACTTCGCCACTTATGACGGCACGGAGGACCCCCTCAACTGGCTCAACCAGTGCGACCAGTTCTATCGCGGGCAGCACACCTCACATCGGAACGTACCTGGCTCGCCTCTTACCACCACCGCGGCGCGGCACAGACATGTTACTATGTCTCGAGCAGGATGAGGGCACCATGCCTCCTTGGGAGCGCTTCCGTGAGCTCTTCCTCCTCCGCTTTGGGCCCCCGGTTCGCGGGAGCCGCCTGGCGGAGCTCGGCCACCTTCCCTTCACCTCTACGATGCAGGACTTCACCGACCGCTTCTAGGCCTTGGCATGCTATGCATCGGGCCTAACGGCGCAGCAGCGTGCCGACCTCTTTGTGGGTGGCCTTTGGGATCACATTTGCGTCGACGTGGAGCTTCGCGGCCCTCAGGCTCTCCAAACGGCCATGTACTACGCCCGGGCCTTCGAGGCCCGTGCCCAGGCCATGCTGCCGGCCACCCCGGCCCGAGGAGGCCGACAGACCGGCCGCCCGCCACCGGCACCAGGCCGGCCACCCCGGCCACACCGACGCCCACTACCATGGCCGTGACGCGACCCTTCCGTCGTCTCTCTCCGGCAGAGGAGATGGAGCGGCGGCGCCAGGGCCTCTGCTTTAACTGCGATGAGCCCTATACGCCGACACATGCGTGTCCGCGCCTTTTCTACTTGGAGACGGTCGACGCCACCGAGGAGGACGCCTTGGCCGACGGGGCCGCGGCACCACCACCCCCAGCGGCGGCTGAGGGCGCACCCGCGACTGCCTCGGCGACGGCCCTCGTGGTTTCTCTACACGCACTCGTCGGGATCCATGACGAGCGGACCATGCTCTTGCCGGTGACGATCCACGACGAGCACATGGTGGCCTTGATGGATACAGGATCCACCCATAACTTCCTGCGTGAGGCGACCATGCATCGCTTAGCGCTTCAGCCGACGGGTGGGGAGCACCTTCGGGTCACAGTGGCCAACGGTGATCGCCTCCGTTGTCATGGCCTCGCACGGGACGTACCCATCACCATCGGCGAGGAACACTTCTCCATCACCTGTGCGGGCATCGACTTGGGATGCTTTGAATTCATCCTTGGCGTCGACTTCCTGCGGACTCTCGGTCCCATTCTTTGGGACTTCGACGCGCTGACGATGACCTTCTGGCGACTGGGCCGCCGCATTTGATGGGACGGCATTGGGGGCGCCGCGCCCGCACCGCCACAACTTCAGCTGGCCGCGCCACCTCCGAGGCCGAGCAACCGCTCTTGGAGAACCTTCTACAGCAGCACGGCGATCTCTTCACCGAGCCGCAGGGTCTTTCGCCCGCCCGGGCGTATGATCACTGTACACATCTCCTGCCGGGCTCCGCGCCGGTGGCGGTGCATCCTTACCACTACCCGCAGCTGCAGAAGGACGACTTGGAGTGGCAGTGTGCGCTCATGCTCGCGGCTGGCATTATCAGGATCTCCACCTCGCCGTTCACCGCATCGGTGCTGCTCGTCCGCAAGTCGGACGGCACGTGGCGTTTCTGCATCGACTACCGTGCCCTTAATACTGTCACACTTAAGGACAAATTCCCTATTCCGGTGGTTGATGAGCTCCTGGATGAGCTGCACGGGGCGCGCTTCTTCACCAAACTCCATCTCCGGTCGGGGTACCACCAGGTGCACATTCATCCAGATGACATCGTCAAGACGACATTTCGGACGCACCACGGCCACTTCGAGTTCTTGGTGATGCCCTTTGGCCTCACCAACGCCCCGGTGACCTTCCAGGTTGTGATGAACGACGTCCTTCGGCCCTACTTACGTCGGTTTGTGCTCGTTTTCTTTGATGATATTTTGATCTATAGCGCATCTTGGGCAGAGCACCTCCCGCACGTCGCCATCGTCTTCAACGAGCTTCGGGCACACCTTCTTCATCTTAAGGGCTCGAAGTGCTCGTTCGGGACGCCTTCGATTGCCTACCTCGGCCACATCATCTCGGCCGACGGGGTTGCTATGGACGCCGATAAGGTGGCGGCCGTCGCAGCCTGGCCGACGCCGCACTCGCCGTGGGCTCTTCGCGGTTTTCTCGGCCTCGCCGGATACTACCGGAAGTTCATCCGGGAATTCGGCCTCATTGCTTTGCCGCTCACGTGTTTACTGCGCCGTGACGCCTTTGCATGTGACGAGGAGGCGACGGCGGCATTCGAGGCCCTCAAGGGGGCCCTCACGACGGGGCCCGTTCTTCAGATGCCGGATTTTGACCGCCCATTCGTGGTGGACTATGACGCCTCGGGTGCAGGGTTCGGCGCCGTGCTTCATCAGGGCGATGGTCCTCTCGCCTTCTTCAGCCGGCCCTTCGCTCCGCACCATCTTAAGCTCGTGGCGTACAAGCGGGAGCTCATTGGCTTGGTGCAGGCGGTGCGCCATTGGCGGCCCTATCTCTGGGGCCGGTCTTTCCAGATTCTCATAGACCACTACAGTCTCAAGTTCTTGCTGGATCAGAGGCTCTCGACCGTGCCGCAACATCAGTGGATTAGCAAGCTCTTCGGCTTCGACTTCTCCGTCGAATCGCCCGGGTCGTCTTAATACCATGGCGGACGCCTTATCACGCCGCGACGCCGACCTCGACTCCACTGTCGGCGACTCCGAGGGACGGTGCTGTGCATCCGCTCCGGGCCGACCTTCGGCCTCTTCGCCGACATTCTCATGGCAACGGCGACCGCTGCCGACGCTGTCCTCCTTTAGCCGCAGCTGGCTGCCGACGACCTGGAGGAGCCTTGGCGCTTCACCGACGGCCTGCTCCTCCATGGGCGCCGCGTCTTTGTACCGGCGCATGATGATCTCCGTCACCAGGTATTGCTGCTAGCCCACTCGGCTGACCATGAGGGTGTGCAGAAGACCCTCCATCGTCTACGCGCTGACTTCTACATTCCTGGTGATCGCGCCTTGGTCCGTGACTAGGTGCGGTCTTGCATGACGTGCCAGCGCAACAGGACGGAGACTTTATGGCCGGCTGGTCTGCTTCAGCCTTTGGACGTGTCGTCTCAGGTCTAGGCAGATATATCCATGGATTTCATAGAGGGCCTTCCCAAGGTGGGCGGCAAATCGGTCATTCTCACTGTGGTCGATCGCTTCTCCAAGTATGCTCACTTCATCGCGATGGGGCATCCATATACTGCTGCATCCGTGGCCCGTGCCTTCTTCGACGGTATCGTCCGTCTGCACGGTTTTCCCTCTTCGATTGTCAGTGATCGGGACACGGTGTTCACGGTCCATGTCTGGCGCGACCTCTTCAGGATGGCGGGCGTCAAGCTCCACCTGAGCACGGCCTTCCACCCCCAGATGGACGGCCAATCGGAGGTGGTTAACAAGATGATTGCCATGTATTTGCGTTGTGTTACAGGTGATCGCACTCGAGCTTGGGTTGATTGGCTCGCGTGGGCGGAGTACTTCTACAACACCTCCTATCACTCCGTCCTGCGTGCTACACCATTTGAGGTGGTCTACGGTCGGCCGCCTCCGCCTATCTTGCCGGTGGACCCGGCAACGGCTCGGACGGAGGCTGCGGATGACCTTATTTGCACCCATGACGAGATGCTAGCTGAGGTCCGTCAACGTCTACTTCAGGCCCAGCAGCTGGCCAAGCACTACTACGACGACAACCATCGCAAGGCGGAGTTCGCGATGGGTGATTGGGTGTGGCTGCTTCTTCTGCACCGCTCTACACAGTCACTAGACCCACGCGCGAAGTGTAAGCTCTGTCCTCGCTACGCTGGGCCCTTCGCCGTCTTGGAGCGCATCGGGCAGGTGGCCTATCGCCTTCAGCTTCTAGCCATCGCTCGCATCCACGACGTATTCCATGTGGGGCTGCTCAAGCCTTTTCATGGAGAGCCATCGACAGCTTCACCCACGCTTCCTCCGACCGTAGACGGACGACTTCTTCCGGAACCAGCGAAGGTGTTGAAGGCGCAGCTCCGTCGCGGGGTGTGGTTCGTTTTGATCCAGTGGGCGGGCCTTCCGGTGGAGGAGGCTACTTGGGAGAAGCGTGATGACTTCCGCCACCACTATCCAGACTTTCAGCTTGAGGACGAGCTGTTTGCGCAGGCGGGGAGAGATGTTATGACCGGTTTAGCTTATAACCGGAGGAGGCCCACCGGGCAGTAGTTAGGTGCTTGGCCCACAAGTTATCTTTGGCTATTTGTTTCGAGGTTATAAATACTAGTTGTAAAACACCTTTTGAGATTAAGCAATAATAGAATTATTATTGCCCTGCTCCCAGAGGAGCCGGACCCCTAAACCCTAGACACCTCTCATCCGCCGCCGCCTCCCTCCTCCGTCCTTGCGACGGTGCCGTCGCGCCGGAGCCAGCGCCCTCGCCCCCAACCTCTGCTGTTCTGCCCTTACAATCTAAGGAGTCGAGCCGGTAGGAACCCTAGTCCTACCAAACAGTGTACCTATGGGATAGCCACATGTCACACTTTAAGGTTCCCGCGCATGATCAAACTAGAGCAACTCTGGTAGATCCGCTATATTGCTCCATACCGCAAAATAAGCGCCGCTTGACGGGGTCGGGGAAAAATGTCCCGACCAGGTCCCGTAAAACGGGTCGTCCCATTTTTTGCGGCGAGCTCTAAAAATCAACCCGCAACCGGCAAATATTCACCCCCCCCCCCATTTTTCCGCTGCCTGTATCCCACATGCGATTTGGCAGGAGGAAAATTTCCACCCCTTCCATGCTGCCCCTTCACTGGAGGCCATGGATCTGATGACAAGATAATCTTGGGAGATGAAAAGAACGGGGATCATCTACCGAAGGAGGATGGATCTTCAAAATCTTATGGCCGGTAGTGGTGGTTTTGGCCATGGCGGTGGGGGAGGGGGGAGGTGTTGGAGGTGGAGGTGGTGGTGCTTTGACTAATGGAGTTGACGTTGATGATCCGGCCAATGAAGACGGCGGTGCTTACGGGAAGAAAAGTAATCATTCTTCGGTCAATGTTGATGAAGATTGTGATCGTCATGCTATGGCTAGTGATGGTGGCGATGATCTTGGGAACAATGATATTGCTTGATTTGATCATGGCTGGTTGTGGTTGGGTCATGTTTTATTTTGTCTGATTGCGCATTCATAGGGACAAACTTGCTACCCCTTTATATTACGCTTGATTTTAAATGTGAACTATTGTAGCATGCCTACAATCTGCTAGAGTTACTCTTAAAGAGTGTTCCCTAAAAAACATTGGTAGAGAACGTCAGCTCTATGGCTTTTCCCTTGTTTTTGGAAGAGGAGTTAACAGTCATCTAGGCCTCAAAGCAGATTGTACAACGTATGGATCACTTAGGTGTCAAACAATTCTTTAGAAAATCCACATATATTTTACATATCAACAATTTATTTAGCATATGAGCTACAAAAAAGAAAAAGAATAGTGGATTTGTAATAGCACTATTAAGCTTGCATGTGAAACTCATTCCATGACTAATTCATTCTTCAGAAATACATCTTCCAATCAAATACACCTTACCTACATGTCTCTCATACTACCATATTCTTATAGTTCCTGATGTTGGTGTAGGAAAATGCCAACAACAAAAAACAACCAAGGTAACATTCGCCATATGACATTACACCATACTTTCAAAGTTATCATGGGAGGTCCAAGACCACATTTTCAGGCGGCTACTCAGAGTTAGATTTAAAGTTGTTGAATGTCATTTTTTCATTACTTGTCTCTATATAAATAGAGATTATTGATGGTGCTTTAAAAATCTGAGCATTTTGATTGATCACAAACTACACAAATAGATGATTATATATGTGAACCTCATGTATTCTGGGGGCAATGTTGCAAAGTGCAAGTCGTACTTTTTCTCCAAGAGAGAATTTACAAAGATATTTTTAACAAGGAAGCATGAATGTCGAATTTGGCAACGTCATATGCCAAGAATGCACTCATACATTTTCAAGGCAATATTATTTCCAACCAATCGGCATGCACGTTGATTAACTCTTTTACCATGGAGATGAAATTCATCCAGATCATCTTGTAGACCATCCATCACTTTGTTCTGCCTACAATTCTAGTAAGTACAAGTACCGACACCATTCAGCGGGATGAACATCCACAGAAAAGATGTAAAAGACAAGTTGGGAGTTGTACATTTCAAACTGAAAAGGATCTTTACCTATTTACTGAAAAAGGTTCCTTTATAGTTTATTTTTGTTTGTTAGTAAAAGTAAGTAGGAAGACAAGATTATGGTGGAATTTCTTCTCAGTTCTTGCAGACTGCGGGAGTGATAAAATGGTTTCTTTTGTTTTAAGCAATAAAAAATTACTTGAGAACACGAGGAATAATATTGCCAATTTCCTTGCTGGAAACCATGTGTGCAATGTAGGCCAGTTTAACAACATGAGCAATAGCATCAACAAGCAAAGTAATATGTAATTCAAGACATGCTTTTTCTATGCATTGATCTATTAATGATGCTAAAGGTTTGGAATAGTGTTTTACCTAGTAGCTCAAGCCTATAGTGCACCTACATTGGACAATGAAACATCTAAGAACTTTCCATTCCAAAGCATGCTAAGATAAGACTAATTTGTTGAATCCACTGAGCATTGAATGGAATCCTTACCTCAATCAACCAATAAATCAGAATACCGTGCATTTTCTTATTGATATGAGTTTGGTGTGTCATGTAGGTGGGGGACACACAACTCAACTCGTACAACACAAAAATATTGGCAATGAGATTATTATTACCATACCAGGTCAGAACTATAGGGAAACGTTGCATGGAAAACAAAAAACATTCTATGCACACGCAATGATCTACCCATGGAGATGCATAGCAACGAGGGGGGGTGTCTACGTACCCTCGTGGACCATAAGTGGAAGCATTTGACAATGCGGTTGATGTAGTCGAACTTCTTCGTGTTCCAACCGATCAAGCACCGAACGTACGACAACTCCACGTTCAACACACGTTCAGCTCCATGACATCCTCCGCCTTCTTGATCCAGCAAGACGGCGAGGTAGTGGATGTGTTCCGGCAGCACGACGGCGTGGTGACAGTGATGGTGATGCGGTCTACGCAGGGCTTCGCTTAAGCACTATGAAAATCGGACCGAGGGAGTAAACGGTTGACGGGGGCGCCGCACACGGCTAAGACGATGATGTATCCTTGTGTGGCGCCCCCTTCCCACACATATATAGGTGGGAGGGAGGGAGGAGCAGCCAAAGGGGGCGCCCATGTAGGAGGAATCCTACTTGGGGTCTCTCCCAAGCCACACCCTCCCCCTGCCTTGTATAAGTGCAAGGAAAAGGCAGGGGAGGGTGGCGCCCCCTTTCCTTTCCCACTTGAGGAGGGAAAGGATGGAGGGGCCTCCCCACCCCCTCCTTCCCCTAGGGCCTGCTGTCCAAGGAAGGGGCACACCAGGGGCTGATCTGTCCCCCCTTTGGCCCATACACTTACCGGGGGTGTTCGGAACCCCTTCCGGTGACCCGATGACTACCTGGTGCACCCCAAAACTCTCCTGATGTCCGAATACCATCTTCCTATATATCTGATGGAAATATGCCCTAGAGGCTATAATAAAGTTGTTATTATTTTATATTTCCTTATTCATGATAAAGGTTTATTATTCATGCTAGAATTGTATTGACTGGAAACCTAAATACATGTGTGAATACATAAACAAATACCGTGTCCCTAGTAAGCTTCTACTAGACTAGCTCGTTCATAAAAAATGGTTAAGGTTTCATAACCATTGACATGAGTTGTCTTTGATAACGGGATCACATCATTATGAGAATGACGTGATGGACAAGAACCATCCGTTAGCTTAGCATTTGATTGTACTATTTATTGCTACTGCTTTCATGCATGTCAAATACATATTCCTTTAACTATGAGATCATGCAACTCTGAGATACCGGAGGAATGCCTTTGTTCTATCAAACGTCACAACATAACTGGGTGATTATAAAGATGCTCTACAGGTATCTCCGAAGGTGTTTTGTTGGGTTGGCGTGAATCGCGATTAAGATTTGTCACTCTGATTATCGGAGAGGTATTTCTGGGCCCTCTCGGTAATACACATCATAATAAGCCTTGCAAGCAAATGACTAATGAGCTAGTCACGGAATGATGTATTACGAAACGAGTAAAGAGGCTTACCGGTAACGAGATTGAACTAGGTATAGAGATACCGACGATCGAATCTAACATACCGACGGACAAAGGGAATTGTGTATATTATCATTACGGTTTGACCGATAAAGATCTTCGTACAATATGTAGGAGCCAATACGAGCATACAGGTTCCGCTATTGGTTATTGACCGAAAAGGTGTCTTAGTCATGTCTACATAGTTCTCAAACCCGTAGGGTCCGCACGCTTAACGTTAGTTGACGATATAGTATGCGTTATGTGATTTGGTAACCGAATATTGTTAGGAGTCCCGGATGAGATCATGAACATGACGAGGAGTCTCAAAATGGTTGAGAGGTAAAGATTGATATATAGGACGAAGGTATCCGGACACCGGAAGTCTTCCAGAGGGTATCAGGTACTTATCGGGTCACCGGAAGGTGTTTCGGGTACCCCCGGCAAAAGTTATGGGCCTTATGGGCCAAGAGAGGGAACACACTAGCCACAAGGGGTTGGTGCGCCCCCCATAGAAGGCCGTCCAAAGGAGGAGAAGTAAAGGGGGAAGGGAAAGAAAAGTGTGGATTAGGATTCCCACTTCCTTCCCTCTCCCCCCTCTTTCCTTTCCCCTCAGTTATATATGGCGGGGGGGGGGG
>LR738714.1:180418984-180509351 GCA_902687465.1 Secale cereale | reverse complement strand
AGGGACTCTAATTAGGGTTCCTCCTATTTGGGCTCCTTCTATGGCTGCTCCACCCTCCCTCCCACCTATATATATATGTGTGTGTGGGGGGGGGGAGAGGGCGCCACACAAGATACAACATTATCTTAGCCTTGTGCGGCGCCCCCGTCCACCGTTTACTCCCCCGATCATATTTTCGTAGTGCTTGCGGAGATAACTTCACCATCACCATCACCACACCGTTGTGCTGAAGGAACTCATCTACTACCTCGACGTCTTGCTGGATCAAAAGGTGAGGGACGTCACCGAGATGAACGCGTGCTAAACGCGGAGGGTGTCGTGCGTTCAGTACTTGACCGGTTGAAGTGCGAAGAATTTCGACTACATCAACCATATTTTGAAACACTTCCGCTTACGGTCTATGAGGGTACGTAGACACACTCTCCCCCTCGTTGCTATGCATCTCCTTGGATAGATCATTGCATGTGCATATAATTTTTTTTGTTTTCCATGCAACGTTTCCCAACAGTGGCATGAGAGCTAGGTTTATGCGTAGATGTTTTGCACGAGTAGAACACAAAGAGTTGTGGGCGGTGATTGATATGTCCATTTTGCAGCATGTTTACCTACTATTATTTGTGATGTTTTTTGCATAATAATACTTTTTGGAGTAATTCTAATGCCTTTTCTCTCAAATTATGCAAGGTTCACACCAAGAGGGAGAATTCCGGCAGCTGGAAATCTGGACTAGTAAAAGCTACGTCAAGCCACCTATTATGCACAACTCCAAACAAGCTAAAACTTAATGGGGATTTTTTATGGAATAAATAAGAAATATTGGAGCAAATAACTACTGGAGGGGGGCCACCTAGTGAGCACAAGACATCAGGGCACGCCTGGCGGGAGGGCAATCTTGGGGAGGGCAATCTCCATCAACATCTTCACCAGCACCATCTCCTCTCAAACCCTAGTTCATCTGTTGTGTTCAATCTTTGTACCGAAACCTCATATTGGTACGTGTGGGTGACTAGAAGTGTTGATTACATATTGTAGTTGATCACTATATGGTTTATTTGGTGGAAGATTATATGTTCAGATCCATTATGCTATTTAATACCCCTCTAATCTTGAGCATGATTATTACTTGTGAGTAGTTACTTTTTTCTTGAGGTCACGGGAGAAATCATGTTGCAAGTAATCATGTGAACTTGATATGTGTTCGATATTTTGATAGTATGTATGTTGTGATTCCCTTAGTGGTGTCATGTGAACGTCGACTACATGACACTTCACCATATTTGGGCCTAAGGGAATGCATTGTGGATTAGTTATTAGATGATGGGTTGCGAGAGTGACATAAGCTTAAACCCTAGTTTATGCGCTATTCCGTAAGGAAACGATTGGATCCAAAAGTTTAATCCTATGGTTAGAATTTATTCTTAATACTTTTTTCGTAGTTGCGGATGCTTGCGAGGGGGTTAATTATAAGTAGGAGGTTTGTACAAGTAAGAACAACACCTAAGAACTGGTCCACCCACATACCAAATTATCAAAGTAGCAAACACGAATCGAATCAACATGATGAAAGTGACTAGATGAAATTCCTGTGTACCCTCAAGAACGCTTTACTTAATATAAGAGACAATTTTGGCCTGTCCTTTGCCTCAAAAGGATTGGTCTACCTTTCTGCACTTTTTCTACTACTATCGTACTGGCTCATTACAAATTATCTTGCTATCAAACTACTCTATTACTTACAATTTCAGCACTTGTAGACATTACCTTGCTGAAAACCACTTGTCATTTCCTTCTGCTCCTTGTTGGGTTCGACACTCTTACTTATCGAAAAGGCTAAAATTGATCCCGTATACTTGTGGGTCATCTAGGCTATTTTTTGGCGCCGTTGCCGGGGAGTGAAGCACTCTTGGTAAGGAAAAATTATTACTACGTGCTGAAATTCATTGTCACTTGTTACTATGGAGAACAATCTTTTGAGGGGTTTGTTCGGGGTATCTTCACCTCGTTCGAAACCACAATTAGTTACCCCTCAACCTACTGCTCCTACTGAAAATATTGAATATGAAATTCCTTCGGGTATGAATGAACAACGGCTAGCTAATCCTTACGCAGGAGATGGAACCAAACATCCTGATATGCACTTGATATATGTGGAAGAAATTTGTGGATTGTTTAAGCTTGCAGGTTTACCCGGAGATGAAGTTAATAATAAGGTTTTCCCTTTATCTTTGAAGGCAAAAGTGTTGGCATGGTATAGGCTATGCGATGATATTGGATCTTGGAATTGGAATTGATTGAAATTGGAGTTTCGCCAAAACATTTATCCTATGCATCTAGTTCATCGTGATCGAAATTACATATATAATTTTTGGCCTAGTGAAGGAGAAAGTATCTCTCTAGCTTGGGGGAGGCTTAAGTCAATGTTATATTCATGCCCCAATCATGAGCTATCAAGAGAAATTATTATACATAATTTTTATGCTCGGCTTTCTCGTAATGATCAATCCATGCTTGATACTTCTTGTGCTAGTTCTTTTATGAAGAAGACTTCCGGTGGGATCTTTTGGAAAGAATTAAATGCAACTATGAAGATTGGGAACTCGGCGAAGGTAAAGAGTCAGGTATTAATCTTAAGTTAGATTATGTTAAATCTTTTATGAATACCGATGTTTTTCAAAAGTTTTGCACTAAATATGGACTTGACTCTGATATAGTAGCCTCTTTTTGTGAATCATTTGCTACTCATGTTGATCTTCCTAAGGAGAAGTGGTTTAAATATCACCCACCTATTAAAGAAGAAATTAAAGAGCCATTTCTAGTTAAATAGGAAACTATTATTTATAATGTTGATCCAGTTGCTCATACTGCTTATATTGAGAAACCACCTTTCCCTGTTAGGATTAAGGAACATGCTAAAGTTTCAACTGTGGTCAACAAAAGTTATAGTAGAACACCTAAACCTAATGAACAAATCAAGGTAGAACCTAGTGTTGCTATGGTTAAGGATCTCTTGGAATAAAATATAGATGAGCATGTTATTTACTTTTGTGAAGAAGCTGCTAGAATAGCCAAACCCGGTAAAAAGGATAGACATAGACCTATTGTTGGCCTGCCCGTTGTCTTAGTTAAAATAGGAGATCAATGTTATCATGGTTTATGTGACATAGGTGCTAGCGTGCTATTCCCTTTACCTTGTACCAAGAAATTATGAATGACATAACACCCGCAGAGATAGAAGACATGGATGTTACTGTTAAACTTGCTAATAGAGACACTATTTCACCAATTGGGATTGTTAGAGATGTTGATGTCTTTTGTGGGAAAATAAAATACCCTACTGATTTTCTTGTTCTCGGTTCCCCACAAGATGATTTTTGTCCCATTATCTTTGGTAGACCTTTCCTGAACACCATTAATGCTAAAATAGATTGTGAGAAATAAATTATTGGTGTTAGCTTTAGCGATGAGTCTCATGAGTTTAATTTCTCCAAGTTTAGTAGAAACCCTCATAAAAAGGAATTGCCTAGTAAGGATGAAATAATTGGTCTTGCTTCCATTGATGTGCCTCCAACTGATCCACTAGAACAATATCTGCTAGACCATGAAAATGATTTACATAGGCATGAAATAAATGAAATAGATAATATTTTATTTGAACAACAAACTCTTCTTAAACACAATTTGCCTATTGAAAATCTAGGAGGTCCTCCTCTGCCTAAAGGTGATCCTGTGTTTGAATTAAAACAATTGCCAGACACTTTGAAATATGCTTATCTTGACGAGAAGAAGATATATCCTATTATTATTAGTGTTGACCTTATAGAACATGAAGAAGAAAGATTATTGAAAGTTCTAAGGAAGCACCGAGCTGCTATTGGATACACTCTTGATTACTTAAAGGGCATTAGCCCCGCTGTATGTCAGCACAATATTAATATGGAACCTAATGCTAAACCTGTTGTTGATCACCAACGTCGGTTGAATCCGAAGATGAAATAAGTGGTAAGAACGGAAATATTAAAACTTTTGGAAGAAGGTATAATCTATCCTATAGCTGATAGTAGATGGGTAAGTCTTGTTCATTGTGTCCCTCAGAAAGGAGGTATTACTGTTGTTGCCAATGATAAGAATGAACTTATTCCACAAAGAATTGTTACAAGCTATAGAATGGTAATTGATTTTAGAAAATTAAACAAAGCTACTAGGAAAGATCATTACCCTCTGCCTTTCATTGATGAAAAGCTAGAAAGATTATCTAAGCACATACGCTTTTGCTTCCTTGATGGATATTCTGTTTTTTTTCACAAATACCTGTTTCTCAACCTGATCAAGAAAAGACCACTTTTACTTGTCCTTTCGGAACTTATGCTTATAGACATATGCCTTTTGTTTTATGCAATGCACCTGCTACCTTTCAAAGATGCATGACTGCTATATTCTCTGATTTTTGTGAAAAGATTGTTGAGGTTTTCATGGATGACTTTTCTATTTATCGGAAGTCTTTTGATGATTGTTTAAGCAATCTTGATCGAGTTTTGCAGAGATGTGAGGAAACTAATCTTGTCTTGAATTGGGAGAAGTGTCACTTTATGGTTAACGAAGGTATTGTTTTGAGCCATAAAATTTCTTAAAAGGGTATTGAAGTGGACAAAGCTAAGGTTGATGCAATTGAGAAAATGCCATGTCCTAAAGATGTAAAAGGTATTCGTAGTTTCTTAGGTCATGCTGGTTTCTATAGGAGATTTATCAAAGACTTTCCTAAAATTTCTAAGCCCCTTACAAATATTTTGCAAAAGGATAATCCTTTTGTTTTTTATGATGATTGATTGAAGCCTTTGAAACACTCAATAAATCCTTAATTTCTGCACCTATTGTTCAACCACCTGATTGGAACCTGCCTTTTGAAATTATGTGTGATGCTAGTGATTATGATGTTCATGCTATTCTAGGACAAAGAGTTGATAAGAAACTAAATGTTATTCATTATGCTAGTAAAACTTTAGATAGTGCTCAAAGAAATTATGCTACTACTGAAAAAGAATTTCTAGAAGTGGTATTTGCTTGATAAATTAAGATCTTATATTGTTGATTCAAAAGTAATTGTGCACAATGACCATGCTGCTATAAAATATCTTATGGAAAAGAAAGATGCTAAACCTAGACTTATTTCATGGGTTCTCTTGCTACAAGAATTTGATTTACATATCATCGATAGAAAAGGAGCAGAGAACCCCGTAGCTAATAACTTGTCTAGGCTTGAAAATGTGCTTGATGACCCACTACTTGTTGATGATACTTTTCATAATGATCAGTTATCTGCAATAAATGTTTCTCATAGCACTCCTTGGTATGCCGACTATGCTAATTATATTGTTGCTAAATATTTACCACCTAGCTTTACTTACCAACAAAAGAAAAAACTATTTTATGACTTAATACATTACTTTTGGGATGACCCACATCTTTATAAAGATGGAGTAGATGGTATTATTAGACGTTGTGTACCTGAGCATGAACGGGAACAAATCCTACGGAAATGTCACTCCGAAGCTTATGGAGGACATCATGCGGGAGATATAACTTCTCATAAGGTATTGCAACCTAGTTTTTATTGGTATACTCTCTTCAAGGTTTCTCGTAAGTTCGTCTTATCTTGTGATGAATGCCAAAGAATAGGTAATATTGGTAAGCGTCAAGAAATTCCTATGAATTATTCTCTTGCTGTTGAACCATTTGATGTTTGGGGTTTTGATTACATGGTGCATTTTCCTTCTTCTAATGGGTATACACATATTTTGGTTGCTGTTCATTATGTTACTAAGTGGGTAGAAGCTATAACAACTAGTAGTGCTGATCACAACACCTCTATTAAAATGCTTAAGGAAGTTATTTTCCCAAGTTTTGGAGTCGCTAGATATTTAATGACTGAGGGTGGTTCACACTTTATTCATGGTGCTTTCCATAAAATGCTTGCCAAGTATGATGTCAACCATAGAATTGTATCACCCTATCATCCTCAGTCTAGTGGTCAAGTTGAACTTAGCAATAGGGAAATAAAATTGATATGCAAAAGACTGTCGATAGGTCTCGTAAGAATTGGTCCAAGAAACTGGATGATGCACTTTGGGCTTATAGAATAGCCTACAAAAATCATATGGGTATGTCTCCTTATAAAATGGTTTATGGAAAAGCGCATTTAGAGAACTGAATTATGATTTCAAACTTGCCGGTGAAAAGAGGTTATTTGATACTATCTCACTAGATGAATGGAGAACCCAAGCTTATGAACTACAATGTTATTCAAAGAAAAAGTTAAAAGTTGGCATGATAAAAGAATCCAAAAGCGTGAGTTCAAAGTTGGAGAATATGTTTTATTATACAACTCTCATTTCAGATTCTTTGCAGGAAAAATCCTCTCCAAATGGGAAGGACCCTATGTTACCGAGGAGGTTTATTAGTCTGGAGCTGTTAAAATAAACAATGCCGATGGTACTAACCCGAAGATTGTTAATGGGCAACGAATAAAACATTATATCACCGGTACGCCCATTAATGTTGAAAGTAATATTATCCAAACTATGACACCGGAAGAACTCATAAAAGAGACCTTCCGGAACACTCCATAATCGTGAAATATAGGAGGTACGTGATACTGTAAGTAAACAGACTCCAAAAATCGGCAAAAATATTTTTCTTCCATTTGCTTGTTTCCCAAGATAAAAATTCTTTATATACCCCCGAAACTATTGACCACCATATCACGGAGAAATCATCTGTTTTCTTTTCTTGCTGTTTTCAGTCAGATCTATTGAGACAGGCATCATGTCTTGTTCTTCTTCCAACAACGTGGAAGAGGATGCTTGGTTGATAAAGATCGAGCTGAAGAGAGAGGAGCCCGTAGAAGCTGCAAAAGGGGACAAGAGCAAGGAGGCTACCGGTGACCAAGCACCAGTGGTTGAGAAGGCATGGCCTGCTGAGGAAGAAGAAGACATCCTTAAACCTTACTGTGCTCATCTTACACCTACCGAGATTGAAGCATTTCGAATCATTGAAATGGTTCGTGTGCGAAATAAATATCTCACTCGTGATTTTTTTTTGCATCAAGAGCGCATCATTTTCCTTCGGAGCGTCATCCGTAGATTGGAGAATCTCTTGATCATGAAGGACAGACCTGCTACCGCTTCACCACCACCAGCATCTTCTTCACTACCAAAGGAAAATTGAGTATCGTGTATGGGCACTCCCCTTGGCTTTCTCCAAGCTTGGGGGAGGTGCCCCGGTATCGTATCACCTCCACTATCTTTTGCCTTTACTTATCTTAGTTCGATCATTAGTTATCTTTTGCTTTAGATGAATAAAAGTTTAGTTCGATCCTTTCTTCTTGAGAGTTTGTTAGTGATCTATCCTTGTAATCGTGTGCGAGATATATAATAAAGTTTAGTTTGAGTTTTTGCTTTCTGTACTCTCTTGTTTCAACAAAAAGAAAATAAATAAATGAAAAGGTTCATATACTAATCTTATGGTAGGTGATGACATCTAATAAGGAAAAGTATAAGTAGAAAATTTTATTAGAGATTGACAAACATAGCATTAGTCAATGATGCAACTCATGAAATAATTAATAAGGGAAGAGAAGATTCACATGTGAATGTACTATCCTAGAAATATTTTGTGATTGTGAGCCCCTATCAAAATATTATACGTCAAAATTGTTGACTTTGGACAAGGAAGACAATGTAATGATTGATGTTTGTTCATATTCACATAGAAGTTATATTGTCATAGATCCTTCAACATGTGGTGCTTGCCCCCATCTTTTTGCTAGCCAAAATTCCGCACCAAGTAGAGATACTACTTGTGCATCCAAAAAACCCTAAACCCAAATCTTACCTTCAAGAGTCCACCATACCTACCTAGGGATTGAGCAAGATCCTTCAAGTAAGTTGTCATCGGTGTAGTAAGGCAATAAAAATTGCTTCTAAAAGTGTAAGACCATTTAGTGTAAGAGAAAATTAAGCGTTGTACGAACTTGTGATAGCAAAGAATAAATGCGACGGACTGCATAATAAATCTTGCTATCATAAGGGGCAATATAACGTGATGTTCTTTTGCACAAAGGGGTTGAGCATACAAACAAATAAGCGCATGGCAACCTCTGCTTCCCTCTGCGAAGGGTCTATATTTTACTTATATGCAAGAGTCAAAGTTTTTCTCTCTCTATTCCTTTTTATGTTTCTCCTTTGGCAAGCACCATGTGGTGAGGAAAGATCTAGGCACATATGTCTAGTTGAATATGGGTAGCATGAGTTATTATTGTTGACATCACCTTAAGGTGAATACATTGGGAGGCGAAATAATTAGACCCAATCTTTCTATGTATCTAGTTGAAATGTTTTGCTCATGTGTATGCGATGAGTGTTAACAATGATAGAAGACCATAGGATGGTCGAGTATGTGGACTTGCCTAAAGGCTCCGATACGTGACCGTTCCTGTAAAGATGATGAATTGTAGTTGCAAAGTTGACTAAGAACATAGTTTGTTGGTTTCCAATAGAGTTTATGCTTCATACTTCGATGTTGTGATGAATTGTTACTTATTCATGAGAAGTATATGATAGAAGTCCTATGATAGAATTCTTATTGGTTAGGTTTGTTGCTATTATAATAATTCACATGAAGCTTCTATGTCCGTATTTTGTTTTTATCGACACCTCTCTCTCTAAGCATGTGGACATGTTTTTAGATTTCGGTTTTCGCTTGAGGACAAGCGAGGTCTAAGCTTGGGGGAGTTGATACGTCCATTTTGCATCATGTTTACCTACTGTTAGTTATGATGTTTTTATGGATAATAATACTTTTTGTAGTAATTCTCATGCCTTTTCACTCATATTATGCAAGGTCCACACCAAGAGGGAGAATCCCAGCAGCTGGAAATCTAGACCTGAAAAAGCTACGTCAGGCCACCTATTCTGCACAACTCCAAACAAGCTGAAACTTCATGGGGATTTTTTATGGAATAAATAAGAAATGCTGGAAAAAAAATAACTACTGGAGGGGGGCCACCTGGTGAGCATAAGACACCAGGGCATGCTAGGCCCCTTAGGCACGCCCTGGTGGGTTGTGCTCAGCCCGGCCCACCTCCAGTGCCCTTCTTCTGGTATATAAGTCATTTTGACCTAGAAAATAAATAAGGAGAGGACTTTCGGGACGGAGTGCCACCGTCTTGAGGTGGAACTTGGGAAGGAACACTTTTTCCCTCTGGCAGACCGATTCCGCCGGGGGAACTTCCCTCCCGAAGGGGGAAATCATCATCATCGTCATCACCAACAACTCTCCCATATTGGTGAGGGCAATCTCCATCAACTCTTCACCAGCACCATCTCCTCTCATGTGACACCCCGAGACCGATGCGCCAGGTGTCAGCCAGCTATTCGTCATCGTTGCCATGTCATCTGCTTACTTGTTGCATTTTGTAGTGTCATCGTGTGCATTGCATCAGCATGTTTTCAAAACTTGCATCCGTCCAAGTCCGCCCGTCCTCTCCGTTGTCCGTTCTGAGCCCAGACACACCCGCATGCGCCTGAGGCACCTCTGAATATTTATTTTATGAGCGGCCAGAAAATGTTCTCGGAATGGGATGAAAGTTGGCGTGTGGTCTTATTATAGCATAGGAAGACCGCCTGTCAAATTTCGTCGCATTCGGAGTCCGTTTGATAGCCCAACGGTTAACCACATTAACCGTCGGAAGCCCTTTCTGTTTTGGCCCAGCACCCCTCCACAATAGCCCACAAGCCCATCCTAACCACCTCCATGCTCTCGGTCATTGGATCGTGATGGTGTGGGCGAAAACCGCACCTCATTTGGACACTCCTAGCTCCCTCTACCTATAAATTAGCCCTCTCCGTCCAAATTCGCGGATGAAACCTAGTCCTCTTCCTCCTCGCGCCGCCGGACATGTCTACTCCGCCACCGAACGTGTCTACCCCGCCCAGCCACCTCGCTTCGGCCAATCACAAGCCGCCACCTCACCGCGCCACCGCTCTCAGCCTCTCCCCTCGCGCCACGTGGCCAGCAGCCACCTCCCACCGCCGCGGCCCGGCGAGCCCAAAGCGGGCCCGCGCGAGCCCGACCGCCGCTGCACCGCGGCCCACGTCACCGCGCCCGCCGAGCCCGCTCTACTCCTCCCGCGGCTCCCGCCCCGAGCCCTCGACGTGCGTCTGCCGTCTCTCGCCGGAGGCCACCACGACGCGCCCTCGCCGGCGCAGCGCCGGCGGAGGACACCACATGCGCCGCCGCCCATCGGGTCCACGACCTCCCTGTCGTCAGGCCCTGTTCCGGCAAGATCCACGCGCGCCGCTGCCTGATCTGGAACCACCGGCCTCGGATCTCCCCGTCCCCGGCCGAACCGCCGCCCCTCGTCCTCTTTGCCACCGGTGGCAACCGCCACCGCCGCCGCCGCCATGGCCTTGCTCGGGGGCGAGCACAGGAGGTGCTCGTCCCGTCCGCCCTCTCCGCTCAGCCGCATGGGCCCGCGCCACGGCCCAGCGAGCCGGTCGGCCTAGCAGCGCCGGCCTGCCCCGACCCACCATCGAACGGGCCTCGGACCGGAAGGTGAGCCCCAGTCAGCCCACTAACTTGCGCCCGAGCGTTGTTTAGTTAAACGGCGCTCGCTCGTTTTTTTCCTTAGTCAATTTTGGTAAGTCCCTAAATACTATCAGCGTGATGCATAGTTTGTGGTGATGTATCTTTTTGTGTGGTGATCCAAATGAAGCATATAATATATCAAAATATTCATCTCGTGATGCTCTTCATATTGTTGCAATGTGGAATGCTTGTTTGAGTTCATCTTGATGCCCTAATCATCGTTGCAAAAGTGCTGAATATTATGAACTGCTGATAACTGTTATTATGTTAGCATGTTTGAGAGGTCACATCTTTGTGCATGTTGGTCCAAATGGAGTGTATGATATGTCAAATTGTTCATTGTGAATTACTCTACATGATGGTTGCTGTAGCATTCATGTTAGGTGCCATATTGACATGTTTATCCCCGTTGCAAAAGTGCATGTGGTTGTTAAGTGCTGAAACTTGTTATGAGATGCTGAATTGTCATTTTTGTATCTTTATGTGTGATTTTTGTTTGAGCAACATGTCAATATGTTTTAGAAGCACAATCATGTCATCTTTGCTTTGGTGTAATTAGTTTTCCTTGTTATGCCTTGTGGTGATAGCAACAAGCTTGCAAAGTGACCTACTCGATGTTGGCTGTTTTCTTACACTTGTTAAAAACTGCTAAGTCTGAAACTGTTATAACCTGATGCCATGTTTGCTTGATGCCCCACTCAAATACATGAATCTTTTGGGTTGTCCAATGATCATGTCTTGTTGTCCATGTTATGCTCTATCCATCCATGCCCTTGTTTGCATATATGACCTGCTGTAGCTTGTTGTTTTCATGCTCTCAAGTTGCTATAAACTGTTTCTGTCAGCCTGTTATCAGCAAGTTCAGTTTTGCCATGCGAATAGCTAGTGATCTATGCATCCTATGACCTTGTTTTTGCCATGAGTAGCTTCATAAACATGTCTTCTTGCTGTTGGTTATATTCACTTGCCATGATATGCTTTGAGATGAGTTGCACAAGCTTGCAAACATGCCTACTTGTCGCTGTTGCTGCCATGTACAGTGATGCGAGGTTATCCCTTGCATTACAGGACAAGGCGCATTTAATGCGCTTAGGTTAGGTGTCCTCGCTTTATTGGGGATGAGGGAAGACGTCCATCTTGTCCGTAACCGCTCCTCCTTGTGTTGACACGCGCCCTGGCCAGCGGTGCCTGAGGCGCCATGTAGGCAGGCAGGCAGCTGAGGTGGCGCAACGGCGGGTCTCCACGAAGATCTACATGTTGCCACGCAGGAGCCTGCCCAGCTGGTTGGGTCGGCAGCTGCATGGGCGGTGGAAACTCAGTTGGTGCGGGCCTGACGGTGGCCCTGCGGGCGCCCTCGGCAAGGGCCTTGCCGGGGCCCCGGCAAGGGTCTTGCCGCAGTGTCTTCTATCATCCCCGGCAAGGTGCTTGCCGGAGGCCTTGTGGTCCTCCCTGGCTGGGATCCCGCCAAGGGTCATCGTCCTCTTAGTGTGTGTATCTGTCCTTGAATGTCTTCACAAAGATCTGCATGCCACCATGGGGATATCTCCTGAATCCTTGCCCCATGGGGGCAGTGGACTCAAGGCTGATCCGCTCCGTAGGCGTGGGGCGAGCTGCCGCAACAAGGGTCTTGCCGGGGTTGCCAGAGCCGGCCCCGGCAAGGGTCTTGCCCGGGCTGCTGAAACCGGCTCCCGGCAAGGATCTTGCCGGGGAAGCCGCTTCGTCCCTTTGCTCTTTGTGGTCTTGTTCTTGGCGTTGCTCCAATTCCATCGAGCTTCGGTCTTACCTTGGCTCACCTCCCCTGCTGTGCTTGGTGTGGTGGTGCCCATGGCTCAGACTGTCCGTGCACAGTTATAGGGGTACAAAAAGTGTGCCCCTCTTTTTGTACACCGACAGCATGACTCTAATATCACCATCCTCATATCTCAAAACAATCATCAATTATCAAACTTCTCATAATATTCAATGCACTTTAGATGAAGGTTTTTATTATACCCATCTTAGATGCCTATCATATTAGGACTAATTTTATTGCCAAAGCAAATTACCATCCCGTTCTAAAGGGCTCTCAAAAAATATAAGTGAAGCATGAGAGATCAATAATTTCTATAAAATAAAACCACCACCATGCTCTAATAAGATATAAGTGAAGCACTAGAGCAAAATTATCTAGCTCAAAAGATATAAGTGAAGCACATAGAGTATTCTAATAAATTCCGATTCATGTGTGTCTCTCCCAAAAGGTGTGTACAACAAGGATGATTGTGGTAAACTAAAAAGCAAAGGCTCAAATCATACAAGACGCTCCAAGCAAAACACATATCATGTGGTGAATAAAAATATAGTCTCAAGTAAAGTTAGCGATAGACGAAGACGAAAGAGGGGGTGCCTTCCCGGGGCATCCCCAAGCTTAAGATTTTGGTTTTCCTTGAATTTTACCTTGGGGTGCCTTGGGGATCCCCAATCTTAGGCTCTTGCCACTCTTTGTTCCATAGTCCATCAAATCCTTGCCCAAAAACTTGAAAACTGCACAACACAAAACTTAACAAAAAATCTCGTGAGCTCCGTTAGTATAAGAAAACAAACCACCACTTTAATGTATTGTATTGAACTCATTATTTATTTATATTGCTGTTAAACCTACTGTATTCCAACTTCTCTATGGTTCATATCCCCCGATACTACTCATAAATTCATCGAAATAAGCAAACAACACACGAAAAACAGAATCTATCAAAAATAGAGCAGTCTTTAGCAATCTGTAACTTCCAAATACTTCTATAATACTAAAAATTCTAAAATAAATTGGTGAACGTGAGGAATTTGTCTATTAATCATCTTCAAAAATAATCAACTTAAAAACACTCTCCAGCAAAAAATGGCAGCTAATCTTGTGAGCGCAAAAGTTTCTGTTTTTTACATCAAGATCGCAAAGACTTCACCCAAGTCTTCCAAAAGGTTCTTGATGTCTACTATGCAACCTTCTTCTTATAGACGTTGTTGGGCCTCCAAGTGCAGAGGTTTGTAGGACAGTAGCAAATTTCCCTCAAGTGGATGAACTAAGGTTTATCAATCCGTGGGAGGTGTAGGATGAAGATGGTCTCTCTCAAACAACTCTGCAACCAAATAACAAAGAGTCTCTTGTGTCCCCAACACACCCAATACAATGGTAACTTGTATAGGTGCACTAGTTCGGCGAAGAGATGGTGATACAAGTGCAATATGGATGATAGATATAGGTTTTTGTAATATGAAAATATAAAATAGCAAGGTAACTAATGATAAAAGTGAGCACAAACGGTATTGCAATGCGTTGAAACAAGGCCTAGGGTTCATACTTTCACTACTGCAAGTTCTCTCAACAATAATAACAAAACTGGATCATATAACAATCCCTCAACAGGCAACAAAGAGTCACTCCAAAGTCACTAATAGCAGAGAACAAACGAAGAGATTATTGTAGTGTACGAAACCACCTCAAAGTTATTCTTTCTGATCGATGTATTCAAGAGTTCATAGTAAAATAACACGAAGCTATTCTTTTCGTTCGATATATCCTAGAGTTTGTACTAGAATAACACCTTAAGACACAAATCAACCAAAACCCTAATGTCACCTAGATACTCCAATGTCACCTCAAGTATCCACAGGTATGATTATATGATATGCATCACACAATCTCAGATTCGTTTATTCAAACCAACACAAAGTACTTCAAAGAGTGCCCCAAAGTCTCTATCGGAGAGTCAAGACGAAAACGTGTGCCAACCCGTATGCATAGATTCCTAAGGTCACGGAACCTGCAAGTTGATCACCAAAACATACATCAAGTGAATCGATAGAATACCCCATTGTCACCATAGGTATCCCACGCAAGACATACATCTAGTTTTCTCACATCCTTAAAGACTCAATCCGATAAGATAACTTCAAAGGGAAAACTCAATCGATTACAAGAAACAAGACGGGGAGCAACATCATAAGATCCAACTATAGTAGCAAAGCTCGCGATACATCAAGATCGTGCCATCTCAAGAACAAGAGAGATAGAGATCAAACACATAGCTTCTGGTACATACCCTCATCCTCGAGGGTGAACTACTCCCCCCTCGTCATGGAGAGCGTCGGGATGATGAAGATGGCTACCGGAGAGGCATTCCCCCTCCGGCATGGTTCCGGAACAGGTCTAGATTGGTTTTCGGTGGCTATAGAGGCTTTCGGCGGCGGAACTCCTGATCTAGGTTTCTTTTCGGGGGTTTATGTATTTATAGGAATTTTTGGCACCGGCCCCACGTCAGAGGTGTGTCTGAGTCGTCCACAAGATAGGGGGCGCTCTCAGGGGGTAGGGTAAGCCCTCCACCATCGTGGTCGGCCCGGGACTCTTCTGGCCCAACTCTTTTACTCCGGGGTCTTATTTTGGTCCATAAAAAATCATCAAAAATTGGCACGTCAATTGGATTCCGTTTGGTATTCCTTTTCTGTAAAACTCAAAAACAAGGAAAAATAGAAACTGACACTGGACTCTAGGTTAATAGGTTAGTCCCAAAAATCATATAAAATAGCATATAAATGCATATAAAACATCCTAGATGGATAATATAATAGCATGGAACAATCAAAAATTATAGATACGTTGGAGACGTATCAAGCATCGCCAAGCTTAATTCCTGCTCGTCCTCGAGTAGGTAAATGATAAAAATAGAATTTTTTATGTGGAATGTTACCTAACATAATTATAAATGTAATTTTGTTTATTGTGGCATGAATGTTCAGATCCATAAGATTCAAGACAAAAGTTTAATGTTGACATAAAAAAAATACTTCAAGCATACTAACAAAGCAATTATGTCTTCTCAAAATAACATGGCCAAAGAAAGTTCATCCCTACAAAATCATATAGTTTGGCTATGCTCCATCTTCATCACACAAAATATTCAAATCATGCACAACCCCGGTTTCAGCCAAGCAATTGTTTCATACTTTAGTATTCTCAAACTTTTTCAACTTTCACGCAATACATGAGCGTGAGCCATGGATATAACACTATAGGTGGAATAGAGTGGTGGTTGTGGAGAATAAAAAAAGGAGGAAGATGGTCTCACATCAACTAGGCGTATTAATGGGCTATGGAGATTCTCATCAATAGATATCTATGTGAGTGAGTAGGGATTACCATTTAAGGGATGCACTAGAGCTATAAATGTATGAAAGCTCAACAAGAAAACTAAGTGGGTGTGCATCCAACTTGCTTGCTCATGAAGACCTAGGGCATTTGAGGAAGCCCATTGTTGGAATATACAAGCCAAGTACTATAATGAAAATTCCCACTAGTATATGAAAGTGACTAAACAAGAGACTCTCTATCATGAAGATCATGGTGCTACTTTGAAGCACAAGTGTGGAAAAAGATAGTAGCATTGTCCCCTTTTTTCCCTTCTTCTCTTTTTTTTGGGCCTTCCTTTTTTTATTTGGCCTTTCCCTTTTTTGGCCTTTTTTTTATTTGGCCTTTTTTCGGGACAAAGCTCTAATAGTGATGATCATCACACTTCTATTTATTTACAACTCAAAGATTACAACTTGATACTAGAACAAAATATGACTCTGTATGGATGCCTCCGGCGGTGTACCGTGATGTGCAATGAATCAAGAGTGACATGTATGAAAAATTATGCATGGTGGCCTTGCCACAAATACGATGTCAACTACATGATCATGCATGGCAATATGACAATGATGAAGCGTGTCATAATAAACGGAAAGGTGGAAAGTTCCATGGCAATATATATCAGAATGGCTATGGAAATGCCATGATAGGTAGGCATGGTGGATGTTCTGAGGAAGGTATATGGTGGGTGTATGGTGCCGGCGAATGTTGCGTGGTACAAGAGAGGCTAGCAATGCCGGAAGAGTGAGAGTGCGTATAATGCATGGACTCAACATTAGTCATAAAGAAATCACATACTTATTGCAAAAATCTACAAGTCATCAAAACAAAGTACTACACGCATGCTCCTAGGGGAAGGGTTCGTAGGAGTTAACCATCGCGCGATCCCAACCTCCACACAAAGGATGACAGTCAAAGAATACCTCATGCTTCAAATTTGTCACACAACGGTTACCATACGTGCATGCTACAGGACTTGCAAACCTCAACACAAGTATTTCTCAAATTCACAACTACTCTACTAGCATGAATCTAATATCACCATCTTCATATCTCAAAGCAATCATAAGGAATCAAACTTCTCTTAGTATTCAATGCACTTTATATGAAAGTTTTTATTATACCCATCTAGGATGCCCATCATATTAGGACTAGTTTTATAGCCAAAGCTAATTACCATGCTGTTTAAGACTCTCGGAATAATATAAGTGAAGCATGAGAGTTCATCTATTTCTTCAAAATAAAACCATCGCCGTGCTCTAAAAAGATATAAGTGAAGCACTAGAGCAAACGACAAACTACTCCAAAAGATGTAAGTGAAGATCAATGAGTAGTCGAATAATTATGTAACTATGTGAAGACTCCCTAACATTAAAATAAAATTCAGATCTTAATATTTTGTTCAAACATCAAGAAAAGCAAAATAAAATGACATTACTGGTATAGCACACATCATGTGAAGAAGTAAAAACTTAGGCTCAACCGTTACTAACCGATAATTGTCGACGAAGAAAGGTGGGATGCCAACCGAGGCATCCCCAAGCTTAGATGCTTCAGACTTCTTGAAATATTATTTTGGGATTCCTTGGGCATCCCCAATCTTGAGCTTTTGTGTTTCCTTAATTCCTCTCATATCATAGTTTCCAGAATCTTAAAAAATTCATCCACACAAAACTCAACAAGAACTCGTGAGATAAGTTAGTATAAATCAAATCAAAACCTTAACATTCTCTACTGTAGAAAATCACTAAAATTATAATTTGACATTGCATACTAAATGCCTCTGGATATTTAATACTCCTATCCTCAAATAGAAGCATGAAGCATACAAACATATGCAAACAATGCAAACATAACAGCAATATGTCTAAACAGGACAGTTTGTAAAGAGTTGAATTGTTATCATACTTCCCTAACTAAAAAAATTCTGAAAAATACAATGTTACAGAGAACTTATTCATGATCACCGTGTAAAAAATTCAAGATTTTATCATGTTCTGACTATCCAGAAGAATTCAGACAATGATAGAAAACTTTCTGTTTTCAAACAACAACACAAAGACTTGCAAAATAAGCAAGGTAAAGGCTAGACTTGACATTTTATTGAACCAAAAGATAGAAAAATGCCTCTGAATAACAGCGACCAAAAATAAATAAAATAAAATGGCACTCCAAGCAAAACTCATATCATGTGGTAAATAAAAATATAGTCTCAAGTAAAGTTACCGATAGACGAAGACGAAAGAGGGGATGCCTTCCCAGGGCATCCCCAAGCTTAGGATTTTGGTTGTCCTTGAATTTTACCTTGGGGTGCCTTGGGAATCCCCATGATTAGGCTCTTGCCACTCCTTATTCCATAGTCCATCGAATCTTTACCCAAAACTTGAAAACTTCACAACACGAAACATCACGGAACTTCGTGAGATGCGTTAGTAAAACAAATCCAATACTTACTTGTAGGTACTATTATTAACTTATTCTTGATTCATATTGATGTAATATCTACTGTATTCCAACTTTTCCATGATTCGCACCCCATGATACTACCCATAGATGCATCAAAATTAGCAAAAACACAAGAAAACAGAATATGTCTTAAACAGGGTACTCTACAAAGATGTGAATTGATGTTTAACCTCTGCTTCTCTAAAAGTTCTGTAAATTTAGGAAAACATGGGCAATTTGTAGGTCAGAGTTTTGTAAAAAATTCAAGAATTTATCACGTTCCAGTAATAATAAATAATTCAAACACCGGGCGGAGAAGTTTTTGTTTTTTAGCAAAACCAATCTACTATCTTCCAAATCATCCCAAAGGTCTTACGTGGCACTTTATTGAAACAAAAGCTATAAAACATGATTACTACGGTAGCTTAATCATGTGAACACACAAAAACTGTAGGGTTAAAAATTGGGTTGTCTCCCAATAAGCGCTTTTCTTTAATGCCTTTTAGCAAGACATGATGATTTCAATGATGCTCGCATAAAAGATAAGAATTGAAACATAGCGGGAGCATCATGAAGAATATAACTAGCACATTTAAGTCTAACCCACTTCCTATGCATAGGGATTTTGTGAGCAAACAACTTATGGAAACAAGAATCAACTAGCATAGGAAGGGAAAACAAGCATAGCTTCAAAACTTTCAACATATAGAGAGGAAACTTGATATTATTGCAATAGGTAGTAACATATGTTGCTCTCTCATAATGATTTTTAGTGGCATCATGAATGAATTCAACAATATTCACATCACATAAAGCATTCTTTTCATGATCCAAAAGCATAGAAATTTTACTATTCCCATCATAAGCAAAATTCTTCTCATTCATAGTAGTAGGAGGAGCAAATTCACAAAATAACTATCATGTGAAGCATAATCCAAATGAAAACCAAAATCATGACGACAAGTTTCATGGTTCTCTTTATTCTTTATAGCATACGTGTCATCACAATAATCATCATAAATAGGAGGCATGCTTTCATCATAATAAATTTGCTCATCAAAACTTGGGGGACTAAACATATCATCTTCATCAAACATAGCATCCCCAAGATTATGGCTTTGCATATCATTAGCATCATGGTATTGAAAGAATTCATACTAACAACATTGCAATCATGCTCATCATTCACATATTTTATGCCAAGCATTCTATGTAATTCTTCTTCTAGTACTTGAGCACAATTTTCCTTCCCATCATTTTCACGAAAGATATTAAAAAGATGAAGCATATGGGGCAACCTCAATTCCATTTTTTTGTAGTTTTCTTTTATAAACTAAACTAGTGATAAAACAAGAAACTAAAAGATTCAATTGCAAGATCTAAAGATATACCTTCAAGCACTCACCAACCCGGCAACGGCGCCAGAAATTAGCTTGATGTCTACTACGCAACCTGCTTATTGTAGACGTTGTTGGGCCTCCAAGTGCAGAGGTTTGTAGGACAGTAGAAAATTTCCTTCAAGTAGATGACCTAAGGTTTATCAATCTGTGGGAGGCGTAGGACGAAGATGGTCTCTGTCAAACAACCCTGCAACCAAATAACAAAGAGTCTCTTGTGTCCCCAACACACCCAAAACAATGGTAAATTGTATAGGTGCACTAGTTCGGTGAAGAGATGGTGATATAAGTGCAATATGGATGATAGATATAGGTTTTTGTAATATGAAAATATAAAAACAGCAAGGTAACTAATGATAAAAATGAGCACAAACGGTATTGCAATGCGTTGAAATAAGGCCTAGGGTTCATACTTTCACTAGTGCAAGTTCTCTCAACAATAATAACATAACTGGATCATATAAAAATCCCTCAACATGCAACAAAGAGTCACTCCAAAGTCATTAATAGCAGAGAACAAACGAAGAGATTATTGTAGGGTACGAAACCACCTCGAAGTTATTCTTTCTGATCGATCTATTCAAGAGTCCGTAGTAAAATAACACGAAACTATTCTTTCTGTTCGATCTATCCTAGAATTCGTACTAGAATAACACCTTAAGACACAAATCAACCAAAACCCTAATGTCACCTAGATACTCCAATGCCACCTCAAGTATCCGCGGGTAAGATTATACGATATGCATCACACATTCTCAGATTCGTATATTCAAACCAACACAAAGTACTTCAAAGAGTGTCCCAAAGTTTCTATCGGAGAGTCAAGACGAAAACGTGTGCGAACCCCTATGCATAGATTCCCAAGGTCACGGAACCCGCAAGTTGATCACCAAAACATACATCAAGTGAATCGATAGAATACCCCATTGTCACCACAGGTATCCCACGCAAGACATACATCAAGTGTTCTCAAATCCTTAAAGACTCAATCCGATAAGATAACTTCAAAGGGAAAACTCAATCCATTACAAGAAACTAGAGGGGGAGAAACATCATAAGATCCAACTATAGTAGCAAAGCTCACGATACATCAAGATCGTGCAATCTCAAGAACACGAGAGAGAGAGAGAGAGAGATCAAACACATAGCTACTGGTACATACCCTCAGCCCCGAGGGTAAACTACTCCCCCCTCGTCATGGAGAGCACTGGGATGATGAAGATGGCTACCGGAAAGGGATTCCCCCCCTCCGGCAGGGTGCCGAAATGGGTCTAGGTTGGTTTTCGGTGGCTATAGAGGCTTTCGGCGACGGAACTCCCGATCTAGGTTTCTTTTCGGGGGTTTCTGTATTTATAGGAATTTTTGGCGTCGGTCCCACGCCAGGGGGGTCTCCGAGTCGTCCACGAGATAGGGGGCACGCCCTCCACCCTCGTGGACGACTCGGGACTCTTCTGGCCCAACTTTTTTACTCTGGGGTCTTCTTTTGGTCCATAAAAAATCATCAAAAATTAGCACGTCAATTGGACTCCGTTTGGTATTCCTTTTCTATAAAACTCAAAAACAAGGAAAAATAGAAACTGGCATTGGGCTCTAGGTTAATAGGTTAGTCCCAAAAATCATACTCCCTCCGTCCCAAAATAAGTGACGCAAAAATGACTCAACTTTGTACTAAAGTTAGTACAAAGTTGAGTCATTTTTGCGTCACTTATTTTGGGACGGAGGGAGTATAAAATAGCATATAAAGTAGTATTCCTTCTATTTTTTTTAATTTTTTTAGCGAGGTGATGGTCGAATCCGGGAGGTTCTTTGCGTTTCGCTTCATATTCAGACATTTTTAGATCTAAAGAATCCAACCGCATATTACAATGGGTTATCAACATATTCATGCGGTGAAGATTTCCGCTAACACTCTTAAGAGGTTCAAGAGACTTTTGTAAAAAATTCGTTACTTCGCAAATTTTCTCAAAAACTTGTGTCTCTGCCTGGGTATGATGTAACCCCTTTTGTTGAGGTAGTGTTCCCAGTATTGCCTCTATAATTTCATGCGCAATACTGGGATCAATTTCGATAAAATTTCCTTTGGCAACGCAATCAAAGAGTTGTCTATGGGACATATTTAGTCCAACATAAAAATTGCGAAGTAAAATTCTCGAATTTACCTCTAAGGTGCAATTATGCTAAGATTCCGTCGTCCTATACCAAACATCTTTTAAGTTTTCTACTTGCCTTTGTTTGAAGTGGAGAACATCAAACTCGGGAGACAAAGGAGCAGATAAAGGACTATCCATGACGGCAAAGCAACCGATAAAACACACGGACACACACGAGGCAAGCGAACGTAAAATGGCGAATAAAACGACAAAGGTGAAGTGGGGGAGAGGAAAATGAGAGGCAAATGGCAAATAATGTCATGCAATGGATAAGAGTTTGTGATGGGTACTTGGTATGTGACTTGTGCGTAGATCTCCCCGGCAACGGCGCCAGAAATTGGCAAGTTGACGGGAGATCAAATCTTGACTTGACTTTGTGTAAGTCTCCCCGGCAACGGCGCCAGAAATTCTTCTTGCAACCTCTTGAGCATGCGTTGTTTTTCCCTTGAAGATGAAAGGGTGATGCAGCAAAGTAGCATAAGTATTTCCCTCAGTTTTTGAGAACAATGTATCAATCCAGTAGGAGTCTACACGCAAATCCCTCGTACCTGCACACACAAATAAGAACCTTGCAACCAACGCAATAAAGGGGTTGTCAATCCCTACTTGGCCACTTGCAAAAGTGAAATCTGATAGAGATAATAAGATATATATTTTTGGTATTTTTGTTGTGTAGATTGAAAAGTAAAGATTGCAAAATAAAAGAACAGTAAAGATAACTAGTTGATGGACGACTAATATAATGGAAGATAGACCCGGGGGGCATAGGTTTCACTAGTGGCTTCTCTCAAGATAGCAGATTCTACGGTGGGTGAACAAATTACTGTCGAGCAATTGATAGAAAAGCGCATAGTTATGAGAATATATAGGCATGATCATATATATAGGCATCACGTCCGTTACAAGTAGACCGAAACGATTCTGCATCTACTACTATTACTCCACACATCGACCGCTATCCAGCATGCATCTAGAGTATTAAGTTCATAAGAACAGAGTAACGCCTTAAGCAAGATGACATGATGTAGAGGGATAAACTCATGCAATATGATATAAACCCCATCTTTTTATCCTCATCGGCAACAATACAATACATGCCTTGCTGCCCCTCCTGTCACTGGGAAAGGACACTGCAAGATTGAACCTAAAGCTAAGCACTTCTCCCATTGCAAGAAAGATCAATCTAGTAGGCCAAACCAACCTGATAATTCGAAGAGACTTGCAAAGATATTAAATCATATATATATAAGAAGTCAGAGAAGAACCAAATATTGTTCGTAGATAATCTTGATCATAAACCCACAATTCATCGGATCTCGACAAACACACCGCAAAAAGTATTACATCAAATAGATCTCCAAGAAGATCGAGGAGAACTTTGTATTGATATCTAAAGAGAGATAAGAAGCCATCTAGCTAATAACTATGGTCCCGAAGGTCTATGGTACACTACTCACAACTCATGGGAGAGGCTATGGTGTTGATGTAAAAGCCCTCCTTGATCGATTCCCCCTCCGGCGGAGCTCCGGAAAAGGCCCCAAGATGGGATCTCACGGGTACAAAAGGTTGCGGCAGTGGAAATAGGATTCGTGGTGCTCTCGCATGTTTTCAGGGTATATGAGTATATATAGGAGGAAGAAGTACGTCGGTGGAGCTACGAGGGGCCCACGAGGGTGGGGGCGCGCCCTCCTGCCTTGTGGCCGCCTCGTGGCTTCCCAGATGTGTACTCCAAGTCCTCTGGGTTGTGTTTGTTCCAAAAACGATCCTCGTGAAGGTTTCATTCCATTTGGACTCCGTTTGATATTCCTTTTCTGCGAAACACTAAAATAGGCAAAAAACAGCAATTTGCACTGGGCCTTGGGTTAATAGGTTAGTCCCAAAAATAATATATAAGTGCATAATAAAGCCCATTGAACATCCTAAACAGATAATATAATAGCATGGAACAATCAAAAATTATAGATACGTTGGAGACGTATCATCAGTGAACACATACTCAAAATGTATGGGTATCATAACCTCTTGACTCAGCTAGGAATTGATCTTCCACCTGATAGTGTTATTGACAGAGTTCTTCAATTACTGTCACCAAGCTACAAAGGCTTCGTGATGAACTATAATATGCAAGGGATGGATAAGACTATTCCCAAGCTCTTCGCGATGCTGAAATCGGCGGAGGTAGAAATCAAGAAGAACCATCAAGTGTTGATGGTTAACAAGACCACTAGTTTCAAGAAAAAAGGGACAAAGGAAAGAAAGGGAACTTCAAGAAGAATGGCAAACAGGTTGATGCTCCCATGAAGAAACCCAAAGCTGGTCCTAAGCCTGAAACTGAGTGCTTCTACTGCAAAGGGAGTGGTCACTTGAAGCGGAACTGCCCCAAGTATTTGGCGGATAAGAAGGATGGCAAAGTGAACAAAGATATATTTGATATACATGTTCTTGATGTGTTCCTTACTAGTGCTCGCAGCAATGCCTGGGTATTTGATACTGGTTCGGTTGCTCATATTTGTAACTCGAAACAGGAGTTGCGGATTAAACAAGGATTAGCTAAGGACGAGGTGATGATGCACGTCAAGAATGGTTCCAAGGTCGATGTGATCGCCGTCGGCACACTACCTCTACATCTACCTTTGGGATTAGTTTTAGACCTGAATAATTGTTATTTGGTGCCTACGTTGAGCATGAACATTATATCCGAATCTTGTTTGATGTGAGACGGTTATTCATTTAAGTCACAGAATAATGGTTGTTCTATTTATATGAGTAATATATTTTATGGTCATGCACCCCTGAGGAATGGTCTATTCTTGTTGAATCTTGATTGTACCGATGCATATATTCATAATATTGATGCCAAAAGATGCGGAGTTGATAACGATAGTGCAACATACTTGTGGCACTGCCGTGTAGGTCATATTGGTGTAAAGCACATACAGAAACTCCATGCAGATGGACTTTTGGAATCACTTGATTATGGATCATTTGATACTTGCAAACCATTTCTCATGACAAAGATGGCTAAGACTCCATTCTCCGAAAAAATGGAGCGAGCTAATGACTTATTTGAAATAATACATATTGATGTATGCGGTCCGATGAGTGTTGAAGCACGCGGCGGATATCGTTATTTTCTCACCTTCACAGATGATTTGAGTAGATATGGGTATATCTACTTGATGAAATACAAGTCTGAAACATTTGAAAAGTTCAAAGAATTTCAGAGTGAAGTAGAGAATCATCGTAACAAGTAAATAAAGTTTCTACAATCAGATCGCGGAGGCGAATATTTGAGTTACAAGTTTGGTCTTCATTTAAAACAATGTGGAATAGTTTCACAACTCATGCCACGTAGAACACCACAACGTAATGGTGTATCCGAAGATCGTAACGGTACTCTATTGGATATGGTGCGTTCTATGATGTCTCTTACCACTACAAAAAAAAGACACATCCGTGACATTTTGTTCCGAACGATTTTTTTTCATGCTTATGACACTTCCATGATGATAATTGTGACAAAAACCTGTATCATCATAGATGTGGTGGGCTCCTACTTCTATGACAAAAAATCATGATAGAAAATGGGCTTTTCGTCCTGGGCAGGCCGGGGACGCTCCTGGATGACATTCTTTGGGCCGTCCATGATAGAAAAAATCATGGTAGAAGCGAGGGAGAGGAAAATTTCGGGGAGTTCCCGGTTACGGTGGTTGGTCGAAGCGAAGGGATGCACGGAGGTTTGCGCGTTTCTCTCGTACACGTCATGTGTATGTGTGAGGTGTTAGGCTCTAATTGAACCCGAGCGAGGTGTTCTCTTACTGAACCCGAGCGATTGCACTAGCCAAGTTACTGAACCCGAGCGATCGATCCCTGCTGGTTGCTAACCAAACCCGACCGATTCCTTCGCTACTGCTGCTAACTGAAGCCGATCAAACCCTGCTGCTGCCTCTTGATGAACAGTGGCCGTTGTTGGGGTAGGATGAACAGTTTCCGATGGGGGTTGGATGAACAGGACCCCGTGGTAGAAGATGCCATTGCCGATGGATGAATGGGACCCAGATCGAGAGGAGGTCGTCACACACCCGAGCCGGTTGGGGCTGGATGAATAGGACCCCATGGAGGGCTGGTTGAACAGGACCTCTCGTGTGGAGGGCTGGATGAACAGTAGCCAGTGAAGGCTAGATGAATAGGACCCCGTGGTGAACAGTAGCTGGTGGAGGCGTGAGGAACTCGATGGTGGATGAACAGTGCAGGTGGATGATGGAGGAAGTCTATGGTGGATGAACAAGAGCTCGTGGAGGCTAGAGCGAGACAGTAGACGGTGGATGAACAATAGCCTGTGGAGTCCCGTTTTGCGGTACGCCACACCCCTCCCAATGAACAGGACCTCGTTTCGACAATAGGACGTCGAAAAGAAGTCCGTTTCCTCCGTTTTGCGGTATGCCACACCCCTCCCGATCAACAGGACCCCATTTCGACCGTAGGAGCTCAAACACAAGTTCGTTTCCTCCGTTCTGTGATATGCCAGACCCTTCCTGATGAACAGGACCCTGTTTCAACCGTACGCGCTCGAATAGAAAGCCGTTTTCCTCCGTTTTGTGGTACGCCAGACCCGTTCCGGCTGTTCCGTCCAAGTTAGTTGGCTCCCGTTGAACACGACGCGTTCCGTCCCAATGGCTTCGCTCCCATTGAACATGACGCTATTCCTCCATTCCGACCCAGCCACTTGGCTGCCGATGAATAGGACGTCATTGCTGCCGTCTGTTGCCTCTCCATGTACATGTGCCCTGGCCGTACGTATGCACGAGTATCTAGGCATTCGAGACCCCGCCCATATGTACGTATGTGGCCATATTTTTTAGCATATGGTTGTACGTACGTGTACACGGTTTAGACTGGACTGCCTGAACTGCTACGTCGGGGGCTCTACTACTACACGTGTCGCTCCTTGCTCGGCCACAGTTCATCATTGTAGAGAGACCAATCGACCAGTATGTACATACATGTTCGCGACCAGAATGACAACGCTACGTATGCTTCGACCAGGTGTGTCCCAACTATCAGGGAGGATAAGGGGCACTTCATTACGTGCGAAGTTATTGATGGTGGGTCCCAGCGGTCAAGGGGGAGAATCATTTTTTTGCCAGTAATATGGATGCACTTCCTTGCGTGCGAAGATGTAGCTGGTGGATCCATCTGTCAGCCTCAACATGTAGAGTGCTCTTCCGATGGATGTCGTTCGTTGACCACCTTGACCACGTCGTGCGGACAGCACCCAGGCGGTGGACGACATCAAGGCCTAGCAATAGTGGCCGTTGGATGTCCATCCAACGGATGTCGTGCTTCTTCAATCTTGAATATTTTGCTTTAGCCGCACAAAACACCGCCGATGGTACCTCCTGCAATCGCCTCCAATGGCCGACTGTGCTGCCGCACATGACTCACCGGCCCACCCTACTCCCATCGCCGTCCAGGCCATTCCTCTACTCACCAACACCTCATGTTATTCTCCGACGACGTAGCCTCACACCACAGCCGAACAAGTGAACCCTCGTACTCCCCTCCATGAGGGCATCCACCTGCCTTGTCTTCCCTGGCTCCGCGTCGTTCCCTTCCTAGAACCGTGTGTTGACTATAAGTTTTTTTGAGCGGTGTGTGTTGACTATAAGTTGACAAAGCCTTGCATACGCGTCAACTTAGTAGGCCCACAAGTGTGTGGCAGAGAATATATAGCCCATTTGCGATTTGTAAGAATGTACAACCCATTTTTTGAACTCTAATGGAATTTACTACAACCCATTTACAGTTTATTAAAATTACATCCCATTTTCTAGCTAGGATAACGATTAATAATTTCAACTGACCGCTCAAACAGAATTTAATAAAATTTCCCATATTTTTATCCCGAAATTTCAAGTCAGCTTAAATATAATTTTAAAATAATTTTGTATTACATAAAAATCCAACGAAATATTGCGCGCACAAGTAATGAAATTAAAATTTTCAATATCCAAAAATAATATATATTTTTAACTAATTACGTGTTTGGTGCATTTTTTAAAGTTACAGTCCAGTTTTTAAAATTACATCTCGTTTATTATTTCTTAAAGCCCATTTTGTTGTTAATCCTAATGCATCCATTATAGGAAAGATTTGCACCCCAACGGGTCAGAGAATAACAAGTTGACCTAGGCTGGGTATTCCTAAAAAAATTATAGCTGGGCTAACCATTTTTCAGCTTGAAAAATAATAATATATGGTCTGGATATTTGGACGACATGAAATAATAGCTTGGGATAAACGGGCCATAGCCCACCCAGTTGATACCTGCTCATGTGAAAAACAACAAAAATATCGCTCAAGAAAAACCTTTGCTTACACATCAAAAACACAAATACTGCTCGAACTGCTGGGTCCCAGCTGTCGGCCACTCCTTGTGCAATTCCCTCATTTATTGACTACATAGGTTGACAATGGTGTGGGACCGTGATGTCAGGAAACGAGGAGGGAGAAAAAAAATAGTTGTATATAATAAGGAGGTACTTGCGTACGTGCGGCTATGGCCCTGGTGGGTCCCCATTGTCATCCTCTCCAATTAAAGTCATCTCCTGATTCCTCATGTTTGTTGACCATGTTGACAACGCGAGACGGCGGTGCCACGACGAGCACAACAACTCGTAGGATGACGGAGAGGGCCTCGCGGGCCAGACGGATGGTCTGATACAGCGCCCGCTGCTCATTCAGGAAGCCAGGATCATAGGGCCACATGTCTATGATGGCATTGTCGTTCGCTTGTTCACCGACGATTCATCCTTCCGCGAGCCGGTGATCGTTGAGGAGACGGAGGTTGCAGCAGAGATCCTCATGCGCTGTTAGCTCTTCCACATTAGGGCATTGAAGTGTTGTCGCACCTGCTCTATGGTGAACATAGCATGAACCGGCTTTGGCGGTGGCGCCGGCTCCTGGTCGGAAGCCACGTCCATCGTCTAATTGTCGTCGCTCACCTCGGCGAGCTCGCTGGCGAGCCAGCATGTCCGGCTGCTGGACCAGACCGCTGCCAAGCACGAGCCTACCCGCCCTGGCCCACCCAGACCGCCTCCCTCGCCTGCGCGCGCTTTCCGATCGAAACGGGCCGCGCCGCCCGTGCCGCTTCCCGGTGAAGGTGATTGCTCCGCATTCAAATGACACAAGTGTCGTTCGTCCGTCTGCCTCCCACATTAATAATACGCGGTTGCCGAGGCGGCTATTCTAGCACCAACCTGTCTGTCCCTCTGCCGCCCATCATTGCTATATAAACTGCTGCGCCGGCCAGACCCGCAGTCATCCGCCTCTGTTCCCTTTATGTTTTCAACATCACTCCCACCATGGCTTCCTCGCACTCCAGCGCTCTTCAGGACGGGCACACGACGGACCAGAAGGAGATGGCAGCCATTGTTGCCAACAGGCTGGCCGGCAAGCAGCCGGTGGACTACGACGTCCCAATGGAACGTGGTAGTCGATGATCCGGCGCCAACCCCCTCCTCCGCGCCATCCTCGCCGGTCCATTGCACCATGACCATCGACGAGGCCCGTTCCCAGTACATGGACTCGCTGAGGCAGGAGCGTGAGGAGCTGTTCCGGGAGGCGCAGGACGACGACGCCTACAACCAACATGTCCTCCAGGAGCACCTGCAAGCGAAGGAGCAGATTACCACGGAGCGGGCGGAGCAGGAGGCGCTCCTCGAGTCGTACCGCTCCGCACGCGAGAGCCGCCTCACGCGCTGGCGGTACTGCATGCGAGTGGCGGAGGTTGCAGACGCCTACAAGGAGGACGATGAAGCTGGCGAGGTGTTGTTTGGCGACACCGATGACGAGGCGGAGGACTTCGCCGGCTCCCCCGAGGCAACGCTCCACCGGCAACAATATGGAGGACTTTGTCGGCTCCGCCGAGGCCCTGCCACATCGGGAATGAGGCAGAGAACATCGCCACCTCCGTCGAGGCCCCTCCTAGCCGGCAACAAGCCGGCGGACTTCACCGGCTCCGCCGAGGCCCCGCCCCGCTGGCAACGTTGCGAGGACATTACCGGCTCCTCCGAGGGCCCGCTCTGCCGAGGCGCCGCCCAGCCAGCAAAGAGAAAGAGGACATCGACGGCTCCGTCGAGGCCCCGCCCAGCCGGCAACGATGCCGCACCACACAGAAAACGAGGAAGAGTAGAAGACGGTATATCATCGCCGCTCGGGTCCAAGTAAGGCCTCGCTGCTACCCTTCGGTTGAAGCCAAGCTCGGCGGGTTGAACATTGACGGCCGATTAGCTTCTTGGCGGCGACGTGGAGTCGGAGAGCTGTTCTGGAGAATAAGCTTCTGTTCGGCACTTCGGCTCAGCCGGACACGGGAAATGGGGGTTGAACATCATAGATTACGTTAATTAATTATACCTCCAGCGCACCCCTTTTAGTTGAAGAATGTATGAAATGTAACGAAATCCGACATGTTCATATGAAATCCGGTCCTGTATGAACAAATTTAGTTGGATTAGTTCGAATTCTTGGATGAACATGCAAAACAATACATACTAGCATTATTCCCGGGACGCACGGTGATCACCTTGTTTGCAGCAGTTTCACACGTACTCCCTCCAGTCCTTTTTAGTCTGCATATAAGTGTTGTCTGAAGTCAAAGTATCTCTACTTTGACCCCAATAGAAAACAACGTTCGTGATGACGGTGTGCCTGCCATCCTTCAATATAGGTCGTCTGATCTACATCTGACGGATAGGAAGGAAACTACGACAATTTTGCAAAAAGATACCCGCACTCCTACCAACATTTGCAGATAAGGCCTTCTCCCGTTCATCCTTATCTCCCACAAGAGAAACTACTTTTTATGGGAAATGGAAATTACATTAAACTTCACGCACAACAGTGTCACTGGCTAACAGTTTTGCAATGCAATTAAGGGTAGAGGCCTCCTAGAAGGAGTCATCAGACCTAGAATGAATGCCCAACTTGGCAAGCTCATGGGCTACAGAGTTACAAGTGCGCCGACTGAAAGAATAAGCATAGGAATCAATTAGAATGCATAGGCTTCTAGCTTCCTTCACCAACACACCAATGATTGCCTTGTCATATTCGTTTCTCTTCAAAGCATGTATAAGGGTTTAGGAATCATACTCGAAGATGATTCGATTTGCCCCAATCCTGATCGCCCCATCAATGGCAGCAAGGCAGGCTACAGATAAACTACTCATATAACAACATCTTGATGTTTCGTGAAATGCACGTGCATCTTGCTATTCTTATACTAAAAAGTATCAACATTCACAATGTAAAATCAATGGGAAATCAATGTACTTTCATAGTATATATAGTTTGAGAATTTTTTAGTGTGACTATACGTTTTAAAATTAACAATGTAAAAAAGGAACAGATGGAGTACGAAGTTTGAGCAGCTGTTTAGCATGCATGTACATTGCAACCAAACTCGCAGGCCTGCAAATTCATAGAGAACATTCAAAACAATCGATGATTATGCATCTCAGCGATTCACATGTCAGAGAAAATATTTACTTCACAACTAAAGAATAAAGAAAAATTGATCGTTGCTGCTGACAGCAAAGGGCGTCCCATTCGAAAATATCAAATGCGTGTCTTCTTGCTAACATCAATGAGCAAAATTTGACAAGGTTGTCCCATTCCAAAATATCAAATGTGTGTCTTTTTGTGTACATCAATGAGCCAACTTTGACAAGATTTTCCCATTCCAAAATATGAAATTCTTATGATTGTGGAATGGGTGGGGTTTGCGATCAGTTCGAACATTGACATGGCACCTCGTGCTAAATAAACAAGCTGTTCTTTTTGTGCAGTTCCAACAAAATCAACCAAATTCGCGTGTAGCTTGTATGATTTCGCCTTTATATGTTGCAATGCCTTGAACATATCAGCACCTCCTTTCTTGTAGCTAATTCTATGGCTAGAGGTGGAAATGAATGATTCAAGAATATTCGATGTATTGTGCATGATGAAGTATAATGGGCACGAACCATCAGAACATTTTGTGCAGTTCCCATTGAAATCAAGCTGAGCACCCCTGTTTGCGTAAATACAAAAAAGTGATTAGGAAAGCAAATGGTATTATGCATTTGTAGTTTACAAATGCACCTACATGGTCCATGCAAAGCACACAGTTAAAACATGGAACTCACCAGAAAGAATCCTAGAAAAACATTGTACTTGCCCATCACAACAAAAAAGATGGAAATCTGTGAGTCCTTCTGAGTTGAAGTTAGTTTGGTCTTGTGGGGAGTAATGTAGCAATCCTTCAACTACTCCTTCTGATGAGAAGATAGACTGGTCTTCTTCATCCTGGCATAATCGGAACTAGGCACTTCACGTACTCCATATTCTTCTTCAGAGGAGGAGGATCCTATTGTGCAAAGACAAGAGAACAACTAAAAGCTAGCATCCCTGTTTGCTCGAAAACAAGGAAAGTAAATATTTAAAATATCCATTAACAAAGGGAGTAACTGATGAAATGTATAGTCACAAAGAGATGCATCGTCACTGTCCTCATAGGAAATGATACGATACCAAACACATCAGCTCAACTTGAACTGTATTATTATTTAATTTTATCTATGGCTATAACAGTGGCAAACCGGCCCATCAATTTATTAGCAGCCTTAGATTAACATGTGAAACAATACCACTTCCTCATGACAGTAGCTAAACAGTAGCACAACACCAATAGAGATGACAAAGTTCAATCATATGATCCGGTACCAACCTTCGTCGGGGGCTTTCATGTTGAGCATGCAGATGAAGCACTTCTCCGGAACCATCCATTATTATCTACTGTGGTTGCCAAGCTTACTATAAACTCCTCGATTAGTGTAATGTTTCCAACATCTTCTTGTGCAGTTCCACTCAAATATATGTTATCTTCAAAGAAGATCCATGTTTGCACAAGTAGAGACAATTACATATTACATTAAGAGTGGCATCAAATCACAGTGGCAAAACAATTGCTCGTTCCAGCAATAGCAATAAATTAAGATGCAAAATTACATCATTACTTGTGTCGTCACAGTTCAAGTGCTTCATTACAGCACTGGGAGTTGATTTTTGTTCTTCTTCTGCTTGTTCTTCCCCTTCATCACTTGGTTAAATAACAGAGAAGCTTCGCCTTCAATGTAAGATTTGGCATGTCAATTAGGGAGCACAAGTATAGCACTAAACAACAACATTACTTTTCTGAAGACAGTAGCAAAATACAGGCCAACAGTTGTGAAATATCATTATCTTACCTCAATGGGATATTATGGTGCACATACAAATTGGAAGTCTTGTCTCCTTTTGTGCAGTTCACTAACAAGCAACATTACTGTATAAGTAGCATAACATATGAAAGCGCACTGCACAATCCTGTGGAAGAAGGCCATTACTGACCTTTCATGACGCGGAATTCAAACAAATCACAAGAAGGAGATCTGAAACAAACTTGCCAACACAGATAGGAAGTCAGATATCCACTTGTGCAGTTCCACTAAGATCAAGCAATCAAGCAACGTTGTCGGCGTGACATTTGGTTGAACTGCAAAAAACACTCTTAAAGAAAAAGTGTTTTGTGCAGTGCAACAAAAGGTCGGAATAGCAACGAGGTGAAGTAGATAACCCTGTTTACACAGGTGCAAAGGAAACAATTACTGGTCAATAACGGTGGATGACACAGAAGCCCACAAAAAGAAGCATCTTACTTATCTAAATGGGAAAGAAAGAAAGACAGTAGCATTTCTCAAACAGTGGCATTGATTCATATTAACAGAGAGATTATATTAACAATAAAGTTTGATAAGCATGTAATTTTCTTTTAACTATGGCATTGCTTCAATTTTCCAGCAGCATTATTAGATTAACAACAGCTAAAGAGTTGTACGGGACAGTGGGCGCACCAGCACCATGTGCATCTACCGATGTATAAAGGGGTGATGCACAGTCTGTTGCAACAAAGAACAAACAACAAAGGAGCATATTTGTGTTGGTCTCTGTTTTGTTATCTTTAGACACCTTTCTCTATATGAGGGCAGCAAATCTAGTCCCCCACCCACAGAAAGATCAGCTCGTTAGAGATGTGCGTGCTATGTTTGTCATTGTTTTTCCTTTTCGACCAACGTAGTTGATACGTCTCCAACGTACCTATAATTTTTATTGTTCCATGCTATTATATTATCTATCTTGGATGTTTAATATGCATTTATATGCTATTTTATATGATTTTTGGGACTAACCTATTAACCTAGAGCCTAGTGTCAGTTTTTGTTTTCTCCTTGTTTTTGAGTTTTGCAGAAAAGGAATATCAAACGGAGTCCAAACGAAACGAAACTTTACAGAGATTTTTTATGGACCAAAAGAAGCCCCCAAAGCAAAAGAGGTGGACCAGTAGAGCCACGAGGCCACCACAAGGGTGGGGGCGCCCCCCTAGGGCACTCCCCCTACCTTGTGGCCGCCTCGTGGGTCCCCCTGACTTGCCCCCGACGCCAAAAAATCCTATAACTACCTGAAACCACGAAAACAAACATAGATCGGGAGTTCCGCTGCTGCAAGCCTCTGTAGCCACCAAAAACCAATTAGGACCCTATTCCGGCACCCTGCGGGAGGGGGAAATCATCACCGGTGGCCATCTTCATCATCCCGGCGCTCTCCATGACGAGGAGGGAGTAGCTCACCCTCAGGGCTGAGGGTATGTACCAGTAGCTATGTGTTTGATCTCTCTCTCTCTCTCTCTCTCTCTCTCTCTCTCTCTCTCTCGTTCTTGATGTGGCACGATCTTGATGTACCGCGAGTTTTGCTATTATAGTTGGATCTTCTGATGTTTCTCCCCCTCTACTTCTTGTAATGGATTGAGTTTTCCCTTTGAAGTTATCTTATCGGATTGAGTCTTTAAGGATTTGAGAACACTTGATGTATGTCTTGCATGTGCTTATCTATGGTGACAATGGGATATTCACGTGATCTACTTGATGTATGTTTTGGTGATCAACTTGCGGGTTCAGTGACCTTGTGAACTTATGCATAGGGGTTGGCACATGTTTTTGTCTTGACTCTTCGGTAGAAACTTTGGGGCACTCTTTGAAGTTCTTTGTATTGGTTTGAATAGATAAATCTGAGATTGTGTGATGCATATCGTATAATCAAACCCACTGATACTTGTGGTGACATTGGAGTATCTAGGTGACATTAGGGTTTTGGTTGATGTGTGTCTTAAGGTGTTATATTAGTACGAACTCTAGGGTTGTTTGTGACACTTATAGGAATAGCACAATAGATCGATCAGAAAGAATAACTTTGAGGTGGTTTTGTACCCTACAATAATCTCTTCGTTTGTTCTCCGCTATTAGTGACTTCTGAGTGACTCTTTGTTGCATGTTGAGGTATTGTTATATGATCTAATTCTGTACGTTGTTGAGAGAACTTGCACTAGTGAAAGTATGAACCCTAGGCCTTGTTTCTAAGCATTGCAATACCGTTTGTGCTCACTTTTGTCATTAGTTACCGTGTTGTTTTTATATTTTCAGATTACAAAAACATATATCTACCATCCATACTACACTTGTATCACCATCTGTTCGCCAAACTAGTGCACCTATACAATTTACCATTGTATTGAGTGTGTTGGGGACACAAGAGACTCTTTGTTATTTGGTTGCTGTGTTGTTTGAGAGAAACCATCTTCATCCTACGCATCCCATGGATTGATAAACCTTAGGTCATCCAGTTGAGGGAAAATTGCTACTGTCCTACAAAACTCTGCGCTTGGAGGCCCAACACGAGTCTACAAGAAGAAGGTTGTGTAGTAGACATCAGTAGGCCCTGGATAGCCAGTCTGTACTACTTTCCCCTTCCTTTCCTCTTTGAACTACGTCCTAGATTCATGCTATACAACTTTCCACACTAATTTGTTGTTTGCTCCAACACCTAGATTCGAGGGCAGAAGCGGAAAAGATCCACCTGCAGCTAGAGCAATGCATGTGGATTAAGTAAATTACACCTTAAGGTTCTCGGGGTGTGGCTCAGTGGGCGGCCGGAGGCCGATCTGCCCACACTATGTACGGCAGTGAGGAAGAAGGGGTCAGAGGCCCTCCTGCACCGCCGCTGGGTGAAAGAGAACAGCGGCGCCGATAGTGGATTCCCACCCTTGCCGATGGCGACAGCGTAAAGCATCCTTCCCTTCCTCGGTGGACGGGATCCTGCTGGCTCTTTGACCAGCAGTGAGGGGGGAGAGAGAGATGCCAATGCAGTCTTGTTTAGATCTAGAGATGGTGAGAGAGTGTGAAGAGAGCAACTACAAGCGCTGAGGCTCCAGTGTGTATATATACAGTGAAGAGAGAGAGAGTGTGTGTGTGTGTGTGTGAAGAGAGCAAACCCTAGAAAACAATCGCCGAGGCTGCAGTGTACTCCCTCCGTCCAGGTGCATTGGGTGCCTAAGGAAGGGCAGCGTGATCTAGGCGCGAGTGGAGTGGGAGAAGGGCGCATGCATGCAACAATACTCGTGCTAGTTAATTGCCTTCCGATTTTTTCGCTCGGGCTGACTAATAATCAACTACGGAGTAACTAATTGTGCATGCATTGTCCTAACACATACGGCGGGTCATCAGTTTTCATTCACGCGACATTTAAAAATGGTTGCATGGGGAGCCAAAACGAGAGACTATTGTAAAATGAAGCTGGTTTAACTACCTATGGGACTAAAACTTTTGGAAAAGATGGATTCTCTTAGACGCCCTACGCACCTGGATGGAGGTAGTATATAGTTGGAGTGGTTTTCTTTTTCTCCTCATAAAATTCATTTTAAATTGTGCACGAAATGGAACTTTTTATTTAACGTATATAGTTGAAGTAGTGAAGAATACTAGGGCAATGCTAATACGTGAAAGAAAATTTAATGCTCAAAGGAGTCAACTCGCAATTAACGCTACACGCCTCCCGGTCGCGCTTACTATCGTTCACGTGTGGTACACGACCCTCCAAAGTGAACAACAGCTGCCATGCCCGCTCCTCACCACACTGGCCCACCCAAGGCCCATCCATCGTCCGCGTGCGCTTTCGGCTGAAACAGTCAGCGCCGCTCCAGAGAATCGGTGTCGCATTCACATATACATTGTTGAACTTAGCAGTGTGGGGGATGCAATGCACATATTAGAGTACCTAGTCCATTAAGAACAAAACTGGAACCTAAGAGTTTTCCAGGTATATTTATTGGACATGCTTTTGGTTCAAATGGCTATAGATTTTAGGATCTAGAGAAGAAGAAGTTAATTGAAAGTAGAGATGCCATTTTTCTAGATCAAGATACACCTTGACGTGCAAAACATGTGTGAGTGGAATTATTCACAACCCTGTTAGATACTATTGTTGAAACTGATTCTAACAATCAGGAAAACCAAATTGATGGCAACGTAATTGTTAAGACTCCCAAAACTAGTTTACCTAGGAGAAGTGGGAGGAATGTAGCAGCCCCATCATACCTTGATGATTATTATGTATTTATGGGGGAAGTATACTCTAAAACTTCTAGTTTAGAGGAAGAACCAAAATCTTTTAAACATGCCATGTCTTGTTCAGAATCAAAGTTATGGACGGAAGCCATGCACGAGGAACTAAACTCCAGGGAAAAGAATAAAGTTTCAGAATTGGTTGATCTACCTAATGAACAAAAATCAATTGGATCAAAGTTGATTTTAAAAGGAAATTGAATGCTTCTGGTAATTTTGAAAAATACAAAGCTAGGTTGGTTGCTAAAGGGTACACATAAAGGGAAGGCGTTGACTTTGTGGAAACTTTTTCCCCTATAGCCAAATTTACTTCTATTCGTACTATTGTTGCATTGACTGCTTACTTTGATCTGGAACTTCATCAAATGGATGTCGAAACTGAAGGAAATATGCCCTAGAGGCAATAATAAAGTTGTTATTTATATTTCCCTATATCATGATAAATGTCTTTTATTCATGCTAGAATTGTATTAACCGGAAACTTAGTACATGTGTGAATACTTAGATAAAACAGTGTGTCCCTAGTATGCCTCTACTAGACTAGCTTATTGATCAAAGATGGTTATGTTTCCTAACCATAGACAAGAGTTGTCATTTGATCAACGAGATCACATCATTAGGAGAATGATGTGATGGACAAGACCCACCCGTTAGCTTAGCACTATGATCGTTTAGTTTTACTACTATAGCTTTCTTCATGACTTATACATGTTCCTACGACTATGAGATTATGAAACTCACGTATACCGGAGGAACACCTTGCGTGCTATCAAACGTCACAACATAACTGGGTGATTATAAAGATGCTCTACAGGTGTCTCCGAAGGTGTTCATGGTGTTGGCATAAATCGAGAATAGGATTTGTCACTCTGAGTGTCGGAGAGGTATCTCTGGGCCCTCTCGGTAATACACATCATAATAAGCCTTGCAAGCAAATGACTAATGTGTTAGTCACGGGGTAATGTATTACGGAACGAGTAAAGAGACTTTCCAGTAACGAGATTGAACTAGGTATTGAGATACCGACGATTGAATCTCGGGCAAGTAACATACCGATGACAAAAGGAACAACGTATGTTGTTATGCGGTTTGACCGATAAAGATCTTTGTAGAATATGTAGGAGCCAATATGAGCATCCAGGTTCCGCTATTGGTTATTGACCGGATATGAGTCTCGGTCATGTCTACATAGTTCTCGAACCCGTAGGGTCCGTACGCTTAATGTTTGATGACGATCGGTATTATGAGTTTATTAGTTTTGATGTACCAAAGGTAGTTCGGAGTCCCGGATGAGATCACGGACATAACGAGGAGTCTCGGAATGTACGAGACGTAAAGATTGATATATTGGACGACTATATTCGGACACCGGAAGTGTTCCAAAAAAGTTTTGGATTTAACCGGAGTGCCGGAGGGGGTTACCGAAACCCCCCCGAGGGAGTATGGGCCATAGTGGGCCATTGAGGGAATGAGATAGGCAGCCCATAGGGCTGGCCGCACCCTCCCCCTGGGGATCCTAGTTGGACTAGGAAAGGGGGGAGGCGCCCCTCTTCTTCCTTCTTCTCTTCCCCTTCATTTCCTACTCCTAGTAGGAATAGGAAAGGGGATTCCTATTCCTACTAGGAGTAGTATTCCTACTCCCTTGGCGCGCCCCAAGCCTGGCCGCACCCCCCCCCCCTTGCTCCTTTATATACGGGGGCAGGGGCACCCAAACACACAGAAGAAACATTGTTCTAGCCGTGTGTGGTGCCCCCCTCCACAGAAACACACCTCGGTCATACCATTGCAGTGCTTAGGCGAAGCCCTGCGCCGGTAGCTTCATCATATCCATCACCACGCCGTCGTGCTGATGAAACTCTCCCGCGAAGTTCTACTGGATCAAGAGCTCGTGGGACGTCATCAAGCTGAACGTGTTCTGAACGCAGAGGTGTCGTACGTTTGGTGCTTGATCGGTTGAATCGCGAAGAAGTTCGACTACATCAACCGCGTCACTAGACGCTTCCGCTTTCGGTCTTCGAGGGTATGTAGACACACTCTCCCCTCTCGTTGCTATGCATCTGGTAGATAGATCTTGCGTGATTGTAGGAAAATTTTAAAATACCACGTTCCCCAACGGTGGCATCATGAGCCAGGTCTATGCGTAGATGATATGCACGAGTAGAACATAATGAGTTGTGGGCGATAATAGTCATACTACTTACCAGCATGTCATACTTTGGTTCAGCGGTATTGTGAGATGAAGCGGCCCGGACCGACATTACGTGTACGCTTACGCGAGACTGGTTTCACCGTTATGAGCACTCGTTGCTTAAAGGTGACTGGCGGGTGTCTGTCTCTCTCACTTTAGCTGAATCGAGTGTGGCTACGCCCGGTCCTTGTGAAGGTTAAAACAACACATACTTGACGAAAAATCGTTGTGGTTTTTGTATGCGTAGGTAAGAACATTTCTTGCTAAGCCCGTAGCAGCCACGTAAAACTTGCAACAACAAAGTAGAGGACGTCTAACTTGTTTTTGCAGGGCATGTTGTGATGTGATATGGTCAAGACATGATGAGTTATACGTTATTGTTTGAGATGATCATGTTTTGTAAAGTTATCGGCAACTAGCAGGAGCCATATGGTTGTCGCTTTATTGTATGAAGTACAGTCACCATGTAATCGCTTTACTTTATCACTAAGCGGTAGCAATAGTCGTGGAAGCAATAGTTGGCGAGACGACAACGATGCTACGATGGAGATCAAGGTGTCGCGCTGGTGATGAAGGTGATCATGACGGTGCTTTGGAGATGGAGGTCAAAAGCACAAGATGATGATGGCCATATCATGTCACATATTTTGATTGCATGGGATGTTTATCTTATTATGCTTCTTATTTTGCTTAGTACGGTGGTAGCATTATAAGATGATCCCTTACAAAATTTCAAGGTATAAGTGTTCTCCCTGAGTATGCACCATTGCGAAAGTTCGTCGTGCCGAGACACGACATGATGATCGGGTGTGATAAGCTCTACATTCACATACAACGGGTGTAAGCCAGTTTTGCACACGCAGAATACTCGGGTTAAACTTGACGAACCTAGCATATGCAGATATGGCCTCGGAACACTGGAGACCGAAAGGTCGAGCGTGAATCATATAGTAGATATGATCAACATAAGATGTTCACCATTGAAAACTACTCCATCTCATGTGATGATCGGACATGGTTTAGTTGATTTGGATCACGTGATCATTTAGATGACTAGAGGGATGTCTATTTAAGTGGGAGTTCTTTAAGTAATATGATTAATTGAACTTTAATTTATCATGAACTTAGTCTTGATAGTTTTCTTTTGCATATCTATGTTGTTGTATATCAATGGACCGTGCTACCGTTCCTTTGAATTTTAATGCATTCCTAGAGAAAGCTAAGTTGAAAGATGATGATAGCAATTACATGGACTGGGTTCGTAACTTGAGGATTATCCTCATTGCTGCATAGAAGAATTATGTCCTTGAAGCACCGCTAGGTGACATGCCCCCTCCCGCTAATGTAGACGCTTTGAACGTCTGGCAGACGCGGTCTGATGACTACATGATAGTTCAGTGTGCCATGCTTTACGGCTTAGAACCGGGACTTCAACAACGTTTTGAACGTCATGGAGCATACGAGATGTTCCAGGAGTTGAAGTTAATATTTCAAGAAAATGCCCGGATTGAGAAATATCACATTTCCAATAAGTTCTATAGCTGCAAGATGGAGGAGAATAGTTCTATCAGTGAACACTTGCTCAGAATGTCTGGGTACTACAATCATATGACTCAACTTGGTTGCAAAGTTGACGAGGATAGTGTTATTGATAGAGTTCTTCAATCACTGCCACCAAGCTATAAAGGCTTCATGATGAACTATAATATGCAAGGGATGCAAAAGACATTCCCCGAGCTCTTCGCCATGCTCAAGGCTGCGGAGGTAGAAATCAAAAAGGAGCATCAAGTGTTGATGGTTAACAAGACCACTAGTTTCAAGAAAAAGGGCAAGGGAAAGAAGGGGAACTTCAACTAGAATAGCAAGACAGTTGCTACTCCCGCGAAGAAACCCAAGTCTGGAGCCAAGCCTGAAACTGAGTGCTTCTACTTCAAAGGGACTGGACACTGGAAGCGGAACTGTCCCAAGTATTTGGCGGATAAGAAGGATGGCAAGGTGAACAAAGGTATATGTGATATACATGTTATTGATGTGTACCTTACTAATACTCATAGTAGTACCTGGGTATTTGATACCGGTTCGGTTGCTAATATTTGTAACTCGAAACAGGGACTACGGATTAAACGAAGATTGGCTAAGGACGAGGTGACGATGCGCGTGGGAAATGGTTCCAAAGTCGATGTGATCGCCGTCGGCATGCTACCTCTACATCTACCTTCGGGATTAGTTTTAGACCTGAATAATTGTTATTTGGTGCCAGCGTTAAGCATGAACATTATATCTGGATCTTGTTCGTTGCGAGACAGTTATTCATTTAAATCTAAGAATAATGGTTGTTCTATTTTTATAAATAATATCTTTTATGGTCATGCACCCTTGAAGAGTGGTCTATTCTTGTTGGATCTCGATTGTAGTGATACACATATTCATAATATTGAAGCCAAAAGATGCAAGGTTAATAATGATAGTGCAACTTATTTGTGGCACTACCGTTTAGGTCATATTGGTGTAAAGCGCATGAAGAAACTCCATAGTGATGGACTGTTGGAATCACTTGATTATGAATCACTTGGTGCTTGCGAACCATGCCTCATGGGCAAGATGACTAAAACTCCGTTCTCCGGAACAATGGAGCGAGCAACAGATTTGTTGGAAATCATACATACTGATGTATGTGGACCAATGATTGTTGAGGCTAGCGGCGGGTATCATTATTTTCTAACCTTCAATGATGATTTAAGCAGATATGGGTATATCTACTTGATGAAGCACAAGTCTGAAACATTTGACAAGTTCAAAGAATTTTAGAGTGAAGTAGAGAATCATCGTAACAAGAAAATAAAGTTTCTATGATCTGATCGTGGAGGTGAATATTTGAGTTACGAGTTTGGTCTTCATTTGAAACAATGTGGAATAGTTTCACAACTCACGCCACCCGTAACACCACAACGTAATGGTGTGTCCGAACGTCGTAACCGTACTTTATCAGATATGGTGCGGTCTATGATGTCTCTTACCGATTTACCACTATCGTTTTGGGGTTATGCTTTAGAGACAGCTGCATTCACGTTAAATAGGGCACCATCTAAATCCGTTGAGACGACGCCTTATGAAATGTGGTTTGGCAAGAAACCAAAGTTGTCGTTTCTTAAAGTTTGGGGCTGCGATGCTTATGTGAAAAAGCTTCAACCTGATAAGCTCGAACCCAAGTCGGAGAAATGTGTCTTCATAGGATACCCAAAAGAGACTGTTGGGTACACCTTCTATCACAAATCCAAAGGCAAGATATTCGTTGCTAAGAATGGATCCTTTCTAGAGAAGGAGTTTCTCTCGAAAGAAGTGAGTGGGAGGAAAGTAGAACTTGATGAGGTAATTGTACCTTCTCCCGAATTGGAAAGTAGTACATCAAAGAAACTAGTTCCAGTGATTCCTACACCAATTAGTGAGGAAGCTAATGATGATGATCATGAAACTTCAGATCAAGTTTCTACTGAACTTCATAGATCAACCAAAGTACGTTCCGCACTAGAGTGGTACGGCAACCCAGTTCTGGAAGTCATGTTACTAGACCATGCTGAACCTACGAACTACGAGGAAGCGATGAGGAGCCTAGATTCCGCAAAATGGCTTGAGGAAATGAAATCTGAGATGGGATCTATGTATGAGAACAAAGTGTGGACTTTGGTTGACTCGCCCGATGATCGGCAAGCCATCGAAAATAAATGGATCTTCAAGAGGAAGACCGACGCAGACGGTAATGTTACTGTTTACAAAGCTCGACTTGTTTCGAAAGGGTTTCGACAAGTTCAAGGAGTTGACTACGATGAGACTTTCTCACCCGTAGCGATGCTTAAGTCTGTCCGGATCATGTTAGCAATTGCCGCATTTTATGATTATGAAATCTGGCAAATGGATGTCAAAACTGCATTCCTGAATGGATATCTTAAAGAAGAGTTGTATATGATGCAACCAGAAGGTTTTGTCGATCCGAAAGGAGCTAACAAAGTGTGCAAGCTCCAGCGATCCATCTATGGACTGGTGCAAGCATCTCGGAGTTGGAATATACGCTTTGATGAGGTGATCAAAGCATATGGTTTTATACAGACTTTTGGAGAAGCCTGTATTTACAAGAAAGTGAGTGGGAGCTCTTAGCATTTCTGATATTATATGTGGATGACATATTGTTGATTGGAAATGATATAGAATTTCTGGATAGCATAAAAGGATACTTGAATAAGAATTTTTCAATGAAAGACCTCAGTGAAGCTGCTTACATATTAGGCATCAAGATCTATGGAGATATATCAAGACGCTTAATTGGACTTTCACAAAGCACATACCTTGATAAAGTTTTGAAGAAGTTCAAAATGGATCAGTCAAAGAAAGGGTTCTTGCCTGTGTTACAAGGTGTGAAGTTGAGTAAGACTCAATGCCCGACCACTTCCGAAGATAGAGAGAAAATGAAAGTCATTCACTATGCCTCAGCCATAGGATCTATCATGTATGCAATGCTGTGTACCAGACCTGATGTGTTCCTTGCTATAAGTCTAGCAGGGAGGTACCAAAGTAATCCAGGAGTGGATCACTGGACAACGGTCAAGAACATCCTGAAGTACCTGAAAAGGACAAAGGATATGTTTCTCGTATATGTAGGTGACAAAGAGCTCGTCATAAACGGTTACGTCGATTCAAGCTTTCACACTGATCCGGATGACTCTAAGTCACAAACCGGATATGTATTTTTATTAAACGGTGGAGCTGTCAGTTGGTGCAGTTCCAAGCAGAGCGTCGTGGCGGGATCTATGTGTGAAGCGGAATACATAGCTTCTTCGGAAGCAGCAAATGAAGGAGTCTGGATGAAGGAGTTCATATCCGATCTAGGTGTAATACCTAGTGCATCGGGTCCAATGAAAATCTTTATGACAACACTGGAGCAATAGCCTTGGCGAAGGAATCCAGGTTTCACAAGAGAACAAAGCACGTCAAAAGATGGTTCAATTCCATCCGCGATCTAGTCAAGGAGGGAGATATAGAAATTTGCAAGATACATACGGATCTGAATGTTGCAGACCCGTTGACTAAGCCTCTTCCACGGGCAAAACATGATCAGCACCAAGACTCCATGGGTGTTAGGATCATTACTTTGTAATCTAGATTATTGACTCTAGTTCAAGTGGGAGACTGAAGGAAATATGCCCTAGAGGCAATAATAAAGATGTTATTTGTATTTCCTTATATCATGATAAATGAATTTTATTCATGCTAGAATTGTATTAATCGGAAACTTAGTACATGTGTGAATACATAGACAAAACAGTATGTCCCTAGTATGCCTCTACTAGACTAGCTTATTGATCAAAGATGGTTATGTTTCCTAACCATAGACATGAGTTGTCATTTGATCAACGAGATCACATCATTAGGAGAATGATGTGATGGGCAAGACCCATTCGTTAGCTTAGCACTATGATTGTTTAGTTTTACTGCTATTGCTTTCGTCATGACTTATACATGTTCCTATGACTATGAGATTATGCAACTCATGTATACCGGAGGAACACCTTGTGTGCTATCAAACATCACAACGTTACTGGGTTATTATAAAGATGCTCTACAGGTGTCTCCGAAGGTGTTCGTGGTGTTGGCATAGATCAAGAATAGGATTTGTCACTCTGAGTGTCGGAGAGGTATCTCTGGGCCCTCTCGGTAATACACATCATAATAAGCCTTGCAAGCAAATGACTAATGAGTTAGTCACGGGATGATGTATTACAGAACGAGTAAAGAGACTTGCCGGTAACGAGATTGAACTAGGTATTGAGATACCGACGATCGAATCTCGGGCAAGTAACATACCGGTGACAAAAGGAACAACGTATGTTGTTATGCGGTTTACCAATAAAGATCTTCATAGAATATGTAGGAGCCAATATGAGCATCCATGTTCCGCTATTGTTTATTGACTGGAGATGAGTCTCGGTCATGTCTACATAGTTCTCGAACCCGTAGGGTCCACACACTTAACGTTTGATGACGATCGGTATTATGAGTTTATGAGTTTTGATGCACCGAAGGTAGTTCGGAGTCCCAGATGAGATCACGGACATGACGAGGAGTCTCAGAATGTCCGAGACGTAAAGATTGATATATTGGACGACTATATTCGGACACCAGAAGTGTTCCGGAAAAGTTTCGGATTTAACCGGATTGCCGGAGGGGGTTACCGGAACCCCCCCCCCCCCCCCAAGGGAGTATGGGCCATAGTGGGCCATTGAGGGAAATAGAGAGGCAGTCCATAGGGCTGGCCGCACCCTCCCCCTAGGGATCCTAGTTGGACTAGGAAAGGGGGGAGGCACCCCTCTTCTTCCTTCTTCTCTCCCCCTTCCTTTCCTACTCCTAGTAGGAATAGGAAAGGGGATTCCTATTCCTACTAGGAGTAGGATTCCTACTCCCTTGGCGCGCCCCAAGCCTGGCCGCACCTCCCCCCTTGCTCCTTTATATACGGGGGCAGGGGGCACCCAAACACACAGAAGAAACATTGTTCTAGCCGTGTGTGGTGCCCCCCTCCACAGAAACACACCATGGTCATACCGTTGCAGTGCTTAGGCGAAGCCCTGCGCCGGTAGCTTCATCATATCCATCACCACGCCATCATGCTGACGAAACTCTCCCGCGAAATTCTCCTGGATCAAGAGCTCGTGGGACGTCATCAAGATGAACGTGTGCTGAACGCGGAGGTGTCGTACGTTCGGTGCTTGACCGGTTGGATCGCGAAGAAGTTCGACTACATCAACCGCGTCACTAGACGCTTCCGCTTTCGGTCTATGAGGGTACGTAGACACACTCTCCCCTCTCGTCGCTATGCATCTGGTAGATAGATCTTGCGTGATCGTAGGAAAATTTTAAAATACTACATTCCCCAACAGAAACCACCTTCTTGAATGGTCATTTGAAAGAAGAGATTTATATGTCTGAACCTTATGGTTTTGTTGAAAAGAAAAATCAGGGAAAAGTGTGTAAGTTGAATAGATCTATTTATGGTCTTAGGCAAGCTTCACGGCAATGGAATATTTTGTTTGATGATGCTATCACATCATATGGGTTTTCTATGATGGAAGGAGATCATTGCATTTATTTCAAACTAGTGGGAGGAAATTTTACACTCTTGTCACTGTATGTTGATGCTATACTTATTGCTTCTAGTAGTAAGGAAATGTTGATAGAAGTTAAAACTTGGTTATCTTCTACATTTGAAATGGAAGATATGGGAAACGCTTCCTATGTTCTAGGAGTGGAAATACTTAGAGATCGGAATAAAGGAACTTTGGGTTTATCTCAAAGGAATTATTTAAAATTTGTTCTTAAACATTTCTCTATGGAAAAATGCAAGCCTGTTTTAGTGCCCGTGGATGTAGGAATTAAACTCAGTGAGTGGATGTGTCCTAAAACTCATGAGGAAAATAAGAGAATGGAGAAGACTCCATCTGTTTCTGCCTTGGGATCTTTGATGTATGCCATGTTATTCACACGCCCTAATTTGTGCTACATTGTTGGAGTGTTGAGTAGATATCAAATGAATCCAGGAATTGGGCATTGGAATAAAATTAAACATGCTCTTCTTTATGTTCAAGCAACACTGGATTATTCACTCTGTTTTAACCAAAAGGATCTACAGCTGCAGGGCTATACTGATGCTGATTGGCAGTGTGATCTGGACAATCGGAAGTCTACGTCTGGGTATCTATTTACATTAGTTGGTGGCGTTATATCTTGGAGTAGTAAGAAGCAAGATTCAGTGGCGTTATCTTCCATGGAGGCGGAGTATATTGCCGCGTCAAAAGCTGTGAAGGAGGCGGTGTGGCTGAAGGAATTTATTTTGACTTCGAATATTGTTGAAAGTGTTGGGGAATGTTGCTTGGGAAACAAAAAAATTCCTACGAACACCCAAGATCAATCTAGGAGATGCACATCTACGAGAGGAGAGTTGGATCCACAAACCCTTGTAGATCGCTAAGCGGAAGCGTTCAAGAATGCGGTTGATGTAGTGGTACGTCTTCGCGATGCAATCACGATCCGTCCCGCGAACTCCGATCTAGTGCCGAACGAACGACACCTCCGCGTTCAACACACGTACGGCTTGACGACGCCTTCACCTCCTCAATCCAGCGAGCAAAGGTGAAGTAGTAGCTCGAGTCATCCGGCAGCACGACGGCGTGGCGGAGGTGGTGATGGAGGAATTGCGGCAGAGCTTCGCTAAGCACTACGCGTATGAGGAGAAGAGCTACGGGAGAGGAGGGGCAACGCCAAGGTGTGTAAGGGTGCGGCTGCCCTCTCTCTAATATATAGGGGGAAGGGGGAGAGGGGGCGCCCCTAGGAGATCCCATCTAGGGCCGGCGGCCACAAGAGGGAACCCCTAGATGGGTTTTCCCCCTAGGAGACTTGGCCCTCAAGGCAAAGGGGTGGAAACCCTAGGGGTGGCGCCCCCACCTCCTCTCGCAACGTGGAAAGGGGTGTGGGGGGCGCACAACCCCTTAGTGGGCTGGTTCGCCCCTCCCCTTGGCCCAAGAGGCCCCCAACACTTGTCGGGGCCCCCGAAACCCCTTTCGATCATGCTGGCCATCACCCGGTACCCCTGGAATACTTCCGGACTCCAATACCCTTCGTCCAATATATCGATCTTCACCTCCGGACTATTCTGGAGTTCCTCGTCGTGTTCGGGATCTCATCCGGAACTCCGAACAACCTTCGGTAACCACCATAATGACTCAACTATACTAATATCGTCACCAGACGTTAAGTGTGTCAACCATGCGGGTTCGAGAACTATGCAGACATGACCGAGACACATTTATGGTCAATAACCAATAGCGGGACATGGATGCGCATATTGGTTCCCACATATTCTACGAAGATCTTATCGGTTGAATCTCGATGTCAAGGATTCAGATAATCTCGTATGTAGTTCCCTTTGTCTATCGATATGTTACTTGCCCGAGATTCGATCATCGGTATCTCCATACCTAGTTCAATCTCGTTACCGGCAAGTCTCTTTACTCGTTTGTAATACAAGATCTCGTGGCCAACTCATTAGTCACATTGCTTGCAAGCTTCTTGTGATGTTGTATTACTGAATGAGCCCTGAGATACCTCTCCTTCACACAGAGTGACAAATCTCAGTCTTGATCAATGCCAACTCAACAGACACCCTCGGAGATACCTGTAGATCGCCATTATAGTCACCCAGTTACATTGTGACATTTGGTGCACACAAGGTACTCCTTCGGTGTTAGTGAGTTGCATGATCTCATGGTCATAGGAACATATACTTGACATGCAGAAAACGATAGCAATAAACTTGGCACGATCATATGCTACGTTCATAGTTTGGGTCTTGTCCATCACATCATTCTCCTAATGATGTGACCTCATTATCAAATGACAACTCATGTCAATGGCTAGGAAACCATAGACATCTTTGATCAACGAGCTAGTCCGGTAGAGGCTGACTAGGGACATCTTGTTGTCTATGTATCCACACGTGTATTTGAGTTTCCGATCAATACAATTCTAGCATGGATAATTAATGATTATCATGAAGAAGGAAATATGATTATAACTAATTTATTATTGCCTCTAGGGCATATTTCCAACAGAAAGTGCTAGCAAACTAGTGGTGGTGTATTGTGATAATGATGCTATAATAAAGGTTTCTAGATATCCCAAGTTCCACAACAAGATCAAACATATCGAGGGAAGGTATCACTATATACGTGATGTAATTAATAGACTTAAGTCTGTTTTTTTAGAGTTTCTACCTAGTACTGATATGGTTGATGATCCCGTGACCAAGTCTCTTAGTCAGGTGGTATTTGGTAAGCATGCTAAGGCTATGGGTTTATGAATTATTAAATGATAGTTTTGGACAAGTGGGAGATGTTGGGATTATGTGTCCTACAACTATATTCAAACCCTTATTATCCTAAATATTCGGAATACCACATATGGAATCATACATGTGTTTTGTGCATGGAATTACTCTTACTGTAATGTACTTAAGTGTTGCATGCTTAAGGAAGACGGTCAATTGTCGGTGGAATACAATATGCTTTATATATATTGGAAAGACTATCCGGGTACGCTGATAATTGGAAGAAGCTAGATCGTGTAATTAGATTGCGGCCCTAATGTTAATCTACATAACTATAGGAATTTGCACTCTATTATGATGTCTTGCTCAGAAGTGCGTGCTTCCGTGACTCGACGGATATGATCCGCTAACAGACAAATTATATCGTGGTTGGTAGTTTGATCTGGACTCTATCCGGAAACTAGTTTAAAGACTAGGAATCTTATAACAGTATAAGAGGCGGACTCTTTGGAAATGCAGTATAAGAAGGTCCCTACCTCCTAGCCTTGGATATGCGATTGTGAGCGGCACCACGGATAAGCGCGGAGGAATAGGGGGTAGACCACGACATAATTCTAACAATGATGTTGTGGCAGAGGCGGCTCGGAGGCATAAGACACCCACTCGGTATGCCTACGCCCATAGTCCTTGCTTGTGTCGTACGACACCCATGGCCGCGTGGCTTATGGAGGTCGATGTTGTCGATCATAGCCTGTAGGTGAGCGACATCCAACCAAGGTATGGAGCAGCGTGTGCATCGCTCAGATCAGATCAAGTTCGATCGCGTCGCGTGACTGGATATGCACGGACACCAAAGTTGATGAATGTGTGACGCCGGCTAGATCGGTTTGAGGCAATCGGTCGGGTCAGAGCTAGATCCGATTGGAATCGTGGTCGTGTGGCGCTGTTGCACCGGGTCGCCCTGGCCACGCCTGCTGATGCATTGGCCGGCAGCTCCAGTGACTGGCCCTGCATTAGGGATGGCATTTTTACCCATGGATGCGGGTACCCGCATGGGCAGGGTATGGGTACAATTTTATACCCACGGGTAGTATCCATATCCTACCCATTTAGTCATGGGTAGGGCACGGGTATAGCCTTTTACCCATGGGTATACCCATACCCTACCCGTTTATAGTGATATGCAAACCTTACCCGTGATTCACAAGTGTGCCTATGTTAAAGTGGTGTTGTGAGCTTGTGAATCTATGTTAAAGTTGTCACCAATTGTCAATTTCACTTGATATAATTGTCAAGTGCTCATCTATCTGTTATTGAGTTGAGATCATTTTTTTTGTTAAATATGCTATAGATGAATGTAAAACTGTGAATAACTTGTGTACTGTTTGATCTACCCGTTGGGTACCCAATGGGTATGGTATGGGTAAAGTTTCATACTCGTGGGTATGAGTAGAATTTCACACCCATTGACTACACGGGTATGGGTTTGGTATTACTTCTCCCGCCTCATACCCTACCCATTGCCATCCATACCCTGCATGCGCCTGCTCCTGGATCGCCTGTTGCATGTGCTCCACCACGAACGTCGTACTTGATCTTTTTCCCACCGTATTTGAGGGTGCTCAGATTTATTTGCGACTACTGGAAACTAATCTAGCAGAGAATTGATGTGTGGATCTAATGACAGGGAACTCGAAATTGAACCTAAACTATGAGACCGATCTAATCTTTAATTGATCGGGTGTCGCGCCCCCGGGGAGAGGAATTAATCTCCCTGGGGACGGCGTGCTGCGGAAGTGGTGGGGAGGCCTAGGACCGGCGTCGTGAGACTAACCGCGCTGATATCATGTGGACAATTATGAGATGGCTGAATATTGTGTTGTTCTATGTGGTATTGATCCGACCCTCGTAGGGTATATATAGAGTACACTATAAGAAAGAGAGAGTTGGAGTAGAGGGCAAGTCGTACATGATTTAAACCTATCATATCTCTAACTCCTCACCTCTAACTAAACATATATAATTATAATTATAACATGGGTAGAAGCACACGATGGCATAAAAGGCGACGGAGCCGCTGGAGGATGGTGCGCCGAGGAACAAGACTCCATAGCCTGGGCGCGGCAGGCAAAGCATGACCATCTGCCCAGAAAGGACGCAACCATGCACGCTGAGCAGGTCCAACCACCGACGAGCCAACAGGTGGTGGATGTTGGGAAGAAGGAACCCCATCCACCGGCGTCCCATGGAAATGGATGACGGCGGGGTAGATCCGATCATCGACATTGTGGACCTGGTCGGGAGGAAAGCCACCAGTCACGATGGAAGGACCGACGGAGTTTCGGTCAATGGCCATGGTGTCCTCCTGCAGTGTGGAACCAAAAGAGGGAGAGAGATTAGTGAGGAGAGGGGGAGAGAAGGGAGGGTGAGAGTGTTGGGCATGGCTAACCGACAGAGGAGGTTGGCGGCAGCTTGCAGGACTGTCGACGACGACTGGAGGCGGGGTCGACTCGGGACGGATCATTAGGAAGCACACGGGAGGAGGGGAAGGGAGTAGCGGTTGCTCAAGGTTGTTTGATCCGGAAAACATGGAGTTGCGGGCGCGGGCGCGGGATCGGGGGACGGCGAGCGCTCGTACGATTGGGCAGACCATGGCGTCTGCCAGCAGAACATTTGATCCCAGACGTTGATCTGGCTAACAAGCCATAGATCTAATATAGACATTAAGATGTGTTTAAATTAGTTTGATCCGAGGGTACTAGTTATCCCATGTACAATTTGTTGTGTAATTTTAGAGTAATTTATGTTCGATCTTTTAATAATAACATAGAAACAGTGCTTTGCTATTTTCAAAACATAAAGTTTTTTTTGTAGATCGTATTTAAAAGTATCTCATAATAACATTTTACAGATACATTGAATGCATCTATATATACATGTGGAATTAGTTCAAATATTTTGGAAACTTTTTCATTTCAATTTTTCTAAAATAAAAATAAGGTCTCAATGGAGACCAAGCTCAAAGACACTTTCATCATGGATTCCACCACGAATCCAACATCAGCTTCTTTTTTTAGCATGGCAAATTATGTTGTCACGGGGATGGCAAATTATTTTTAGCAAGCATGGCAAATCTCTGCCCTGTTCTGTTTTTTTTTGTCAGAAATTGCCATGTTTGCTAAAAGAAAATTGCCATCCTCACGACAATATAATTTTCCATAAAAAGATCGATATGCCATGACTGAAAAATCTGACGTCAGATGTCAGGTTTTTAGCATTCCATCATATATGCTGCTATCAGAAAAGAGTGCAAGTTCGGCTGCAAAAAATGTGTAGTTTCCTGATAAATAAAAACATGCAGACCAAGTTTTGTTTCTGAAATGGAAAACGAGGATGATTTTTACTCCCTCCGTTCACAAATATAAGATATTTTTTATATCTCAATATGAAGTACATACTGATTGAAACGAGTGAACAAACACACTAGAAATATATATTTTGAACGGTCACCGGGGGGAGAGTTTCCCCACCTGAATATATTACCACTCAAATGGAAGGTCAGAGAATTACAGCAGAAGTACGAGTACAAGTTCAGCTAGAAGGGATTGCAGAGAAGAGAAAGTGTAGCCACTATCTACTAGAGTTACTATCTTCAGTCTTTTTGCATCGGAAGACACAGAGAGAGAAATCTACTACAATACTTCTTAGCGTAATTCTGAGAGAGTGGTCTTCGTTCCTGAACACGAGAGCGTTTCTGGAGTCCTGGAGCTTCCAGGAAATTGTTAAGGCCACCGATGGCCAGATGTTGGGGTTGAGGCCTTGAATCAGCGGGTGTTGGTGAAGAGGAGCAAGGGAGGTCGGGGCAGGCAGGCCCAGGCGAGACCAGACTTGTGCCGCATAAGAGCAGGTGGAGATGAGGTGAAGAGCATCCTCGTACGGGTCTTGACATCGTGGGCAGGCTGCGGATTGAGCAACGTGTTTGTGAAACATGTTGGCCTTCGTATTTAGCCGGTCTCGGAGGAGAAGCCATGCGAAGATCTTGACTTTGATCGAAACCTTGGAATCCCAGACAAAATCGTGGGGTGGATCGAAGGAGTCCTCAGCAATAATGGAAGAGTATGCATTCTTGGCATAGAACGAAAGCCCATGCGTGAGGTACCACTGGTCAGGTCGGTCAACCTGTTGGAAATCCTGGAACAGCAACAACACACAGTCCAATTCTCGAGCATCAGCATTAGTCAGACGGTTCTGCAGGTTCGATAATAAGCTGGTTTGGCAAACGGTAGCCACTAAAACCTTGTCATTAATGGAGTGTGAGTATAGGCCTGGGAAAACTTTGTGGAGAGGTGACTCGAGAATCCATTTATCTAGCCAAAAAAGGTGGAGAGGCCATTGTAGGTGATCACAAAGGAGTGCTCAATTAGGAGGGGGGGTTTGTTTATTATTTTCCAAAGAAAGGAGGGCCTGGAGGTTTTTGCTGCAATGCCAAGTGGATACTGGTGATGATACCACTGGGTCCAACGGATGTTTGGGTGTTGCAAAATTTTGAAGGAAAATTTAATAAGCAGGCAGCAGTTCTGAATTTCTAGATTTTTAATGCCTAGACCACCAAGTTCTTTAGGTTTGCAAATGTTCTACCATGCAACCAAACACCTTGCACCCGTGCAAGTTTCCTCGTTGGACCCGAAGAACACTCTCCGAATGGCGTCTAGCTTAACAAGGATAGACTTTGAGAGGCGAAAAACGGACATGAAATATACAGCTAAAGAGTCGAGGACCGCTGTCAGCAAGGTTAGCCTTGCTCCATGGGAGAGCAGACGCGCTACCCAACCGAAGAGGAATTTTCGAAAGCTGTGTATGATATGGTCGAAAGCTGAGAGGGGTAGCTTGGTAGGGGAGAGAGGGAGACCTATGTAGATTAACGGGAAGAAGGAGAAATTACATCCAAGAGCTGCAGCGATGTTATTTTGTATGGAGGTATCTGTGGCAATGGTGAGGAGAGCAGTTTTTTGGAAGTTGATGACTAGTCTAGTCGCTAGGGCGAAATCGTGTAAGGTGTATTTGAGGGTTGTGGTTGCGGCCACACTAGCAGCCGCAATTATTAGTGTATCATCCGCATATTGTAGGGTCACTGGTGGTTCATTTGATCGAAGAGGGTGGCATTGTAACACCCCAGATGTAAAACTTCCTTATTTGGCAATATATACAACCTTATCCTCATCCTTTCCTTGGGGGTCCTTCCTTTATTGTTGTTATGTCTTCATTATTGCATTTTCATGCCTTTGCTTCATTACCATCATATGCATCATTGTCATATCATTTTTTTCATTCATACCTTGTCATCTTGCATTTCTCATCCTCATCATGTTCATGTGTTTTTATTGCTCATGATGTTGTGGTTTGATTCATGGGCATGCTCAACTCATAATCACTTCCAAGCTTCACCACCTCTCCTTCCCTTTCTTTCTTTTCTTGTTGTTTTTGGTAAATGCCACATTCCCTTCCCTATAAATGTTCATCTTCTCCCAACAAATCTTGCACCCTGCCCGAAACATCTATGCGAGATTTCACCTTATTTAAAGTTGTTTTGGTCAAGTTCAAAAATGACCTAAGTTTGAATTATATTCAAACTTGTTTTATTTTTCTACCTCAAAAAAAGTCCAAAGCAATTTTATTAAATCGGGCATAATTCCAGGAGCTCGGGGATATTTTTACTTCTCCCTAATTCTTTTCCTAGCTGACTGGGCTTTTCATTTTGTTTTTCTCCCTAAAGAAAAAGAAAAAGACAAGAAGGAGCAATGCAGCAGCAGCCAGCAAAGCAGCCCAGCCGCAGCAGACCCACCTGGGCCTCGTCCACTAGGCCGGCCCAGCAACCAGCGCGTCGCCCGCAGCCCAGCCAGCCCTTGCGCGTCCCTCTGCCCCTTTTGCACCCGCGCACTCACTCGCCCCCCTCTACGTCGCCTCCACGTGGCCAGGACGGGCCTGCGCGTCAGCGACCACAGCCTCTGCCACACCCACCTTTTTCTTCCTCCTCGCGCCGTCGCCATGGGGACCGCGAGCACGGGAGCGTGCGAGCTCCGTTCCGTCGCTCTAGCCCTTATCTTAATCCCTCCTAGTGTCCACCAACCCTCTAGGGTTTCCCTCCTCCTTCCTCGACCGCCGCCAGGCCACCTAGACCACCAGATCCACCACTCCACCGCCGTCCCGAACACATCCAGCACGGCCTCGTCGGCGGCGTGCTCTCCGTCCTCCTCCGCCTCGCCGAGCTTGTCCGCCTGCTTCCCCGTCGTCGTCTACATCCCCGGCGTCGACTACACGGAGCTGAGGGCCCCGTCTGCCCTCTACGTCCCCGTCTTCACCTCCGGCCGCCGCAACTATTCGACCGCCGCCCTACTCGACTCCGTCCTCCTCCCGTCGTCCCGATCACGCAAGCGTGTTCGTGGTGAGCTTGCGCTTCTCCCCATCCCCTTTTCCCCCTCGTTCTCTTGCTCTAGTCATGCTAGCCGAGCACACCCGAACTCGTCGCCGTCGGACCTGGTCTCCGGCGAGTGCTCCGACCATCGTAGTTACTCTATGCATGTCCATCATCTCCGCCGTGACGTGTAGGTGCTGCTATGTGCTCTAGCCACTCCGCTAGGCCCCGTAGTTGAATTGCTGCAGCTCGTCGCCGCCGCCTCTGTTTGATGCCGCTGGAGTCGCCGTAGTCGTCGTTAGGTGCTGCAGGTCCCTGTCGTGTGTGCTGGATCCTGGTGCGCAACTGTCGCGCACCTCCGCCGTCCATTTTGGTCGCTGGAGCAGCCTCGAGAGCCTCGCCGCCATCTCTGTTTCGCAGGAGTAGCAGGGCCCTATTACCTTGCTCTGTTGGTTCTTCAGGAGCAGTGCACGTCTCCTAGCAGACGTCCCCACCTAGCCCAGCTGGTTCGCCGCTTGCTCTCTTACCCCGCATACCAGGGTTCGAATCCCCCTCGGTTCGTTGCATAATGCCCAATTTTTGCTATATTCTATCGCACTGACACCAGGGACCCACATGTCAACCTTTGCACACACACGCACCCACTCCCACACCCCGCACTGCCACCTCAGCGGCCCTGGACCCACTAGTCATTGACTGAGGCTAGTCTAGGCCAGGTCAGAGGTGTCTCTTTTTCTTTTCTATTTTGTTTTTTTAGTTTTGTTGCATATTTTTGAATTGCCCATATCTTTTAAACTATGCATTTGTTTAAAATGATCTATATATGAAAACTGCTTAGTTTTTAGTATAGATTATTAATATGCATTTTTCTGCCATGTTAAACACATTTAAAATGATGTTTGAATATGTTTTGTAAATAACATGGTTAAATTGGTTTATTTCATAACTAAATAATCGTAGCTCCAAATTTAATAAACTTTATATGTAAATGGGGTGCAAAAATGTGTAGAATAACATGGTGCGGTTACTTTGCATGTTTAACAACTCTAACATATGGTTTCAACAGATCAGCACCATAGTTGATATATGCACATGGGATTTTCCGGAATTGTTGTTTGATTCTTCCGGCCCATTTAAAATGCTTGCATGTTGTTGTTGGTCTTGTGATGCACTACTTGCCATGCTAAACAACATATTAAACTTGTTGGGTGCTTAGCTAGTTCAAACTAAATAACTACATGTGTGGCTATGCTGTTCTTGCATTCTTTTGCATGTTGTGTCACCTTAAATGATGTGTGTTCTTGCATTATGCCATGCCACTTGTTGCACTCATCATGCTCCTTTGTGATGCATCATATCATGTCCATGCTCATATGCATCATGTCTTGCATCATGTGCTTGTGCATTGCATCGTGATTGATTTTGTTCCGGTGTTTGTATTCATGTGTTGGTTAGAGCCCAATGATGATTCGGAGTTCGAGGTTCCTATCGAGACTGAGTTTGAGGAGCAAGGTTATGATCCCACAGTGAACATAACAGGCAAGATGACTGTTCCCCGATATCACCTCTACCTTTGCATTGCTAGTTGTCTCGCTCAATAGTTATGTCTTGATGCCTATTCTTGTCTTGTCAGCGTCCTATGTTGCCATGAAACACTCTAACCGCCTTCCTAGCAAACCGTTGTTTGGTTAAGTACGCTTTTGCTCAGCCCCTCTTATAGCGTTGTTAGTTGCAGGTGAAGTTGGAAGATTGCTCCATGTTCGGACTTGTTTTATTGGGATAACACAAATATATCTTAATTAAATTAATGCACATATATATTGGTAATGGGTAGAAGGCTTGGCCTTTTGCTTGGTGTTTTGTTCCACTCATGCCACCTTAGGACCTGATAAACTGGTGTTATGTTCCTCGATTTTGCGTTCCTAACACGGTTGGGGTTTATCGGCCCCCCTTGATAATTCTCATTGCTTAAAGCTTTTCCAGCAAGACCCAACTTTGGTACTACATTTGCCTAACAACTTAAAACTTGCATAGGGAGTATAAACCCGAGTTCTTAATCAACCCCCGGGCCAGTGCTCCTCATGAGTGTTGGTCCTAACTAGAGCCACTTGCGGTGCCACCCAGTTTTTCTGGGGCGTTCGGTTGCTGTACGTAGTGCTTATCCAGTCGTGGCCTGAGACGAGATGCGCGCGGCTACTATCAGGGTGTCGGCACGCCGGGAGGTCTTGCTGGATTAGTTTTACCTTTGTTGAAATATCTTGAGCACCGGATTCCGAGAATACTCGGGTCTTCCCAACATGGAGTTGCGACTTCGCGGATCGTGAGCTTGTGATGGGCTAAGTAGGGACACCCTGCAGGGTTATGAAGTTTCGAAAGTCGTGCATGCAGTTATGTGGCAAATGGGAGTTGTTAATATCCGGTTGTAGATAACTTGACACCATATCCTTAAGAATACACTACCTGTGTGAGTAACCGTGACGGTCTCTTTTCGAAGGGGTTTTCGAAAAGTGAACACGGTGGGGTTATGCATGAACGTGAGTAGCTAGGATCACTTATTGATCATCTTTGGCGACCGTTGGCACATATCCTCATCTCGCTCTGAATTCGTAAGCTAGTTGCTTAGTGCTTGCTGCAGACACTTTATTACCTCTCCACACCTATAAGGCTTTGTTAGATTTGATACCCGAGAACAGGATTGCTGGGTCCTTGTGACTCACAGATTACAACACACACCAGATGCAGGTACAACTGAGTACGACGCGTGAGATGGGCAAGAACTTCACTGAGAGTTTGATGAAGAGCGTGGTCGTATGTATGTGACGTATCCCGACGATCAGTAGTGGTTCCTACTAGGGGCGGTCGGGACTTGTGGTTGTGGTATCTTTTCTCGTTCTTTTTCGTCTGTAGTCGGACCCTGTGTTATTTGGATGAATGTATGTATGTTGAATTAATTGTGTGATGTGGCAAGTGTAAGCCAACTATTTAACTCTTTCATCCCTTTTCATTACATGAGTTGTGCAAAGATACCACGCTTGTGATCATTCTAGAATGCAATCATGTCTCTAACTCGTGCCTCGACACGTAGGAGATATAGTCGCATCCTGGGCATTACAAGTTGGTATCAGAGCCTTCTCCGACCTAGGAGCCCCCTGATTGATCGAACCGCTGCCGATGTTGAGTCTAGGCACACACACACAAATGTTTTGAGTCATATATATATATCGGAGAGTATGATTTCTTTTTACTCCTCATCCCTTCGTCGCTCTGGTGAGGACTCATGATGTTGTTTTAACATCACTATGCTCAATTTTCACCAAAAAAAATTTAGGATCACGCGGGTATTGTTTGGATTGTTCTTATATCTTTGTAACGAGAACATTGTTCTTGGTGCCTCCTGTCATTTAGGGGTTGTGGCAGTGTCTTGGGGAGTTGAGCTCCAAGGTGTTGTCATCACAATTGTATCATTGCAGTTCTAGAATACCAGAGGCGGCCGACATAAAAAACTCTTCTATGTGTGTCTGGTGGTGAGATAACCCTGACTTCACCCAGTACTGGGGGGATAGTTCAGAAGTATTGCCACAGCTAGTATAGCGGATGCGTTTCGAAGGTCCGAGGTAAACGGTTTCCGAAAGTGCCTGGTTATGTGTTAACGGATGGATAGAGCTGGATGTATGATTTATTAGTTGAGTGATATGCGGTGCTTCCCCTGTATCCCCAACACCAGATTGCATAACCGGAAAGCTTCAGGAGTAGGATTCAAGTAGCTCTTAGGTAATCTTCCAACCGGTGCATGATATGAGGTTGGGGTTCAACATCTAGTGGAGAGGTTATCATGGTCGAGGTTACACTGTGGGTTGCATCTTAAAGGATCCTTGGCTATGCTGATCCGGGGATTGCAAGGCCCTTTGCAACACGTGCCATGGGGCATCAGCATGAACATGTGGGACGAAACCTCAATTATGTATTTGTTCCATCTATTACCTTGTTGTTTTATTCTATCATTTTGTTCTCCCAAGTGGCTTCTCAACAAGTTGATGTACCATTAAGCTATGGAATTCATTCATTCAATTTTGTTCGGATGTTCATTGTGAAGACTATATGTTGCAAATATATATCCGTTGATTCAGCATATCTATTATTGCTTCAATGGCTAACGGTTGTCATCATCTTCATGATGGCACCTAAGAAAGTTCCTAGCCAGAACCCAGAGGGTGAAGAAGAGCGTCCACCTTCCCCTCCTCCTCCAGCTGAGGCATGGAGATCAATTATGCAAGCTACCAATGCAAACTCTCAGATGCTCATGCAAATGATGCAGAGTTCCCAAGCAAACCAAGGGAATCAAGACAGTCAAGGGAACCAAGGCCAAGGAAATCTATTCAATCAACCTCACTTTGCTACTCTGAACCAATTCATTGCCAATCAACCCAAGTCTTTCAGCTATTGTGTTGATCCGCTTGATGCTGAAGATTGGATCACGGACATCAAGAAACACTTTGAGTGCAGTAATGTCAGACCTGAGGATTATGTCAAGTTTGCCGCTTTCCAACTCAAAGAACAAGCTGTAGATTGGTGGCAACAGTACAAAGACTCCAGAGTGGGTCGTGAGATCTCTTGGACCGACTTATGCTGTGATTTCCGTTCTCATCACATCCCTACCAGTGTCACGAGGGCATGCGTGAGAAGTTCCGCAATCTGAAGCAAGGCACCATGTCTGTCTACCAGTAGAATGTCAAGTTCCAGAATCTTGCCCGTTATGCGAAGCAAGACATCTCCGATGCCAAGAGAAAAATCTACCAGTTCCGAGGTGGCCTGAAAGATGAACTCCAACTTGCACTCACTCTGTTCGAGCCAGATGAATTTGTTCAATTCTACAACATGGCTCTCAAGCAAGAGGCAGCTCAGCTCAAATGTCAAGCTTCCAAAAAGTGGATAAGAGATGTTGTTCACTCCTCCTCTTCCTCTCAAGTGGTCGCCAAGCAGCAGAAGTTCTGGCCCCCGCCTCCTCTAGTGCTCCGTCCTCCGAGTCAGAACAAGCACTCAAGTGGTCGTGGATTTTCCCACCCACCCAACCCAAGCAACCAGAACAAGTCTCAGTATAATGCTCCAAGACCAAGCGTTCCTCCTTCCCGTCCAGTTTCAGAGGTCACTTGCTACAAATGTGGTATGAAGGGTCACTATTCCAACAAGTGTTCCAACCAAAGGCACCTTCCGCCTCCTCCACCTGTCAGGCCTACAAGCAACGCTATTGTCAAGCACAATCCCAAGTATGCAAGAGTGAACCTGATGAATGCAGCTCAAGCAGAGGATTCTTCTGATGTGATAATTGGTAATCTTTCAGTTAACTCAGCACCTGCAACAGTTTTATTTGATTCTGGTGCATCGCTTTCTTTCATTTCAAGACCATTCGTTTCTAAGCATGACTTGGTTACGGAGAGCATACCTAGGACTTTAAAGATTATTTCTCCGGGATTGCAAATGACGTCCAACTCAGTGGCTCCGGATATCTCTATTCACATGGGCGATTATAGTTTTCTGGTTTCCCTAGTTGTTCTCGGTAACTTAGACATTGATCTTATTCTTGGGATGGATTGGCTCTCTAAGCATGATGCACTTATTGATTGTGCAAACAAAGAGGTGAATCTAACTCATCATTCCAAAGACGTGATTATCATCGTAGTTCGAGATAACACAATCAGGCTATTCTCTCTCAATGACAAGGGCGAGATTAATGCCATATCCCAGATTCTAGTGGTTTGTGAATATGAGGATGTATTTCCTGAAGAGCTTCCAGGCATGCCTCCCAACCGTCAAGTTGAATTCATCATTGAACTTGAACCTGGTATGGAGCCAGCCTGTCGGCGTCCGTACAAGCTTTCTCCTCAAGAGTTGAAGGAGTTGAAGAAGCAACTCGACGAGCAAGAACGCATTGGTATGATCAGACCAAGTACTTCTCCTTGGGGCTGCGGTGTTCTTTTTGTCAAGAAGGATGGTACGGAACAGCTTTGCGTTGATTACCGGCCATTGAACAAGAAGACAACTAAGAATAAGTACCATCTCCCCAATATCAATGAACTGTTCAAGCAGCTCAAAGGAGCCAAGGTTTTCTCGAAGCTTGATCTCCAGATGGGCTACCATCAAATTCGTATCCGTGAAGAGGATATTCCCAAGACCGCATTCAGGATGAGTTATGGCTCCTATGAGTACACAGTCATGTCTTTCGGGCTTGCAAATTCTCCGCCCACTTTCTCTCGGATGATGCACTTCATATTCAACCCCTACACCAATGAGTTCGTCCTCGTGTACCTTGATGATATTTTGGTATTCTCCAAGACTAAAGAAGACCACGCCAAGCACCTCCGTTTGGTTCTTGACAGGCTCAGAGAGCACCGCTTTTATGCGAAATTCTCAAAGTGCGAATTTTGGCTCGATGAAGTCCTCTATCTTGGTCATATTATCTCTGCCAAGGGCATTTATGTTAACCCTGAGAAGGTTGAAGCTATTGTAAAGTGGGAACCTCCTTAGAATGTCAAACAACTCCGAAGTTTCCTCGGCCTCACAAGCTATTGCAGAAGGTTCATCAAGAACTTCTCCAAGATTGCCAAGCCTCTATCCAACCTATTGCAAAAGAATGTCAAGTACTCGTGGACTCCTGATTGTGATGTGGCATTCAATACCCTCAAAGATAAGCTCATTTCTGCTCCGGTACTTACTCCTCCGGATGAGTCCAAGCCTTATGAAGGGCCCGTTCGGAAGTTCTCCATGAGCCACCTTCTCCGTCTCTGCGTGGGAGCTAGCCCGAACGCATCAGCTCCTGGAAGCCTGCTTCATGGAGACCCGGCCCGCCGCAGTGTAATTTCGTGGAACAGCTGAGTGTAGCTCCTAAAAACAGGAAGGTGGAGTTGCTCTAATTTACACGATAATGCCACCGCCAAGTCAATCATGTACCGGTTCGCCCTTCCCCTTTCCCTCGTCACCCAGTTTCTCTTGTCTCCTCGTCCCCTTTCTACAGACTGTAACCCTAGGAGGGCGCCGCCACACCGCCGCCGGCCCGCTGCCACCCGCCCGACGAGGTGTCAGTGCTCCGCCGCATCCCTACAGGTTTCCCATCCCATACCCACTGCATTTGCCGCCCAAACTCGGATGCCCGAGCCTGCTTCAACTCCCTCCGTTGCTCGTCGCCAGTACCCAGTCAACCTGCTCCGTCAAGCTTGCCGCCAGATCCAAGCCAGAGAGCCCACTTCTCCTAGATCTCTTCACCACGCCGGCTTCCTTCCTGGCTATTTCGAGTTTGTACAGTGTTTGGAGCTGCTCTCTTCTCCCGAACGAATCGCTGCTCCCGTTGGAAGCTGGCTACGGCTGGCTTTGCGAGAAGCTGGATATTTAAAGAAGCTGGAGAGGATCCGAACGGACCCGAAGTGTTCTGTGATACTTCATTGCGAGGTCTCGGCAGTGTTCTCATGCAAGACAAGAAGATCGTTGCATACACTTCGCATCAGCTTAAACCAAATGAGAAGAATTACCCCACATATGATCTTGAGCTAGCAGCAGTTGTCCATGCCTTGATCACGTGGAGACACCTTCTGTTGGGCAAAAAATTGGACATCTTCACCGATCACAAGAGCCTGAAGTACATCTTCACCCAACCAAACCTCAACCTCTTTCAGACTCGTTGGGTCGAAATGATTCAAGAGTATAATCCAAGCATTGAATATACTCTACCCAAGGCCAATGTCATTGCAGATGCCTTGAGCAGAAAGGCTTATTGCAACAGTCTCATCCTCAAACCGTTCCAACCGGATCTGTGTGAAGCATTCCGGAAGCTCAACCTCCAAGTCGTTCCGCAAAGATTTCTTGCCAACCTTCAAGTAACTCCAACTTTGGAAGATCAAATCCGTGAGGCCCAACTCAGTGATGCTATGGTGCAGAAGGTGAAACATGGTATTGCCAAGGGTACTCCCAAGTACAAGTGTTATCGCATTGATGACAGAGACACTTTTTTATTTGAGGATAGAATTGTGGTTCCCAAAGGTGATCTCAGGAAACTCATAATGAACGAAGCGCATGACTCACTCCTCTCGATACATCCAGGAAGCTCCAAGATGTACCATGACCTCAAGCAATCCTATTGGTGGACTCGCATGAAAAGCGAAATTGCTCAATTCGTGAACGAGTGTGATGTCTGCCGAAGAGTGAAAGCAGAACATCAACGTCCAGCTGGACTCCTTCAACCTCTACCTATTCCCGAGTGTAAATTCGATCACATTGAGATGGATTTTGTCACCGGTTTTCCCAAGTCCAAGCGAGGAAACAACGCTATCTTTGTGGTGATTGATAAGCTCACAAAAGTGGCTCATTTTCTTCCGGTCAAGGAATCCATCAACGCAGCACAACTGGCAGAGATGTATACCTCCAGAATTGTCTCTTTGCATGGTATCCCTCAAGTAATCTCCTCAGATCGTGGAAGCTTGTTCACTTCTAAATTCCGGGATTCCTTCCAGTTAGCTATGGGTACCAAGATTTGCTTCAGCACAGCTTTTCACCCTCAGACTAGTGGCCAAGTCGAAAGAGTGAACCAAATTCTTGAAGATATGCTCAGGGCATGTGTAATCTCCTTCAGCATGAAATGGGAAGCCTGCCTTCCATTAGCCGAGTTCTCCTACAACAACAGCTTCCAAGCAAGTGCAGGCAAAGCATCGTTTGAAATTCTCTATGGCAGAAAGTGTCGTACCCCTCTCAACTGGTCCGAGACTGGTAAATGTCAACTCCTGGGCAATGATTTGATCTCAGAGGCCGAAGAGATGTGCAAAGTCATATGTGAGAATCTCAAAGCCGCGCAATCGCGCCAAAAGAGCTACTATGACGGCAAACACTGAGATTTGGCTTTCGACATTGGAGATCATGTCTATCTCCATGTTTTTCCCATGAAGGGAACTCAGAGATTCGGTATCAAGGGCAAGCTTGCTCCAAGATACGTGGGCCCTTTCAAGATAATTGGCAAGAGAGGAGATCTAGCCTACCAACTCGAGCTTCCCTCTAATTTTGCAAATGTGCACGATGTGTTTCACGTGTCACAACTCCGCAAGTGCTTCAAGACGCCTGAACGCACCATTCCTTTCGAAGAGATTGATCTACAGCAAGACTTGTGTTATCGTGAGCACCTCGTTGCTATCCTTGAAGATACTAAGGGCAAGACCCGCAACAAGTCCACAAATTCCTAAAAGTTAAGTGGTCACACCACACCGACCGAGAATCTACATGGGAACGAGAAGATCATCTCCATTCCGAGTATCCCGCTTTCTTTCAGTCCTAGATCTCGGGACGAGATCTTTCGTAGTGGAGGAGTTTGTAACACCCAGATGTAAAACTTCCTTATTTGGCAATATATACAGCCTTGTCATCATCCTTTCCTTGGGGGTCCTTCCTTTATTGTTGTTATGTCTTCATTATTGCATTATCATGCCTTTGCTTCATTACCATCATATGCATCATTGTCATATCATTTTTGCATTCATACCTTGTCATCTTGCATTTCTCATCCTCATCATGTTCATGTGTGTTTTATTGCTCATGATGTTGTGGTTTGATTCATGGGCATGCTCAAGTCATAATCACTTCCAAGGTTCACCACCTCTCCTTCCCTTTCTTTCTTTTCTTGTTGTTTTTGGTAAATGCCACATTCCCTTCCCTATAATTGTTCATCTTCTCCCAACAAATCTTGCACCCTGCCCTAAACATATATGCCAGATTTCACCTTATTTAAAGTTGTTTTGGTGAGGTTCAAAAATGACCTAAGTTTGAATTATATTCAATCTTGTTTTATTTTTCTACCTCTAAAAAAGTCCAAAGCAATTTTATTAAATCAGGCATAATTCCAGGAGCTCAGGGATATTTTTACTTCTCCCTAATTCTTTTCCTAGGTGCCTGGGATTTCCATTTTGTTTTTCTGCCTAAAGAAAAAGAAAAGGAAAAGAAGCAGTAGTGCAGCAGCAGCCAGCACAGCAGCCCAACCGTAGCAGACCCACCTGGGCCTCGGCCAACAGGTCGGCCCAGCAGCCAGCGCGTTACCCGCAGCCCAGCCAGCCCATGCGCGTCCCTCTGCCCCTTTTGCACCCGTGCACCCACTCGCCCCCCTCTGCGTCGCCTCCACGTGGCCAGGACGGGCCTGCGCGTTAGCGACCGCAGCCTCCGCCACACCCACCTTTTTCTTCCTTGTCGCGCCGTCGCCATGGGGACCGCGAGCACGGGAGCATGCGTGCTCCGTTCCGTCGCTCTGGCCCTTCTCTTAAGCCCTCCTGGTGTCCACCAACCCTCTAGGGTTTCCCTCCTCCTTCCTCGACCGCCGCCAGGCCACCTAGACCACCAGATCCACTGCTCCACCGCCGTCCCGAACGCATCCAGGAGCACGGCCTCGTCGCCGGCGCGCTCTCCGTCATCCTCCACCTCGCCGAGCTTGTCTGCCTGCTTCCCCGTCGTCGTCTACGTCCCCGACGTCGACTACACGGAGCTGAGGGCCCCGTCTGCTTCCTCTACGTCCCCGTCTTCATCTCCGGCCAGCGCAACTGTTCGACCGCTGCCCTGCTCGACTCCGTCCTCCTCCCGTCGTCCCGATCATGCGAGCGTGTTCGTGGTGAGCTTGCGCTTCTCCCCATCCCCTTTTCCCCCTCGTTCTCTTGCTCTAGTCATGCTAGCCGCGCACGCCCGAACTCATCGCCGTCGGACCTCGTCTCCGGCGAGTGGTCCGACCACGGTAGTTCCTCTGTGCATGTCCATCATCTCCGTCGTGACGCGTATGTGCTGCTACGTGCTCTCGTCGCTCCGCTCGGCCTCGTAGTTGATTTGTTGCAGCTCGTCGCCGCCGCCTCTGCTTGATGCCGCCGGAGTCGCCATAGTCGTCGTTAGGTGCTGCAGGTCCATGTCGTGTGTGCGGGATCCTGGTGCGCAACCGTCACGCACCTCCGCCGTCCATTTTGGTCGCCGCAGCAGCCCCTGAGAGCCTCGCCGCCGTCTCTGTTTCGCCGGAGTAGCAGGGCCATGTTCCCTCGCTCTGTTGGTTCTTCAGGAGTAGTGCACGTCTCCTAGCAGACGTCCCCGTCTAGCCCAGTTGGTTCACCGCTTGCTCTCTTACCCCGCACACCCGGGTTTGAATCCCCCTCGGGCTGTTACATAATGCCCAATTTTTGCTATATTATGTCCCACTGACACCAGGGACCCACATGTCAACCTCTGCACACACACGCACACACTCCCACACCCCGCACTGCCACCTCAGCACCCCTGGACCCACTAGTCATTGACTGAGGCTAGTCGAGGCCGAGTCACAGGTGTCTCTTTTTCTTTTCTGTTTTGTTTTATTTTCAGTTTTGTTGCATATTTTTGAATTGCCCATATCTTTTAAACTATGCATCCGTTTAAAATGATCTATATATGAAAACTGCTTAGTTTTTAGTATAGATTATTAATATGCATTTTGCTGTCATATTAAACACATTTAAAATGCTGTTTGAATATGTTTTGTAAATAACATGGTTAAATTGGTTTATTTCATAACTAAATAACCGTAGCTCCAAATTTTAAAAACTTTATATGTAAATGGGGTGGAAATATGTGTAGAATAACATGGTGGTGTTACTATGCATGTTTAACAACTCTAACATATGGTTTTAACAGGTCAGCACCATAGTTGGTATATGCACATGGGATTTTCCGGAATAGTTGTTTGATTCTTCCATCCCATTTAAAATGCTTGCATGTTGTTGTTGGTCTTGTGATGCACTACTTACCATGCTAAATAACATATTAAACTTGTTGGGTGCTTAGCTAGTTCAAACTAAATAACTACATGTGTGGCTATGTTGTTCTTGCATTCTTTTGCATGTTGTGTCCCCTTAAATGATTTGTGTTATTGCATTATGCCATGCCACTTGTTGCACTCATCATGCTCCTTTGTGATGCATCATATCATGTACATGCTCATATGCATCATGTCTTGCATCATGTGCTTGTACATTGCATCGTGATTGATTTTGTTCCGGTGTTTGTATTCTTGTGTTGGTTAGAGCCCGGTGACGATTCGGAGTTCGAGGTTCCTGTCGAGACTGAGTTTGAGGATCAAGGTTACGATCCCACCGTGAACATAACAGGCAAGATTACCGTTCCCCGATATCACCTCTACCTTTGCTTTGCTAGTTGTCTCACTCTATAGTTATGCCTCGATGCCTATTCTTGTCTTGTCAGCCTCCTATGTTGCCATGAAACACTCTAACCGCCTTCCTAGCAAACCGTTGTTTGGCTAAGTACACTTTTGCTCAGCCCCTCTTATAGCGTTGTTAGTTGCAGGTGAAGTTGGAAGATTGCTCCATGTTCGGACTTGTTTTATTGGGATAACACAAATATGTCTTAATTAAATTAATGCACATATATATATTGGTAATGGGTGAAAGGCTTGGCCTTCTACTTGGTGTTTTGTTCCACTCATGCCACCTTAGGACCTGATAAACCGGTGTTATGTTCCTTGATTTTGCGTTCCTAACCCCTGTTCAAGAATTCATCCGATTAACCAGTTAACTTGTCGATTAATCCCTACTCGTAGGGTCCTCGAGTAGCCGATAACCCGATAAATCGTCCGATTAATTGATTAAATGGCCGATTAACTTGCCGATTAGCCTATTAATCCCCTACTCGCCAGTTGACCGAGCAGCTACCAGTTAACGATTTCCTCAACAATGTTCCTAACACGGTTGGGATTTATGGGCCCCCCTTGATAATTCACATTTCTTAAAGCTTTTCCAGCAAGACCCAAATTTGGTACTACATTTGCCTAACAACTTAAAACTTGCATAGGGAGTTATAAACCCGAGTTCTTAATCAACCCCCGGGCTAGTGCTCCTCAAGAGTGTTGGTCCAAACTAGAGCCACTTGCAGTGCCACCCAGTTTTTATGGGGCCTTCGATTGCTGTACGTAGTGCTTATCCGGTCGTGGCCAGAGACGAGATGCGCACGGCTACTATCAGGGCGTCGGCACACCGGGAGGCCTTGCTAGATTAGTTTTACCTTTGTCGGAATATCTTGAACACGGGATTCCGAGAATACTCGGGTCTTCCCTACATGGAGTTGCGACTCCGCGGATCGTGAGCTTATGATGGGCTAAGTTGGGACACCCCTGCAGGGTTATGAACTTTCGAAAGCCATGCCCGCGGTTATGTGGTAGATGGGAGTTGTTAATATCCGATTGTAGATAACTTGACACCATATCCTTAAGAATACACTACATGTGTGAGTAACCGTGTTGGTCTCTTTTCGAAAGGGTTTTTGGAAAGTGAGCACAGTGGGGTTATGCATGAACGTGAGTAGCTAGGATCACTTATTGATCATCTTTGGCGACCGTTGGCACATATCCTCATCTCGCTCTAAATTCGTAAGCTATTTGAATAGTGCTTGCTGCAGACACTTTATTACCTCTCCACACCTATAAGGCTTTGTTAGATTTGATACCCGGGAATGGGATTGCTGAGTCCTTGTGACTCACAGATTACAACACACACCAAATGCATGTACAATTGAGTACAACGCGGGAGATGAGCAAGAACTTCATTGGGAGTTTGATGAAGAGCGTGGTCGTATGTATGTGATGTATCCCGACGATCAGTAGTGGTTCCTACTAGGGGTGATCAGGACTTGTGGTTCTGGTATCTTTTCTCGTTCGTTTCCGTCCGTAGTCGGACCCTGTGTTATTTGGATGAATGTATGTATGTTAAATTAATTGTGTGACGTGACGAGTGTAAACCAACTATTTAACTCTTTCATCCATGTTCATTACATGAGTTGTGCAAATATACCACGCTTGCGATCATTCCATAATTCTATTATGTCTCTAACTCGTGCCTCGACACGTAGGAGATATAGTCGCATCCTGGGCATTACAAGCATAGTTCGTTCTGCCGGAAGGCCTAGGCGATCAATCTTTGAAGGACGTCGGCAACCATGATGAACCAGTAGGGCGAGAATGGATCACCTTGTCGAAGGCCACATCTACATTGGATCCAGTCCCCCGGGTTGCCATTGAGGAGAATAGCTGTTTTGCCAGTATGTAGAATGTTTTGGACCCATGCACAGAAGATTGGAGGGAAACCCCTTGCTTGTAAGATAGATATAAGAGATGACCAACAAATGGAGTCAAAAGCTTTCCTGAAGTCAAGCTTGAATACCATGGTCGGGGCTTTTCGTGTGTGGCAAGTGCTGAGGATGTCGGATGCATAAATGAAATTTTCGGCAATGTTGCGTCCGTGGAGGAACCCAGTTTGGTCATAGTGGATGAGAAGCGGGGTAAGAGGTCTTACTCGGTTCGTGAGAACCTTGGCCACCGCTTTTGGGGTGCAGTTTTGAAGTGCGATTGGTCGAAATGCATCGGGGGAGTTTGGAGCATGGGTTTGTCGGAAATATGCCCTAGAGGCAATAATAAAATGGTTATTATTATATTTCCTTGTTCATGATAATTATCTGTTATTCATGCTTGAATTGTATTATCCGGAAAGAGTGATACATGTGTGAATACACAGACCACAACATGTCCCTAGTAAGCCTCTAGTTACCAGCTCGTTGATCAACAGATGGTTACGGTTTCCTGACCATGGACATTGGATGTCATTGATAACGGGATCACATCATTAGGAGAATGATGTGATGGACAAGACCCAATCCTAAGCCTAGCACGAGATCGTTTAGTTCGTAATGCTCAAAGCTTTTCAGTGTCAAGTATTTGTTCCTTAGACCATGAGGTTGTGCAACTCCCGGATACCGTAGGAATACTTTGGGTGTGCCAAACGTCACAACGTAACTGGGTGACTATAAAGGTACGCAACGGGTATCTCCGAAAGTGTATGTTGGGTTGGCACGAACCGAGACTGGGATTTGTCACTCCGTATGACGGAGAGGTATCTCTGGGCCCACTCGGTAAGACATCATCATAATGAGCTCAATGTGACTAAGGGGTTGGTCACGGGATGATGTGTTACGGAACGAGTAAAGAGACTTGCCATGACGAGATTGAACAAGGTACGGTATACCGACGATCGAATCTCGGGCAAGTACTATACTGATAGACAAAGGGAATTGCATACGGGATTGATTGAATCCTTGACATCGTGGTTCATCCGATGAGATAATCGAGGAGCATGTGGGAGCCAACATGGGTATCCAGATCCCGCTGTTGGTTATTGACCGGAGAATCGTCTCGGTCATGTCTACGTGTCTCCCGAACCCGTAGGGTCTACACACTTAAGGTTCAGTGACGCTAGGGTTGTAGAGATATAAGTATGCGGTAACCCGAAAGTTGTTCGGAGTCCCGGATGAGATCCCAGACGTCACGAGGAGTTCCAGAATGGTCCGGAGGCGCCTCCACCTGGCTTGGGGGGCAAGTTTCCCCCCTGGCCGCCGCCCCCCCCTTGGAGATGGGATCTCCTAGGGCCGGCGCCCCCCAGGGGCCCTATATATTGTGGGGGGGAGGGAGGGCAGCTGCACCCTAAGCCCCGGCGCCTCCCTCTCCCTCCCGTGACACCCATTCCTCCTCCCGCAGCGCTTTGTGAAGCCCTACTGGAATCCCGCTGCTTCCACCACCACACCGTCATGCTGTTGGATCTCCATCAACCTCTCCTCCCCCCTTGCTGGATCAAGAAGGAGGAGACGTTGCTGCTCCGTACGTGTGTTGAACGCGGAGGTGCCGTCCGTTCGGCGCTAGGATTGTGACGCCCGAAGACCGACGTCCCAGAAGATTCCAGAAGATTCCAGATGTTCCGGGTTCTCCCGTGTGTTTCTTTTGTGCTTGTGTTATTTTACTTTGCATTGTATCATGTCATCATGCCATCATGTCTTTAATCTTTGCATCTCAACTTAAATAAATTGTGTGGACCTTCGGTCCATTTAAATCGAGGGAAATGTGACTTCTTTTTATAACATATCCTCCCAATATTTAGGGAGCTATATAATTAAATATTCCATTTGTGTGGAATTAACCCAACACACTGGCATATATTCCCCATGCCTCCTTAATTCAAGTTTCACCGTCAAAACCTTCCCTATATTTCTTTTCTCGTTTATCGAGGTTCCTCCAAAAACCTCAACATTTTTGGACACTTCAAAAACCAAGTCGTAGTTCAAACCTATTTGAATTAAATTCAAATGAGTTTGAATTACATCTTTCGTCACGCCTCTCCTATTTTTCGTGGACCGTGCACCTTTTTATGAGTCCGGGAAAATTATCCGCATGCCCAAGTTCCTTCCCTAATCATTCCTTTCTCTATTTTCTGTCTTTCTTATTTTATCTCTGCTATTAGAAATAAAAGAGAAAGAAGAGAGAGAGAGCAACCAGTCATTCTGGCCGGCCCACCCTTGCTCCAGCTAGCTGGGCCTCCCAGCAAGTCGGCCCAAGCCACCCCGTAAACCCTAAGCCGAGCCTCTCCTCACTCCTTTCCCCCTCAGCCGCCGCAACCCGACCGCTCGTTCCCCTCGCGCGGTTGCCCCGATCCCATCTCGCATCGGCCCCGAGCATCACCTCTCGATCCCTCCACCTCTCTCGCTCGACGCCCAGTACCCTCGCTCTTCCCCCTGCCGAGCGCCTCCCCGTCCTCTAGACCGCAGCCGCGAGCCGCGTCCCCCTCTCCTCGCCCCGCATCGCCAAGGCTCTCGCCTCGCCCCTCCTCGGCCAGGAGCGCGCCGTCCGTCCTCCAGGGCGCCGCCCCCTGCTGCCCCAATCCCGCGCGCCAAGCAGCCGCCGCATCGCCAGGCCAGGCGCCGCCGCGCCATGGCCCCTACGCCTCCGCCCGCGGCCTACATCCTCCAGTCGTGCACCTCCAGCTCCTCGTCACAGCACCTCCGCCCCAAGGCCTCGTCCTCCCTCGGCCAGGCAGCAGCCGACCGCCCTGCCTCCATCACCGTCTTCTACAGCGGGAGTCCGGCCTCGTCCTCTCCAGCGCCAAGAGGCCGCAGCGCCCGACCCCTCCATGCTCCAGCGCCATGGATGGCCGCCGTGGGAGCTCGCCCCAAGCCAACGCCCCGTGCTGCTCCGGCCGGCCAAGAGCCCCGTCGCCCCGCGCACCTCCGTTTCCAGCGCCGCAGCGCCCCTCCTCCGTCGCCATCTCCCTCCAGCAATCAGCTGCCGCCGGCCACCGCATCAGCCCACCGCGTCTCAAGTCCTCGCTGTTGAACAACTGTGTTTTTTTGTGTTGCTCTGTGTTGTTGTTTCGCCAAGGACCAGTGTACGATTACAGGGTTTCGCCAAGTACTCCTACCGACGAACCGTGTACGACTACCATCGGCGAGACCGCAAGTACCACTACGTCCGACGCCACGACAAGTACCCCTACGACAAGTACCACGACGAACGATTTGAAGCGCCAAGTACCGCGACGCCCGGAGCACTCGAAACTGTCAAGTACCTCTTCGGAAACGAAAACGCCTACGTGAACGACTACCGTCGCCCCGTGTACGACTACGAACGAGAACAACTACTTCCTCTACGGCCGTGTACCACTACTTCCTCTACGTCCCTCTACGATCTCGAGCCCCTCCGAAACGAATGTTCCGAAGGTATACCGAGATGACCCGTGTGATGCTTGTGTTGTATGAGATGCTCCACTTGTGTGCTCCGTGCCCGTTGTGCCCTTCTTTTGTCGTGCTCCTCGGTTGCCTCGTCGCCGACCCGTGGGAACCCGGCAACGGGATCATCTCACCTTCCATCTTGTTCCGCTCGCTCACTCCACCTTTGCTTTTGCTCCGGACTCTCAACGAGTTACCGGAACCGAGATGTTGCCGTTGCATCATTTTCGGATCGTCGCCGTGGCCCCTTTCGTTCCACCACGGTGACAAATACTCCTTATATACTCCTTATCTTCTTCATGTCAACTTTTAATAAAATTGCATAAACTTGATCATGTCATCCGCATCATGTTAACAACATTAAAATGTGTGAATTGTTGTTGCTTAAAATTGCTAAACATGCTCATGGGGATTTTTCGGAATTGTTGTTGTTATTTTCGGCCTCATTTAAATTGCCTAAATAGGTAGTTTGTTTTTGCTTCACCTCTTGCTATATTAAAAACATTTAACCTTGTCTTGTAAATAACGAGAGTCAATTAAATAATTAAATGTGGTGTTTCGTCAATATGCAACTCGTTGCATATTGAGCTCCACTTAACTTGTAGTGTTGTTTGTGCACTCTGCCATGCCATGCATAATTAAACCGGACATGCATCATACTTGGATGTGCATCGTATGCCATGTTTATGCTTGTGTGTTTACCGTGTTGTTTGCTTCTTTCCAGTTGCTTCTCTTGTTAGCTTCGGTTTCGTTCCGGAGTTGTGAGGCTTCTTCTTCGTCTACTTCATGGATCCGTTCTTCTTCCTTGCGGAATCCCAGGCAAGATGACCATACCCTTGGATACCTTTACTATCATTGCCATGCTTAGTAGTCTCGATGCTATCGTTACATGTCGCGCTACCCATCATTATTGTCAGCCTCTCCTTGTTGCCATGAAACCTCTAACCTTTGAAACCTTCCTAGCAAAACCACTGTTTGGCTATGTTACCCGCTTGCTCAGCCCCTCTTATAGCGTTGTTAGTTGCAGGTGAAGATGAAGATCGTTCCAGGAGGGAACTTGTTGTTGGTATATCACAATATCTATTTGAAAGCACATTTGCTCCCTGGGTGGTTTTGGTAATTAATGACAACATACTTTGTGGTTGGACTAATGCTTTTATCAAGTATGTTTCAGGAAATTCAATCACATTGGCTATGGCAATGACTGAAGAAGTGGACCCCTCAAAATGCTAAGGCAAGCATTGGTAAAAGCTCAAGACTCCATTTTTGGTTTAGTGATCCAAGATCACATTGAGTCCATAGGAAAAGCCAATACTATTAAAAGGGGATGAGGTTGTGTTGATGATCTGGTTGCTCAAGTGCTTAGTGATATATCTCCTTCAACTATCAGCAACTTTCACTACAATACACACTCATAAGTAATCTTGGACCAACCGATTTTCCAAACTCAGTCCCACCGAGATGAACCACCTCAGCCATAAGCCAAACCCTAGAAAAATCGGTCAATCCGAGTTTGAGATCGGTCTCACCGAAATACGGGCTGCCAAGCTTCTGTAACCGTTTGTCCTCAAATCGGAATAACCGAGTTGATGATTTCGGTCTCACCGAAACTGGCAAGTTCCTATCTTGACTCAAATCGGACAAACCGAGATGGTATTTTCGGTCCCACCGAAAACCCCAATGTTCACTATATTTGAACTTTCGGTCTGACCGAGTTGTCAACTTCGGTCGCACCGAGATTGCTCAATTATGTGTGTAACGGTTGGATTTTGTGTGGAGGCTATATATACCCCTCCACCCCCTCTTCATTCGTGGAGAGAGCCATCAGAAAGAACTACCACTCCTACCTTACACTTTCTGAGAAGAGAACTACCTACCCTTGTGTTGAGATCAAGTTGCTCCATTCCTACCATATGAAACTTGATTTCTAACCTTCCCAAGTTGCTTTCCACTCAATCCTTTCTTCCACCACAGCCAAATCAGTGAGGAGAGTTGAGTGTTGGGGAGATTATCATTTGAAGCACAAGAGCAAGGAGTTCATCATCATCTACAACATCTATTACCTTTTGGAGGGTGGTGCCTCCTAGATTGGTTAGGTGTCGCTTGGGAGCCTCCGTCATCGAGATGTGGAGTTGAACCAAGAAGTTTGTAAGTGCAAGGAGATCGCCTACTTCGTGAAGATCTACCCCGAGTAAGGCTAGCCCTCCGTGGGCGTAGGCCATGATGGAATAGACAAGGTTGCTTCTTCGTGGACCCTTCGTGGGTGGAGCCCTCCGTGGACTCGCGCAGCCGTTACCCTCCGTGGGTTGAAGTCTCCATCAACGTGGATGTACGATAGCACTACCTATCGGAACCACGGGAAAAATCATTGCGTCTCCAAATTGCGTTTGATCTTCTCCACCTCTCTTTACTACATGTGCAAGTTACTTTCCACTCAATCCTTTCTTCCACCACAGCCATATCAGTGAGGAGAGTTGAGTGTTGGGGAGATTATCATTTGAAGCACAAGAGCAAGGAGTTCATCATCATCTACAACATCTATTACCTTTTGGAGGGTGGTGCCTCCTAGATTGGTTAGGTGTCGCTTGGGAGCCTCCGTCATCGAGATGTGGAGTTGAACCAAGAAGTTTGTAAGGGCAAGGAGATCGCCTACTTCGTGAAGATCTACCCCGAGTAAGGCCAGCCCTCCGTGGGCGTAGGCCATGATGGAATAGACAAGGTTGCTTCTTCGTGGACCCTTCGTGGGTGGAGCCCTCCGTGGACTCGCGCAGCCGTTACCCTCCGTGGGTTGAAGTCTCCATCAACGTGGATGTACGATAGCATCACCTATCGGAACCACGGGAAAAATCATTGCGTCTCCAAATTGCGTTTGATCTTCTCCACCTCTCTTTACTACTTGTGCAATTTACTTTCCGCTGCCCATACTCTAGAATTGCATGCGTAGTGTGCTACTTGACTTGTGTGTTATGCAAAATCTGTCCTTGATAAAAGACAGAATTTTTATCTTGTCGAGTAGTCTAATCACCCCCCTCTAGACACTCTCACCTTCTTCGATCCCTCAATTGGTATCAGAGCATTGGTCTCCATTGCTTTGGTTTACACACCATTGGAGGAAGATGGACGTGTCTACGTTTGGGAGTGTTAGCCATAGAGTGCCTATTCTTAATGGAGAGTCATATAACTCATGGAGGTCTCAAATGCTTAGTATCTTTAAGATGTACAATTTGTGCAAATATGTTGAGACCCCCTATGTGCCTCCTTTTGATCCCTTGCACCCTACCATGGATGAAGAGCTTGATTTGCTTCGTAACCTTAGGACTGTAAATCTTATCATTAGAGGGTTACCCGATGATTTGCTTAAGCTTGTTACAAACTTTGAGTGTGCCTATGCTATATGGAAGTTCTTGGAAGAACTCTATCCGGACTACTCTATGAGAGGTCTTGATAAAATTCTATACAAGACTATTGAATTTGATAAGATGCACCCCAATGATCCTAACTTTGATAAATGCTTCTTTGAGCTTCGTGATCTTATGAAAAAGAAGGGTGATCCCGGTCTTATCAATGTTATAATTAGAAATGCTCTTGCATTACATTCCGAAGATTATTGTCACATTGACAGAACTAATGCAAGTGGTTATCAAATTGACCTAGGTGTTGATGATGAACAATCTATGGGTCAATATGATGATGAGCATGAGCATGATGATGATTACTCCGACTCGGACACCGAGCTAGACAAGGTCATGAAGAGTCTCAATCTTATGGCAAACCTGAGAGACTACATGTCCGGCGGAAAAGAGTGGATTCTTGATAGTGGATGCACCGATCACATGACCGGAGACAAAGACATGTTTCGAGAGCTTGCAAAGAAAGATGGTCCACGCAAGTATGTGACTTTTGGAGACAACTCCAAGGGTAAGGTACTTGGCCTTGGTAAGGTGGCCATATCTCATGATAGCTCTATTCAAAATGTCATGCTTGTAGAATCTCTTGGATACAATTTACTTTCCGTGTCTAGATTAGCTGACTTTGGATTCAATGTGCTATTCACCAAAGTAGATTGCCAAGTCTTTCGTCGTGACAATCAAAACATGGCGTTTACCGGTATCCGTAGAGGTGATCTATACATAGTTGATTTCACTAAGAAAGCCCAACCTAGAGCTTGTTTCATTGCTAAATCCTCTAAAGGTTGGTTATGGCATAGAAGGCTTGGACATGTTGGTATGCGTAATCTAGACAAGCTAATCAAAGGTGATCATATTCTTGGTGTTAAAGATGTTTTCTTTGACAAAGATAGACTTTGTAGTGCTTGTCAAGCAGGAAAACAAGTAGGTGGAAGTCATCCCGTGAAGAACATCATGACCACAAGGAGACCGCTTGAGCTTCTTCATATGGATCTCTTCGGTCCCAACGCTTACAAAAGCCTTGGTGGTAACTCCTTTGGTCTAGTTATAGTAGATGATTATTCCAGATTTACGTGGGTATTTTTCCTTGATGATAAATTGCAGGTTCAGAGAATCTTCAAGACCTTTGCCAAAAAGGCCCAAAATCAATTTGAGGTGAAGATCAAGAAAGTTCGGAGTGACAATGGAACGGAGTTCAAGAACGCCAATGTAGACTCTTTTCTCGATGAGGAAGGAATTCTACATGAGTTCTCGGCTACGTACACTCCTCAACAAAATGGAGTTGTTGAGAGGAAGAACCGAACGCTCATAGAGATGGCGAGAACGATGCTTGATGAATACAAGACACCGAAGCATTTTTGGGGAGAAGCGGTCGAGACAGCTTGTCATGCTATCAACAGGCTTTATCTTCATAAGCTCCTCGGCAAGACATCATACGAGCTCCTCACCGGCTTTCTCCTTGGTTATGGATCAAACTCCCACACCTACCGTATCTACAATAATTTCACCCGAAAGGTTGAAGAGACGGTAGACGTGAAGTTTGATGAATCTAATGGCTCGCAAGTAGAGCAAATGCCTATTGATGTAGGAGACAAGGACCCATCGGAAGCTATCCAAGACTTATCTATTGGAAAGATCCGTCCCATGGAAGTGAAGGAGAGTACCTCATCTACATGTGGAGCCACCTACCTCACGGCGAGATGAACCTCAAGGCAACATGGAGGCCTCCACAAGTGGAACTCACCAAGATGAGCAAGTGCAACAAGAAGATCCACCACAACCTCCTTCTCCACCGCCTCAAGACAACATCAACAACAATGAAGAAGAAGAAGAGGAAGATGAAGATGATGAGGAAGCTCGGCCACAACATCAACAAAAGCTATCCCGAGTTCGAGCAAGAGTCAAGAAGAATCATCCCGTGGAACAAATGATGAACGACATCAACTCCGGGAGAATTACTCGCTCTAAAACTCGCTTAGCTAACTTTTGTGAGCATTACTCATTTATCCCTAGTATTGAACCTATGAAGATAGAAGAAGCACTTGAAGACCCGGATTGGGTGAACGCTATGCACGAAGAACTACACAACTTCGAGAGGAACAAGGTATGGACTTTGGTAGAGAAGCCCAAGGATGATCAAAACATCATTGGAACCAAATGGGTGTTTCGGAACAAACAAGATGAAGATGGACAAGTCATCCGCAACAAGGCTCATCTCGTAGCTCAAGGTTACACACAAGTCGAAGGTATGGACTATGGTGAGACCTATGCCCCCGTTGCTAGACTTGGGTCCATTCGCATTCTTCTTGCTTATGCCAATCACCATGATATTACTCTCTATCAAATGGATATCAAAAGTGCTTTCCTAAATGGTGAAATTGAGGAGGAAGTATTTGTAAAACAACCTCCCGGATTTGTGAATCCCAAAAAGCCTAATCATGTTTACAAATTGCACAAAGCTCTTTATGGTCTTAAACAAGCTCCTAGAGCTTGGTACAAATGCTTGACTAGTTTTCTTCTTGAAAAAGGGTTTGAGATTGGAAAGATAGACTCAACGCTGTTCACGAAAAGGGTCAATGGTGAACTATTTGTGTGCCAAATATATGTTGATGATATTATCTTTGGTTCAACTAACCCTCATTTTAGCAAGAAGTTTGGACAGCTCATGTCGGAGAAGTATGAGATGTCCATGATGAGTGAACTCAAATTCTTCCTTGGGTTGCAAATCAAGCAATCTAAGGAGGGTACCTTTGTTTCACAAACAAAGTACACCAAGGATATCTTCAATAAGTTCAACATGCAAGAAAGCAAAGGTATGAGTACCCCCATGCCTACAAGTGGACACAATGACTTGACAAAAGATGGAGAACCCGTTGATCAAAGGGTTTACCGATCTATGATTGGTTCTCTACTATATCTTTGTGCTTCTCGTCCTGACATAATGTTGAGTGTATGCATGTGTGCGCGATATCAAGCAGCCCCTAAAGAATGTCATCTTAAAGCTGTTAAAAGGATAGTGAGATACTTGATACACACACCAAACTTTGGCATTTGGTATCCTAAGAGGGCCTCTTTCGACCTTGTTGGCTATTCCGACTCGGACTATGCCGGTGACAAGGCTGATAGAAAGTCAACTTCGGGTACGTGTCAATTCCTTGGTCGATCCCTTGTATCTTGGTCCTCCAAGAAACAAAATTCGGTATCATTATCCACTGTCGAAGCGGAATATATTACTGCTGGTTCGTGTTGTGCTCAATTGCTATGGATGACACAAACGCTTAAGGATTATGGGATACATGTGAGACATGTTCCCTTGCTTTGTGACAATGAGAGTGCGATTAAGATTGGACACAATCCAGTGCAACACTCTCGAACAAAGCATATTGAAGTTTGTCACCATTTTATTCGTGATCATATTGCCAAGGGTGACATTAATCTTAAGCATGTTCGTACTGACAACAACTTGCTGATATCTTTACAAAACCTCTTGATGAGAAGGTGTTTTGTCGCTTGAGGAGTGAGTTGAACATCATTGATGCTTCAAACTTGGAGTGAGAACTCCATTGATGCATGCAAGGCATGAGCTCACTTGACTAATCCTTGATATTTCTCTTATGATGGTGATCATATGTCTTGGACACATTTGCCTCCTTGTATTGCATCTAACTCCTTGCAGGTACTTGGATGATCTACATTCCACAAGATTACCACACACTCAAATCATGAGTAATCTTGTCATTGACCAAGTATCTAGCCCTTTGGGATGTTGAGTTCAAGGAACAAAATTCCACATATCCTTTTTGACATCTTATACATCTAGTATTTCACTCTTGTCATCTTGGATATCCTTGAGTATTTCCTTGCTTGCCTAACCCATGCAGGAAGATGAACTACACAAGTAGAAATGGCGCTCCAACTTCACATTAAATGAGCACCTACATCAAGCTTACCTACATGAGTAAAGCAACAACAAGCCCAAGGTATGTTCCTCACATCTTTAAGGAGCTTTGCTCAAAGTCATGAGTACAAGCAGCTTCATAAGATGTGATCACATTGAATGCTTAATCGAAAAATGGCAACCCCATTTTGAGCTTAAATGATGAGTATGACCTATGATCAAATGTCCTCATTTGACTCCTAAGTCAATATACTCAAACATAGGTGACTTTGTCGCCGACCTTTATCTAGATGAAGTACATATGTTTTGGAGTCTTTCTGTTTTCTCTTATGTTCTCTCATTGAGTTTTCTTTATAAACAAAAAAAACTTCATCTAGGAATCTTTTTCTTTTCTTTTCTTCTGTCTTTTTGAATATCCTTATGGCTCTGATCAATTCCCCGAAAATCCTTCACAAATTCATTGCAAATCCTTTGAAACATTCCTCGCAAAGTGAGCTGAATTATTTCTGTATTTCCTTGGAATTAAACTCGGCGTCACCGATTTAATTCGGTGTCACCGATTTATCTTCCAGGACATCAACTTCTGCAGCTCCACTCAATGTTTCTCTATGCATGTTCCTATTTGCCCTGTTGTGATTCTTAAGGATCCCACTTCTTTCTTTCCATCTTTCCTGCCCTTCCTAGTTTGCTGTCCTTTTCGGCACTTGATGTCAAAGGGGGAGAAGACTTAGGGGGAGTAGGGGGAGAAGAGAAGACTTAGGGAGAAGAAAAGCAATCTTATCTTAAGGGGGAGAGAATCACATCAAAGCTTTGTCGTGTTTTACATTGGACATTACAATTGGCATCATTCTTTTGATTTTGCTTTTTCCATCACACCCCTTGTTCTGAGAGAACTCAAAGGGAGAGGAATCTTCACAATTGATATCTTATGGAAAGCAAAATCTCTCAGAGTTCATTGAAAATCTTTTAGTTTCGGAGACATGTTTGCTTATTCAAGCTTGTGCTCAATATGAGACACTCTTTATACATGTCCTCCCTGGCTTGGTACTCTTGATGTTCTTGGAGTTGGTTGAAGGAATACTCTTGTGTTATCTAACCTTGTTTTCCCAAGTTTATCCCTTCAGGTACAATGCCAAGGAACCTCAAGGTAAGTATATGCACCTTGCAGAATGCGCATGATGGTGACTTGCTTGTAAATACTTGTTTGCAAGAAATCACCATGCACATATGCATTATCACTCACTTCCTTTCATCTGCTCTGATGCATATAGCCAAGCTGCATGTAGCACATCTTGCTTATCTCTCTTGTGTGCTTGTGGTAGTCCAAAACCAAAATTTATGAAAATCTTGCACACTTGTAGGGGGAGCCTGTGTACTACATGCTTGTCAAAGCTTTCGTGATAATTCTGTCTTTCTTTCAACAAGCTTTGATGTTTTGTTTAGTGTGATTTTAGTGTGTTGCCATCAATTACCAAAAAGGGGGAGATTGAAAGCACATTTGCTCCCTGGGTGGTTTTGGTAATTAATGACAACATACTTTGTGGTTGGACTAATGCTTTTATCAAGTATGTTTCAGGAAATTCAATCACATTGGCTATGGCAATGACTGAAGAAGTGGACCCCTCAAAATGCTAAGGCAAGCATTGGTAAAAGCTCAAGACTCCATTTTTGGTTTAGTGATCCAAGATCACATTGAGTCCATAGGAAAAGCCAATACTATTAAAAGGGGATGAGGTTGTGTTGATGATCTGGTTGCTCAAGTGCTTAGTGATATATCTCCTTCAACTATCAGCAACTTTCACTACAATACACACTCATAAGTAATCTTGGACCAACCGATTTTCCAAACTCAGTCCCACCGAGATGAACCACCTCAGCCATAAGCCAAACCCTAGAAAAATCGGTCAATCCGAGTTTGAGATCGGTCTCACCGAAATACGGGCTGCCAAGCTTCTGTAACCGTTTGTCCTCAAATCGGAATAACCGAGTTGATGATTTCGGTCTCACCGAAACTGGCAAGTTCCTATCTTGACTCAAATCGGACAAACCGAGATGGTATTTTCGGTCCCACCGAAAACCCCAACGTTCACTATATTTGAACTTTCGGTCTGACCGAGTTGTCAACTTCGGTCGCACCGAGATTGCTCAATTATGTGTGTAACGGTTGGATTTTGTGTGGAGGCTATATATACCCCTCCACCCCCTCTTCATTCGTGGAGAGAGCCATCAGAAAGAACTACCACTCCTACCTTACACTTTCTGAGAAGAGAACTACCTACCCTTGTGTTGAGATCAAGTTGCTCCATTCCTACCATATGAAACTTGATTTCTAACCTTCCCAAGTTGCTTTCCACTCAATCCTTTCTTCCACCACAACCAAATCAGTGAGCAGAGTTGAGTGTTGGGGAGATTATCATTTGAAGCACAAGAGCAAGGAGTTCATCATCATCTACAACATCTATTACCTTTTGGAGGGTGGTGCCTCCTAGATTGGTTAGGTGTCGCTTGGGAGCCTCCGTCATCGAGATGTGGAGTTGAACCAAGAAGTTTGTAAGGGCAAGGAGATCGCCTACTTCGTGAAGATCTACCCCGAGTAAGGCCAGCCCTCCGTGGGCGTAGGCCATGATGGAATAGACAAGGTTGCTTCTTCGTGGACCCTTCGTGGGTGGAGCCCTCCGTGGACTCGCGCAGCCGTTACCCTCCGTGGGTTGAAGTCTCCATCAACGTGGATGTACGATAGCATCACCTATCGGAACCACGGGAAAAATCATTGCGTCTCCAAATTGCGTTTGATCTTCTCCACCTCTCTTTACTACTTGTGCAATTTACTTTCCGCTGCCCATACTCTAGAATTGCATGCGTAGTGTGCTACTTGACTTGTGTGTTATGCAAAATCTGTCCTTGATAAAAGACAGAATTTTTATCTTGTCGAGTAGTCTAATCACCCCCCCCCCCTCTAGACACTCTCACCTTCTTCGATCCCTCACTATTATTATTATTAACACGCCTATATACCGGGCATGGGTGGAAGGCTTGGCCTTTTGCTCGGTGTTTTATTCCACTCATGCCACCTTAGGCGCCGATAAACCGGCATTATGTTCCTTGATTTTGCGTTCCTTACACGATGGGTGGATGGGGACCCCTTGACAGTTCGACTTTGAATAAAACTCCTCCAGCAAGGCCCAACTTTGGTTTTAATTTGCTCATACTAACAACTTAATTAATTAATTAATTGCATAGGGGGTCATGTCCCCGGGTTCTTAATTCTACATAACAGGGGGGCCAGTGCTGATGGTGTTGGTCCCAAACGGGGAGACTGCGGGGCCGCCTCGGGGAAACCTGAGGTATCTGGTATAACCTGTAGGATCACCTATCCGGATGTGGCCTGAGACGAGATACGCGCGGCTACTATCAGGGTGTCGACACACCGGGAGGTCTTGCTGGACTAGTTTTACCATTGTCGAAATGTCTTGTGCACCGGGATGTCGAGCCTGATCGGATTTCCCTAAGATAAGGGGTGATGATATTATATTTATCACTTCAGCTAATCGTGAGAGCTTGTGATGGGCTAAGTTGGGACACCCCTGCAGGGTTATAATCTTTCGAAAGCCGTGCCCGCGGTTATGTGGCAGATTGGAATTTGTTAATGTCCGGTTGTAGAAAACTTGACAGAGGATCCGAAGTAAAACACACAACTGTGTGAGTAACCGTGACTGTCTCTTTTCATTTTGAGAAGAGAACACGGTGGGGTTATGTTTGATTTGTATGTAGTTCAGGATCTTTAGCGATCACTACTAGTTGCGACCGTTTGCGTAGATGCTCTTCTTACTCTGGTACTCGTAAGCTAGCCACCATATTATGCTTAGTCGCTGCTGCAACCTCACCACTTTACCTCTTCCTACCCATAAAGCTTTGCTAGTCTTGATACCCATGGTTATGGGATTGCTGAGTCCTCGTGGCTCACAGATATTACAACACCAGATGCAGGTTCAGCCGAGATTGATGCAGAAGATGGATCAGAACTTCCGGGAGTTCCATGAAGAGAGTGGCCGTATGCTTGTGACGTTTTCGACGATCAGTAGTGGTTTCTACTAGGATTCGATCTAGACATGTGGTTTAACGTTATGTTTGGTATCTTGTCTTTTGGATCTTACCCTTAGATGGGCTGTGATGTTTTGAATGATGTCTTGCTTATGTATTGTATTGTGTGAAGTGGCGAGTGTAAGCCAACTATCTCCTTTTGCAATTTAATCCCTCTTTTACATGAGTCGTGCAAAGATACCAAACTTGCGATCATTCCAGAATGGGCTTATATCTTTAAGTCGTGCCTCGACACATAGGAGATATAGTCCCATCCTGGGCATTACAAGGATCATCGGTGATTTGGATCACGACGAGTACAACTCCATCATCCCCGTTCTCTTGAACGCTTCCGCGTGCGATCTACAAGGGTATGTAGATGCACTCCCCTCTCCCTCATTGCTAGATGACTCCATAGATAGATCTTGGTGATGCGTAGAAAAAAAATTGATTTTCTGCTACGATCCCCAACAGTGGCATCATGAGCTAGGTCTATGCGTAGTATCTTGCACGAGTAGAACACAAAGTAGTTGTGGGCGTAGATCATGTCAATTTGCTTGCCGCTACTAGTCTTATCTTGATTCGGCGGCATCGTGGGATGAAGCGGCCCGGACCGACCGTACACGTACGCTTACGTGAGACAGGTTCCACCGACTGACATGCACTAGTTGCATAAGGTGGCTAGCGGGTGTCTGTCTCTCCCACTTTAGTCGGATCGATTTGATGAAAAGGGTCCTTATGAAGGGTAAATAGAAATTGGCATATCACGTTGTGGTTTTGACGTAGGTAAGAAACGTTCTTGCTAGAAACCTATAGCAGCCACGTAAAAACTTGCAACAACAATTAGAGGACGCCTAACTTGTTCTTGCAGCATGTGTCGTGTGATGTGATATGGCCAAAGAGGATGTGATGAATGATATATATGTGATGTATGAGATTGATCATGTTCTTGTAATAGGAATCACGACTTGCATGTCGATGAGTATGACAACCGGCAGGAGCCATAGGAGTTGTCTTATTTTATTGTATGACCTGCGTGTCACCGAAAACGCCATGTAATTACTTTACTTTATTGCTAAACGTTAGCCATAGTAGTAGAAGTAATGTTTGGTGAGACGACTTCATGAAGACACATTGATGGAGATCATGATGGAGATCATCGTGTCATGCCGATGACAATGATGATCATGGAGCCCCGAAGATGAAGATCAAAAGGAGCAAAATGATATTGGCCATATCATGTCACTATTTGATTGCATGTGATGTTTATCATGTTTTTACATCTTATTTGCTTGGAACGATGGTAGTAAATAAGATGATCTCTCACTAAAATTTCAAGAATTGTCTTCCCCCTAACTGTGCACCGTTGCTAAGGCTCGTTGTTCCGAAGCACCACATGATGATCGGGTGTGATAGGCTCTAACGTTCGCATACAACGGGCGTAAGCCAGATTTACACATGCAATACACTTAGGGTTCACTTGACGAGCCTAGCATGTACAGACATGGCCTCGGAACACGGAAGACCGAAAGGTCGAACACGAGTCGTATAGAAGATACGATCAACATAAAGATGTTCACCGTTGATGACTAGTCCGTCTCACGTGATGATCGGACACGGCCTAGTCGATTCGGATCGTGTATCGCTTAGATGACTAGAGAGATGTCTATCTGAGTGGGAGTTCATTAAATTGCTGAGGTAGAGTTGATGGGTATAGCTCGAGTAAGTTGAAGTTCCAGGTAGCGGATTTTGTGGTTCCGATGAGTTGTTGGAAATAATATTTTAGGATCTCTACTTTGTGCTCGTGCAGGAAAATTTCAGAATCGTTGTGGATAAGCATCGGGATTTTATTCGAGCGAGAACGTTGGGTGGCAGAGGCATGGAAGAACCTAGTGTTTTCATCGCCGTCGACGGCCCCCCTAATCTTACCCCTCTATTTCCAGAAGGAATTTTTTTGCTTGATATCACATTGTAGCAGGTTATTAATAGTTAGTCTAAGTTTCTGTTCAAGCAGGGAGAGGGGAGCAATTTCTTCGTTCAGGTCGAGAGCCTGAATTGCAAGTTTGCAGTTTGCCTCTCGTTGGTAGATGGGCCGAAGAGATTTGGCTCAAGATTTGAGGGTCGAGCGAGTTTTTTTTTTTAATTTTGAGCGAGAGAAGCAGCAGAGTCCGCGATAGGCCCATAGTTGTTTTCAACATCGGACTGCCAAATGTTTTGCACGATGGTTTTGCAGGCCTGGTAGGAGGTCCAGTAACGTTCAAAACAAAAAGGGCGGGAGGATGGGATAGTTGTGGATATAGTAACCAGGAGCGGTACGTGATCGGAGGCGAATCGAGTGAGAGAGGTGAGGTGCGAGTTGGGAAAGAGTGCATCTCAGGCCAGGTTTATAAGAACTCTATCTAGCCGTATTAGCGTGGTTGACAGTCTCTTATTTGACCAAGTGAATTGGCGTTCAATAAGAGGGAGTTTGAGGAGCGCGAGTTGATCAATGGTGTCATTGAAGGCATTGGCTTCAGATCGGCGAAAATTATTATTGTTTTTTTCATTAGGGAAGCGGATTAGGTTGAAGTCTACGATGAGAAGCCAAGGGGATTCTGGTGGTGGTTCAATTTGCTAAAGCTCTTCCAGGAATTCTAGTTTTAGATCCCTTTGCGAGGGGGCGTAGACGTTTGTGACAAAGATATTGTGTTGCGAGGCGAGGCATGAGAGGGTTAGGGTGGAGGAGAAACGCCTATGTTCATAGTGAAGAAGTGTAAAGCAACGTGAATTAGCGGCAGAGAGAATGCCACCTGCCGAACCGATTGTGTCGAGGTGGTTATTTGAGTCAAGGAAACGTGGCAAGATCGAGCGTAGCTTAATGGTATCTGGTTTGTGTAACTTAGTTTCTTGAAACAGAGCGATCGATGGACGCAACTGGTTGATTTCAGAGAACACATTGGCGCATTTGTCTTTATCACCTAGTCCGCGGACATTCTAGGACACGATAGAGTAGGATTCGTTTCTCATAATGGAAACTTTAGCAACCACCTTACATAGGAGAACTGGCCCAGCAAACAACCGTCCAGGGTCGGGATACAGTGAGACGGACTGACAGAAGTAGGCATGAGCACGATTACAGCTAACTTAAACTTAACGGAGAGACTACGGTAGGGTGCGACGCACCGGATACATGGCCAGCAAGGGCCGCCACCAAAGTGGCCGTTGAGCATTGGAGACCTAATCATGGTGATCCCAGGCCACCGGAGCCCGATGCGAAGTCAGCAGCCATCTCCGGCGGAGCACCGCAAGCAGCAGCAATGGCCGCGAGATCCTCCGGCGAGGCAGGACCGCGGGCCGAGTCGTCGACGAAACTAGCACCATCACAGAGAAGAGCATGGACAAGTGCGTCTGAGAGATCCTTGGATGCAGATGAGAGGTCGAGCTTCTTTGCCTTGGAGCGCATAGCCTTGGCAATCATGGAGGAGTAGTTTGGCGGCTCGATTTCGGCCAGGCGAGCACTGCGTCTGGCCTTGACACCGGAGTCAGCCGCCATCTTGGCCCGTCTGCTGATATGCCTGGCCAGGCACTCATGTGTAGGCTCAGGAGGCAGATCAGAAGCCGGGTCGGCTTCAACCTCCAGCAGGGGTGGCACTGGATGGGCAGGAGTAGAGCAAGGAGGGGACGGTGTAGGCGGCAGGGGAGCTGGAGCGGGTGGAGCTGGCAATGCGAGCAAGGGACGGGTAGCTCGCGATCGGGCAAGATGGCGAGCGGGGGGGAGAGCAGGTGGGGGGAGACCATGGAGCATGGACAAGCATGGCGACGGGCATGCCATCCGCCATGACAACAAGGGTAGGGATGCCGTCTAGGGGCGTCGCTGTAGCAGGTGATGGTGGGGGGCCCGAAGGGGATTTGGGCATGCATGCCAACGGGGACATGGCAGCAGCGATGCTTCGGATCTGACGTGTGGTGATGGGGGACGGGCGTGGGTTGGATATTTGGGAGGAAAGGGAAGAGGTGTCGTCGTCCTTAGAGGAGAAGGGCGAGGCTTCCGAGCCGTGGCGGAAGAGAGCACGGCTCTCAAGTTTGACGACAACAACGTCGTTGTCAGGTAGGCGCACCATCAGGCAGGGAGGAAGGACAAAGTCTCGGGCGACCATGACGAGAGCGCGAACGCTGGAGTGGTCACCCTGGAAGTAGTGTTGGTCTGCGGACACAAAGTCACCCAGGTGGGAGAAGTAGTCTACCCCCTCAGGGTGCCAGCGCTCGTCGGGATAATCAAAGGCCTCGATCTCAGCCATGTGAATGAAGATGGCCATGGAACTGTTATCAGCGTGCTCGGGACGCTCGAAGAAGAGGGTATTACCCTCGTGGTGGATAGGGCCATGGCTAGTGACCGCGAAGCGCTCCTCTGTATTTGCAAAGGAAAGACGTGCCGTGCCACGGCTAGAGGATGTGATGCCGAACGTGGGATTGTTTCGGTGGAGAGCCATGGCCTGACAAATGAAGCGGAAGGGGTTGTGCATGGGGGTGGTGAGGTGGACGTAGGAAAGGTTGTCGACTTGGCGAACGAGACAACTTGGTGGGACGAGCAATGGGGTGTGGGGCGCCGGAGGAGAGTAGCTCGAAGCAGATGGAGCGGCGGTGGCTGGGGAGGGAGGTGATGGCGGAGCGAAGGATGGCGCCGGTGGCGAGGAGGTGGAGATGCGGGGTCTGAAGATGAGTGGGAGGCGGAAGGGGGGAGGTCGTTGGTGAGGACGCAGTGGGAGCCGAACCAGATGGGAGCGCCATCCGAACGCCTGGATCCGGCCGACGAGCCGGAGGCGGTGTGGGTTCCCGTCGTGTGCGCCATGGTGCTGCAGGATGGACGCACAAAAGCAGGGTTAATACGCGGAGTGGGGGGCATACTAGGGAAGAAAGGAAGGAAACAGACGGCCTTGCACCTGAAACTCCGATGGCCAGAGCACCAGCAGCGGGAGCAACGGACGGGGTCGCGGCAGTCAAAGATGAGGTGATCACTGGCAAGGCACCGGAAGCATCTAGGTTTTTGCTTGCGACTATATCGGTGGTGGATGTGATTGAGGCTGGCCATCCGTGGAGGGGCTGATTTATAGGCAGGAGAGGCCGATGGATGGGAGGGAGCGATTGCAGAGGCCCGGGGCATGGAGCTCAGCAAAACCTCCCGGTAGGAGCGCGGGTTCTGCATCGGCGTGTAGACCGAAAAGCACGCAGGGTTGGCAGTGTTGGCAGGGGCGTGGCAATGGTCTATGGCGATCTCGGGATGGAGCTGAGGGGACGGGGCATTGTGTAGGCTGACGGAGGTAGGGGAGGCAGGTGGTAGAGTAGACGTGATGATGGGCGCATGCGTGTGCATGCATGCGTTAGATTTTGCGTGCGGTGAGAGCGGGCGGGAGGGACTAGTTGGGTCCCGCCAGTCAGTGGCATCAGGGTAGGATTTTGGGTCAGCATGCGCGTTAGCAAGATCGAGCAACCCCAGGAGCCGACCGGGGGCAGGCTGCGGCGACGCCAGCGGGGCCGAGCAGTCAGAGGCAGCAGATGGAGAGCGTGGGAGCGGGTGGTCTACCGTCTCGGGGTTTAAAGAAATAGGTAGGCGGACGGGGGGGG
>LR738714.1:180349050-180409629 GCA_902687465.1 Secale cereale | reverse complement strand
CCCCCCCCTCGTAACCATAGGCTGGGTGAGCAGGTGGTGCGGTCGGCACGGCCATCATGGCCTGTTGATGCGGAGTACCAGGACGTGGCCCGAGAACACCAGCGCCAGGCGACCGGCCAGGCCTGGACGAGGCCGGTCCAGGAGTTCGCGCCCGGCGCAGGAGCAGGGTAGCCCGGTGGAGGACGGGGCGGCTGCGGCCCAGCGGAGCTAGAGGCCCCCCGTGCCCACGGCCACGCCTACGGCTAGCGGCGGAGGAGCCGAGGTCGGCGATCGGAGCGGGGGGCGCAGGCGCGGCGGGACGAGCAGCGACGAGAGCGTGGACACTATGGTGGCAGGCAGCCTGATCAATGCGAAGCTCCTCCAGCAGCAGAAAGGAGCGCGTCTCCAGGAAGGAGGGAAGCGGATGCGCGACGTGATGTGGGGAATGGCCGCGTGATACTGGCGGTTCAGGCCGCGGAGCAGATGGAACACCTGCCGCGGCTCGGACACCGGCTGGCCCAGATCACGAAGCTGGTCGGTGAAGACCTTGTGCTTGGTGCAATACTGCATGACGGTCAGATCCCCTTGCACGAGGGCGTGGTACTCCGCGTCGATGTAGACGGCGCGCGAGAGTTGATTCGCGCGGAAGATGGCGTCGACGGCAACCCAGATAGCGACGGCCGTGTCCTCTGGCTGCATAATCGCATCGAGAAGATCCGGCGAGATGGTGGAGGAGAGCCAGTGGACGACGGCGTAATCGGCCATCACCCACTCGGGATCGTCGGGGCGATGCAGGGCGTCAGGGTCGACATGGTTGTGGAGCCCGAACATGCCCAGCGCGGTGTCGAAGTGCCGGCGCCACTGGGCGTAGTTGCCGGCGACGAGATCAAGCACTAGCGTCTGGAGGATCGAGAGAGGGGCGGGTTGTACGCGCGCGAGAGCAACCGGGGCGGCACGAGCGCTCGCGATGTGGAGAGGCCGCGGGAGCGCGAGCGCTGGGCGGAGGGGCCGCGGGCGCACCATCAGTGGGCGCGGCGGCGCCATCCAGGGCGGTGCCGGAGCCGGCATCGGAGGGAGGAGAGGTGCGAATGGGGTTGGAGTTCATGGCAGCGGAAGAAGGATCGTGCGCGAGAGGGGCATCCTCTGCGTCTGATACCATGGTGAGAGAAGGAGATTCAACACACTTGCGTTAGCTCAGAGGCTGGGTTTATATACAGTTACATGACCGCAGCCACGGCTAGATCGTGTGCCACTACATCTGCCACTATGCCCACTACGGGCACTACCACGGTCTGGCCGTGAATACAACTGCACACGCACACACGCTGGCAACACACGCACACACACTGGCTATGTCTGCTGACAAAGGGGAAGCTCATGATGGGGAGTTTCGGGGACGGGTCGATCCGTTCCATCGGCCGGTGGAGCGAAGGGGCTCCGGTCGGGGATTCACAGATGGCGGCGGCGGGGGACGAGAGGAAAACGTAGGTGAATGCTCTCGGTCGAGACGTACGTGAGGGTGAGAACGAACCAATCAGTGGCAGTTTGGGTGTAGTATGTAAAGATTGGTGGGAGGGTAAACCCGTCTTTTGTGTATTTTGGAGCGTGCTCCGGCCGCGAAAAGCCCTAATTGGCAGCTGCGGCTTTTGGGTCCAAATTTTGGAGCGCCCCGACCCAGGGCTCTTTGGAGCCGGCTCGGAAAACGGGTGTTTGTTTGGGCTCCAGCTTTTTCAGGCCAGAAGCCATAGAAGCCACTAAAAAGAGCCCAAAACAAACACACCCTTATCTAGCTAGCCAATGAACCCCCTCAAAAAAAAAAAACTTGCCTATGAACTGTTTCAACGATACTGATATGAAAGATATCTACAGCATATCAACTATCAGCACATAGCACTGCCGCAGCAATTGAACAAAAAAAAAATATTCTTCATATCTAAGTACATCAGATGTTGTAATCACCTGAGGGGTTCCAGCAAATAGTGCAGCAGCTGTAGATCCGCTGTGAAGCACAAACCGAAGTAAATTATTTTGTGGAAGACTTTATTATTCAGAAACTTGGTCACTGAAAAATTCAGAACTTTATTACCTGCCAGCATGATGAATAGCAGCTGCACATTTAGGGAAAAGCCAGCTATACGGTATTGATCTGAAATAGTAGTCATATACTCATACAGTTGACCAAAATATCTGTCGATTTCGCCAAGATAAATGGGCGCCATCACGAACTCACCCAGATAAGCAAAAGAGTCGATTACTGAAAAGGAGAGTGCTGTCATTACTAAGAGCAGGTGCCTCTACACTTGATTCTACAGCTAAAGAAGCAACAGATTTGATTGCTGAATCCAATGGCTGGTATCCAGACGAGAAAAGGATAAATCTGTAATCTGTTGACTCTATGACAGCTTTAATCACCATTAGAAATGCTTTAGGATTTCTAAGAAACCCCATGCTGCAGCAGATTGATAGCATGAACCAAAATGGTTAGAAATCACTTACACATTATAGAGATCATTTAATTCAACTGTAACAACACTAATATGAAAATATCAACGGTAGGAGACATGACCTTGCATAATATAGAAAATAAAAACTTCCATGATAAGAAACTCACCTGCCAATGGAACTTAATCCTATAAATATAGGTAAAGACGAATAAGAACTTCCCATGAGGAAGTCTTCTAGGCCAGCATGATTTGCACATAGAATACCCTCAAATGGAGAATTGAAATCTCCAGAGAATAACTCCCTGCATTTATCACAAGAAAACTGCCAAGCCATAGGAAGAAACCAAAAGCCACAAATATGAGCACTTGAGGGCCAATATCCTGCCATTATATGATGGAAATTAGTATGAAAAATTCTCATTCTATGAGATATAGAGTATAAACAACTGAAGGGAGATCCAGGACTAATCAGAATTTACCTGGGCGCTCGACAATTTCCTTGCTGAAACCATACCTGCTCAAGTAGCAACCAAATTGCTAGAATTATTTATCAAGTATAACTATAATTGAAGGAAGTTGTAACACTTAATTTTTTTTGTATCCTAATTTTTCCTAGTCCAATTAATAAGTACCATCACTTCTCGCTGACGTAGGGTTTACAAATAACCCGCTGAAGATAACAAGATTTTAGACAAAAGCATCAACGCAAGCCTTATTGAAAGCCGAAGTTTCAGAGAATAAAGTATGAAAGTGTCATTTAATATATATTATTATTGATATTCAAAAGGTGATATATTGCAAATCTTACAACAACAATGGCGACTCTGCGCGTACATGCCACAAAGGAAGATTTGTTACTGGATCCTGTAGTTACAAGAAAAGCTAACCTCAGTAATGTCCCTGCGGATATGAGCTGAACAGGTTTGCATTCCAGATATATAAACAAAAGAAACATCATTGAACACATTCACTCACTGTATAAGGAATAGGACTAAGATTTAGGCAATCATTTCTCCACAATCCCCAACTTTCCATGAAAAGCGCCCACATCCAATGGGTAATATCAGTCCAGCAGACCTGCCATTAATTACATCATTAGAACACCAATGACAAACACAAAGCAGGCAATGCATCAGCAGGTCAGTTCCCCACCAAGAAAAACATCAGAAGGTCATCAAAAGAAAGACAGAAACACTCATGTGTATCAAAGCACTACCACTCAAGAACCCGCAATCTCTGTGCTGGAGAAATAGTATGGTAGAAACTGGCATGGTCCCATGTGATTGGATACGTGATGGCTAGTATAGTTGTAAGAATCTGGTTAACATACTGATCAACCTGCAGGAACTGCTAGTGACAGGTTTGCTCTGCAGTTTCCATGACATACTGTGCTGAATTTTAGGCTTTGAGCAAATGATAAAGTGGTCATGAAATTATCCTCCATGGAGAAGAAGATAATGTGCCCCAGCAGACAGGTTAAATAGAGTTGCAAATTTAATATTGTTTGCAGTTGAGATAGTGACCAAACCCAAACCAAACAAAACAATAATTCAAGAGGGATATATGCTTATGTATCATCATGACTAGAGGAGCGAATTTGTACTGTGTTGGGGGGAGCTTCTTGAAAGTACTTGTACAGAAGAGGAAAACTTTGCTTAAATTGGTGTTCAAATGATGAAGGAGCACTGCACAAAGAAATGAAAGCACGTAAACAAACAGGAGTCAAGAAGACGACACCAAAATGAGTGTGCAATCCCTCATAAAATCATTACAAGATAACAGCTTCGATGTGAAATTGAAGCAAATATAAGCCAAATTACCTATATGGAAGAAAATAAGGAGCAGCAATGATGCACTTAACTTGAAACAATTCTGCAAGATGCCAACCTTCCTAAAGCATGAGATAAACCCATATTATAACCACACAATGTATTTCATAGCTGCATTAGTTCCTACATAGAACTGACTAACTGATATTCTCAAGGATCTGTTCTAGTGAATGATGCTTGCTGAAATTCTTTAATTTCAACATCAATTGTGCATCAGAATTCCTGTCTTATTCCAGTGCAAATCTCTATCAGAGCATTAAATTGCACAACTTGTAGCTGAAACTTGAACAAGGAGCCCCGCCACTTAACTTTTAGCAAACATGATAATTATGCTGTTAGTGAGGTCCTCACCAGGGCAAAGAAATTGATCACAATGAAGTCGCTATGAATGCTCGGATCATTTCCAAAAACTTGTTCGACAGAAGCTAAACAGGCTTTCCTGTGCTCCGCCTGAATGATCTCTTTCCGCCGTGAAAATGACTCAGGACCAGCGTTCGATTGAACAGAATCATCTAAGAAAGGGATTTCCATGATAAATCACATTGGCAATAAACCTACAGTAGAGAATTTGTAGTTGATAGCGGAGTACTTAAATTCATAGCGCTTACATGAAATGTTATCAAGTTGTTCACCAGCAAGGGCAGGTGGGCTTGCCACAGGCATGTACCTAACTTTACTGGCTACTAGATGTGTGCATAAACTCTGCAACAAATTTAATGCATGAGGTCTAACATGAACTAGTTTTATCATGATTCGACTGTTCTAATTTCACAAGATCCAGACCTGGTGTGCTGAATGAGTGATGAACACCACAGTATACTGCTGTTGGTCCTTAGCAAACGCTGCAGCAAGGGCCTAAGAAGAAGAAAAGGAGTAGTGAAATTCGAAGTATAGTGCTTTGAGAAGGTTAAAATTGTCATAGTTCTTGAGTATCCAATCTTTATATTACTCAACATTTGGTATAAATGTGGTATACCAAAGTTATATCGATTTCCCATCTAGAGAAGCAGAAAATATAGCTGTCTGATGGATTAATGTGGCTCAACTTTTCAGTAATAGGTGCGTCGAATGAAACAACAATCATGTGCTAGATGCTCTAGAATCAGGTGGAATTTCATCGCTCCCCTCTTTCACTTGATGTCAGCGGCAAACAGGGTTGTGTTATACGTCCGAGCCGAATACACGCACCACACAGAGAGAGAGGAGGAGCATACAGCAATTGGGAAGACGTCGCCGTGGGTGCCGAAGGCCATGAAGACAGCGCGAGGCCGGCGGCCATCGCCGCCGCAGCCGTCCATCGTCCTCGCCGAAGCTTCGGGGGCTTTTGTGCGTGCGTCCACGTTGGGCCGTCCAGACTAGGCCGGAGTGCAGCGGATGAAGGTAGGCGCAGGCCGAAAGATGTTGCTGGGCTCTGTATTTGGGTTTGTGCTTAAGGGGTAATTTTTGTTGTGAAGAGGCTGTTTATATTAGAACATCTCTCGTTCGCCCCAACACACACACACACACACACACCCCTCCCCCACACACACACACCCCACACGCACATCACACCCGGCGATTGTGGTTTGGCCCAAGCGCCGACACTTTTTTGGCCCTGGGGGCGATCCAGTTTCCAGCCACGACCCTATGTTTCGGCTTCAAGACGTGTATAAATTCAAACTTGTCATTTCCCGCTACCAAAAAAAGCCACAAGTTCGGCGATCAACGGCTCCCACACAATTCGGCGATCAAAACATACTCGAAAGTTCGGCGTTCAAAAGGAAGGACGCGTAGGCACTGCATCAAACGACGGCGGGCTCCTCCGACCTCGAACTGGCGGGCGAAAGCGGGCTCGGCGTCGACGTAGCTTCCGTACTCGGCGTCGACGTAGCTTCCGTACTCGGCGTCGGCGTCGGCGTGGCTTCTATGCTGGGCGTCGTGGCAGCAGCATCCGTCGAGCTGGGTGGCAGCGATGGGGTCGGCGTGGGAGTAGACGCGGTCTTTGACAGCATCTGGTTCAAGATGAGGCCGCGCTCGGTCAGGTACCACGCCTTGACCTGCTCGTTCATCGTCGACATATCCCGCCCCCATCAAGAACCACAAGTCGGTGTTCCTTTTCTGCGCGGCGACATTGATCCGAAGTAGGTCGAGCTTCACGTCCTGCTTCGTCATCAACGCCGACCAACGTGTGTCGGATTTCTCCTCTCTTGTGACGGCGTTGTTCTTGGCGTTGGCGATGCACTGCTCGATCGACGATTGCAACCGCTCGGCAGCCGGTGTGGCGTCCCTCGCCATCTTGGCCCTTTTGTTGCCGTCAGGGCGCCCATCCACTTCCCCAGGGGTTGGCGCGTCCGGCTTGTACGCCTCCTTGGCCTTGGCGAGGGTACGCTGGACATCTGTCCACTTCTCGCACTTCTCGATCTGAGGAAACACGTGAAGGTACTTGAACTCGTGGTTGTTGTTGTCCTGGCGGTACATGGTGAACATCTGAACCATCTGCGATCGAAGAACAAGGGCCGGTGACATACAAAGAGAAAAGAGGCGAGCACCGGCGGATGTGCATACCTAACCCTTGACGCTGGCGCCGCTTTCCAGGCGAGTCGCGACGTCCTCGACGAACCCATGCCATTTGTTGCACGTCGTTTGAATGATCGCCCAATGGTTTCGCCATGGCCTTTGAGCTGCGTTGCATGTGGATGGTGGTGAAGTAGGGGTCGACAAGCTTTTGCTCATCGAACGCCGACTTGATGCACATCCAGTACGTGTCGGCGTTCTGGTTCGCGCCGGTGACTGGGTCGATGCTGACGGTCTTCCGTGCTTCGGCGAGACACTCGTCTTCTTTGGACGTCCACTTGAGGCGCGGCTCGCCGGTCCTGGCCTTCCACTTCTTATTCTTCCCTTTTCTCGCTGGCGCCGGCTCCATGTCCTCCTCATCTTCCTCCTCCTCGGCGTCGTCAAGCTCGTCGTCCATGTCGCCGGTTGGGTCCATTGTGTTGTCTTGCGCGTGGAACCCGAGGGAGGACACAACGGCGACACGTGATGATCTCCTCCATGTCGGCTTTCATCGCGTTGGGGTGGCCGAAATGTGATGCCGAGGCTTGTGAGAAGGGCAGAGCGCCATAGCGTAGAGGCGGCGTCGGCGAGGCTGTGTCCGCCGGCAGCGAGTAGTTGTACGGGGGGTACTAGACACCGACGAACGCGGATGAGGGAGTGCACTGGTCGGGGTTCATACCGGAGGGTGAGGCAAGCTGGCCATGTGGAATGGTGATGTTGGGGTTGAATCCACCATGCGCGTCACCTTCGGCGTAGCCATGCAAGGAAGCGTACCCCCAGGGCGACGACGGCGGCGAGAAGTTGGCCGGCGACGCGGCGCTCTGTTGGCTCCATGTAGCTTGCGGGCCATGGCCGCCGGGCGTATTCATCATCCCCGCGCAAGACGCCTCTACATCCGCGGCCGCGGCCGCGTCCCGAGCCTTCTTGGCGTCGAGCCTGTTGTGCGGGTCGGTGGTGACGGTGTAACGCCCAGGATGCGGCTATAGCTCCTACGTGTCGAGGCATGACTTAGAGTCATTACCGCATTCTGGAATGGTCTCGAGCATGCTATCTTTACACAACCCATGTAATGAACAGGATGAAAGCGAGTTTAATACTTGGCTTACACTCGTCACGTCACACAATTAATACAATAATCATACATTCATCCAATGAACACAGAGTCCGACTATGGACGAAATCAAACGAAGAAAAAGACACCACACAGGCTAATCCCGATCGGCCCCAGTAGGAACCAGTATTGGAAATATGCCCTAGAGGCAATAATAAAAGGATTATTATTATATTTCCTTGTTCATGATAATTGTCTGTTATTCATGCTTGAATTGTATTGTACGGAAACAGCGATACATGTGTGAATACATAGACCATAACGTGTCCCTAGTATGCCTCTAGTTACTAGCTCGTTGATCAACGAATTGTCACGGTTTCCTGACCATGGACATTGGATGTCATTGATAACGGGATCACATCATTAGGAGAATGATGTGATGGACAAGACCCAATCCTAAGCCTAGCACGAGATCGTTTAGTTCGTAATGCTTAAAGCTTTTCAGTGTCAAGTATTTGTTCCTTAGACCATGAGGTTGTGCAACTCCCGGATACAGTGGGAATACTTTGGGTGTGCCAAACGTCACAACGTAACTGGGTGACTATAAAGGTACGCAACGGGTATCTCCGAAAGTGTCTGTTGGGTTGGCACGAACCGAGACTGTGATTTGTCACTGTTGGAAATATGCCCTAGAGGCAATAATAAAAGAGTTATTATTATATTTCCTTGTTCATGATAATCGTTTATTATCCATGCTATAATTGTATTGATTGGAAACTTAAATACATGTGTGGATAAATAGACAAACTTTGTGTCCCTAGTAAGCCTCTTCAGGACTAGCTCGTTGATCAAAGATGACCACGGTTTCCAGGTCATAGACATGAGTTGTCATTTGATAACGGGATCACATCATTAGGAGAATGATGTGATGGACGAGACCCAAACGTTAAACATAGCTTTTGATCGTATAAGTTATCGCTATAGTTTTCTGCATGTCAAGTATAAGTTCCTATGACCATGAGATCATGTAACTCACTGACACCGTAGGAGTGCCTTGTGTGTGCCAAACGTCGCAACGTAACTGGGTGACTATAAAGGCACTCTACAGGTATCTCCGAAGGTGTCTGTTGAGTTGACATGGATCGAGACTGGGATTTGTCACTCCGTGTGACGGAGAGGTATCTCCGGGCCCACTCGGTAATACTTCATCTCAATGAGCTCAAAGTGACTAAGTAGTTAGTCACGGGATTATGTATTACGGAACGAGTAAAGAGACTTGCCGGCAACGAGACTGAACTAGGTATAGAGATACCGACGATCGAATCTCGTGCAAGTAACATACCGACGAGACAAAGGGAACTGTATACGGGATTGCCTGAATCCTTGACATCGTGGTTCATTCGATGAGATCATCGAGGAACGTGTGGGAACCAATATGGGTATCCAGATCCCGCTATTGGTTATTGACCTGGGAGTGTCTCGGTCATGTCTGCATAGTTTCCGAACCCGCAGGGTCTACACACTTAAGGTTCGGTGACGCTAGGGTTGTTAGTGAGAACAGTGCATGGTAACCGAAGGTTGTTCGGAGTCCCGGATGAGATCCCGGACGTGACGAGGGTCTCCGGAATGGTCCGGGGACGAAGATTGATATATAGGATGAGAGTGAACGGAGTCCGGAATTGTTCCGGGGGACATCGGGAAGGAATCGGAGGACCGAAAGGTGTTTCGGGGGCCACAGTAAGTGTTACGGGCCCTATGGGCCATAAGTGGGGAGACGCAACAGCCCACACAGGGGCTGTGCGCCCCCCTAGGCCCCTCCACCTGCGCCTAAGGGGCTGGGCCCCCCTAGGGCAGCCGCACCCCCTTGGCTTGGGGGGCAAGGCGCCTGGGGGGGGAACCCTAGCCCTGGCCGCCGCCCCCCCCCTTGGCCGGCCCCATCTGGCTTGGCCGCCGCCCCCTAGGGGAAACCCTAGGGGCGCCCCCTCCCCTCTCTCCCCCCTATATAAAGAGAGGCAGAGGGAGGGCAGCAACACAAGTTCGTGCCTCGGCGCTGCCCTCCCTCTCCCACGAATATCTTCGTCTATTTTGCAGTGCTTGGCGAAGCCCTGCTGGAATTCCTCCACCACCATCTCCACCACGCCGTCGTGCTGCTGGGTTTCTCCGTCAACCTCTCCTTCCCCCTTGCTGGATCAAAAAGGAGGAGACGTCCCCGAGCTGCACGTGTGAAGAACGCGGAGGCACCGTCCGTTCGGTGCTAGGATCTTCGGCGATCTGAATCGCGGCGAGTACGACTCCATCAACCGCGTTCTTGAACGCTTCCGCTTAGCGATCTACAAGGGTATGTGGATCCGACTCTCCCCTCGTAGATGCATCTCCTAGATTGATTTTGGTGAGCGTAGGAAAATTTTTGTTTCCCATGCAACGTTCCCCAACAGTTGTATCAGAGCTAGGTTCTTGCGTAGATGCTTTCACGAGTAGAACACAAAGGGGTTTGTGGGCGTTGATGTTTAGATTGCTTCCCTCCTTGGTCTTTCTTGATTCAGCGGTATTATGGGATGAAGCGGCCCGGACCAACTTTACATGTCCACGTACATGAGACCGGTTCCATCGACAGACATGCGACTTTTGTTGCATAAGATGGCTGGCGGGTGTCTGTCTCTCCTATCTTAGTTGAATCAGATTCGACAAAGGCGGTCCTTGTAGAAGGTTAAATAGCAACTTAAATATCACCGTTGTGGCTTTGCGTAGGTAAGAAGCGTTCTTGCTAGATACCCATAGCAGCCACGTAAAACATGCAACAACAAATTAGAGGACGTCTAACTTGTTTTTGCAGGGTATGTATGTGATATGATATGGCCAATGACATGATGAGATATATTTGATGTATGAGATGATCATGTTGTAATAGTTAATATAGACTTGCATGTCGATGTATACGGCAACCGGCAGGAGCCATAGGGTTGTCTTTAATTTTTGTATGACCTGCGTGTCAATCATTAAGCGCTATGTAATGCTTTACTTTATCGCTAAACGGTAGCAATAGTAGTAAGAACATGGTGGGCGCGCGACAACCCCGATGGCGACACGATGATGGAGATCATGATGATGGGGATCATGGTGTTACGCCGGTGACGATGGAGATCATGCCGGTGCTTTGGAGATGGAGATCAAAAGCACGAGTTGATGGCCATATCATGTCACTTATGATTTGCATGTGATGTTAATCCTTTTATGCATCTTATTTTGCTTAGGACGACGGTAGCATTATAAGATGATCCCTCACTAAAATTTCAAGATAAAATTGTGTTCCCCCCGAGTGTGCGCCGTTGCGAAGGTTCGTCGTTTCGAAGCACCACGTGATGATCGGGTGTGATAGACTCTACGTTCGCATACAACGGGTGCAAGCCAGTTTTGCACATGCAGAACACTCGGGTTAGACTTGACGAGCCTAGCATGTACAGACATGGTCTCGGAACACGGAAGACCGAAAGGTCGAGCATGAGTCATATAGTAGATATGATCAACATGAAGACGTTCACCATTGACACCACCTCATCTCACGTGATGATCGGACTTGGGTTGGTGGATTTGGATCATGTCACGCTCGGATGACCAGAGGGATGTCAATTTGAGTGGGAGTTATAAGTAATTTGATTAGTTAAAACTCACTTATCATGAACAATAGTCTAAGATGTCTTTGCAAATCTTTTGTTGTAGATGGCTCCCGCAGTAGCTCCCCTGAATTTTAATGCGTTCCTAGAGAAAACTAAGCTGAAAGATGATGGGAGCAACTTTGTGGACTGGCTCCGCAATCTGAGGATCATCCTCACAGCTGCCCAAAAGGTTTATGTCCTAAATGCACCGCTAGGTGAACCCCCCGCTCCGGGCTCTGTGGACGTTATGAACGCCTGGCAGTCGCGTGCGGATGACTACTCAGTAGTGCAGTGTGCCATGTTGTATAGCTTGGAAGGAGGACTTCAAAGGCGTTTTGAACGTCATGGAGCATATGAGATGTTCCAGGAGTTGAAGTTCATCTTTGAGAAGAATGCCAAGATCAAGAGGTATGAGACCACCGATAAATTCTTTGCTTGCAAGATGGAGGAGAATTCGTCTGTCAATGAGCACTTACTGAAGATGTCTGGGTACTATACCCGCATAGCTGATCTGGGACTTGTGTTCCCGGAGGAGGCTATCATTGACAGAATTCTCCAGTCACTCCCACCTAGCTACAAGAGCTTCGTGCAGCAGTATAACATGCAAGGGATGAACAAAACCATCACCGAGCTGTTTGCGATGCTGAAAGTCGCTGAGGCAGACATCCAGAAGGAGTATCAAGTGTTGATGGTCAATAAAACTACCAGTTTCAAGAAGAATGGCAAGGGCAAGAAGGGTAACTCTAAGAAGGGTGGCAAGGCAGTTGCTCATCCAGTGAAGAAACCCAAGGCTGGGCCCAAGCCAGAGACTGAGTGTTTCTATTGCAAGGGGAACGGCCACTGGAAGCGGAACTGCCCCAAGTATCTGGCAGACAAGAAGGGGGCTAACAACAACAACAACAAGCAAGGTATATGTGATATACATGTTATTGATGTGTACCTTACCAACTCTCGTTGTAGTGCCTGGGTATTTGATACCGGTTCGGTTGCTCACATTTGCAACTCTAAACAGGAACTACGGAATAAACGGAGGCTGGCGAAGGACGAAGTGACGATGCGCGTGGGGAATGGTTCCAAGGTTGATGTGATCGCCGTCGGCACGCTCGCTCTTCGATTACCATCGGGATTAGTTATGAACCTGAATAATTGTTATTTAGTGCCTGCGTTGAGCATGAACATTATATCTGGATCTTGTTTAATGCGAGACGGTTACTCATTTAAATCAGAGAATAAAGGTTGTTCTATTTACATGGGTAATATCTTTTATGGTCATGCACCCGAAGTAGGGGGTTTATTCTTATTGAATCTCGATAGTGATGATACACATGTTCATAACATTGATGCCAAAAGATGTAGAGTTGATAACAATAGTACCACTTTCTTGTGGCACTGCCGTCTGGGTCATATCGGCGTGAAACGCATGAGGAAGCTCCATGCTGATGGACTTTTGGAGTCTCTTGATTTTGAATCACTTGACACATGCGAGCCGTGCCTCATGGGCAAGATGACTAAGACCCCGTTTTTCAGGAACAATGGAACGGGCAAGTGACTTATTGGAAATCATACATACTGATGTGTGTGGCCCAATGAGTGTCACGGCGCGCGGTGGATATCGTTATTTTCTCACCTTCACTGACGACTTAAGTAGATATGGGTATATTTACTTGATGAAGCATAAGTCTGAAACGTTTGAAAAGTTCAAGCAATTTCAGAGTGAAGTTGAGAATCATCGTAACAAGAAGATCAAGTTCCTACGATCTGATCGAGGGGGAGAGTATCTGAGTTATGAGTTTGGCAATCACTTAAGAAAATGTGGAATTGTTTCACAGTTGACGCCACCTGGAACACCACAGCGTAATGGTGTGTCCGAACGTCGTAATCGAACCCTATTAGATATGGTGCGTTCTATGATGTCTCTTGCCGATTTGCCACTATCATTTTGGGGATATGCGTTAGAGACGACTGCATTCACTTTAAATAGGGCTCCATCCAAGTCCGTTGAGACAACACCGTATGAACTGTGGTTTGGTAAGAAACCTAAGTTGTCTTTTCTCAAAGTTTGGGGTTGCGATGCTTATGTCAAAAGGCTTCAGCCAGAAAAGCTCGAACCCAAAGCGGACAAATGTGTCTTCATAGGATACCCAAAAGAGACGGTTGGGTACACCTTCTATCTCAGATCCGAGGGCAAAGTGTTTGTCGCTAAGAACGGGTCCTTTCTCGAGAAAGAGTTTCTCTCGAAAGAATTGAGTGGGAGGAAGGTAGAACTTGATGAGGTTATTGAACCTCTGCTTCAACCAGAGAGTAGCGCAGCACAGAAAGATGTTTTTGTGGAGCCTGCAACGGTTGAAGAGGAAGCCAATGATGATGATCAAGAAGCTTCTGATCAAGTTACTACCGAACCTCGTAGGTCGACAAGGGTACGCACTGCACTTGAATGGTATGGTAACCCTGTCTTGGAGGTCATGTTGTTGGACAACAGTGAACCTGCGAGCTATGGAGAAGCGATGGTGGGCCCGGATTCCGACAAATGGTTAGAGGCCATGAAATCCGAGATGGGATCCATGTATGAAAACAAAGTATGGACTTTGGAAGTATTACCTGAAGGGCGGAAGGCCATTCAGAATAAATGGATTTTTAAGAGGAAGACGGACGCTGACGGCAATGTCACCGTGTATAAAGCTCGACTTGTGGCAAAGGGTTTTTCACAAGTTCAAGGAATTGACTACGATGAGACTTTCTCACCCGTAGCGATGCTTAAATCCGTCCGAATCATGTTAGCAATAGCTGCATATTTCGATTATGAAATTTGGCAGATGGATGTCAAAACAGCGTTCCTTAACGGTTTTCTTAAGGAAGAGTTGTATATGATACAACCGGAAGGTTTTGTCGATCCAGAGAATGCTGACAAAGTATGCAAGCTCCAGCGTTCCATTTATGGGCTGGTGCAAGCATCTCGGAGTTGGAATCTTCGCTTTGATGAGGTGATCAAAGCGTTTGGGTTTGTACAAGTTTACGGAGAAGCTTGTATTTACAAGAAAGTGAGTGGGAGCTCTATAGCGTTTCTAATATTATATGTGGATGACATATTGCTGATTGGAAACAATATAGAATTTTTGGATAGCGTGAAGGGGTATTTGAGCAAGAGTTTTTCGATGAAGGATCTCGGTGAAGCTGCTTTCATATTGGGCATCAAGATCTATAGAGATAGATCAAGACGCTTGATAGGACTTTCACAAAGTACGTACCTTGATAAAGTTTTGAAGAAGTTCAAAATGGATCAATCCAAGAAGGGGTTCTTGCCGGTATTGCAAGGTACAAAGTTGAGTAAGACTCAATGCCCAGTGACTGCGGAAGATAGAGAAAAGATGAATGTCGTCCCCTATGCTTCAGCCATAGGCTCTATCATGTATGCAATGCTGTGCACAAGACCAGATGTCAGCCTTGCCATAAGTATGGCCGGAAGGTTTCAAAGTAATCCTGGTATGGATCACTGGACAGCGGTCAAGAATATCCTAAAGTACCTGAAAAGGACTAAGGAAATGTTTCTCGTTTATGGAGGTGATCAAGAGCTCGTCGTAAAGGGTTACGTCGATGCAAGCTTTGACACTGATCCGGATGACTCTAAGTCTCAAACCGGATACGTATATATTCTCAACGGGGGAGCGGTAAGCTGGTGCAGTTCCAAGCAAAGCGTGGTAGCCGATTCTACATGCGAAGCGGAGTACATAGCTGCCTCGGAGGCGGCAAAGGAAGGTGTCTGGATGAAGGAGTTCATGACAGATCTTGGAGTTGTGCCTAGTGCATTGAACCCAATGACTCTGTTTTGTGACAACACTGGTGCCATGGCTCTAGCCAAGGAACCAAGGTTTCACAAGAGGACCAGACACATAAAGCGACGCTTCAATTCCATCCGCGATTCAGTCAAGGAGGAGGACATAAGCATTTGCAAAGTACACACGGATTTGAATGTTGCAGATCCGTTGACTAAGCCTCTTCCACGGGCTAAGCATGATCAACACCAAGACTCTATGGGTGTTAGATTCATTACCTTGTAATGCTAGATTATTGACTCTAGTGCAAGTGGGAGACTGTTGGAAATATGCCCTAGAGGCAATAATAAAAGAGTTATTATTATATTTCCTTGTTCATGATAATCGTTTATTATTCATGCTATAATTGTATTGATTGGAAACTTAAATACATGTGTGGATAAATAGACAAACTTTGTGTCCCTAGTAAGCCTCTTCAGGACTAGCTCGTTGATCAAAGATGACCGCGGTTTCCAGGTCATAGACATGAGTTGTCATTTGATAACGGGATCACATCATTAGGAGAATGATGTGATGGACGAGACCCAAACGTTAAACATAGCTTTTGATCGTATAAGTTATCGCTATAGTTTTCTGCATGTCAAGTATAAGTTCCTATGACCATGAGATCATGTAACTCACTGACACCGTAGGAGTGCCTTGTGTGTGCCAAACGTCGCAACGTAACTGGGTGACTATAAAGGCACTCTACAGGTATCTCCGAAGGTGTCTGTTGAGTTGACATGGATCGAGACTGGGATTTGTCACTCCGTGTGACGGAGAGGTATCTCCGGGCCCACTCGGTAATACGTCATCTCAATGAGCTCAAAGTGACTAAGTTGTTAGTCACGGGATTATGTATTACGGAACGAGTAAAGAGACTTGCCGGCAACGAGATTGAACTAGGTATAGAGATACCGACGATCTAATCTCGGGCAAGTAACATACCGACGAGACAAAGGGAACTGTATACGGGATTGCCTGAATCCTTGACATCATGGTTCATCCGATGAGATCATCGAGGAACGTGTGGGAACCAATATGGGTATCCAGATCCCGCTATTGGTTATTGACCTGGGAGTGTCTCGGTCATGTCTGCATAGTTTCCGAACCCGCAGGGTCTACACACTTAAGGTTCGGTGACGCTAGGGTTGTTAGTGAGAACAGTGCATGGTAACCGAAGGTTGTTCGGAGTCCCGGATGAGATCCCGGACGTGACGAGGGTCTCCGGAATGGTCCGGGGACGAAGATTGATATATAGGATGAGAGTGAACGGAGTCCGGAATTGTTCCGGGGGACATCGGGAAGGAATCGGAGGACCGAAAGGTGTTTCGGGGGCCACAGTAAGTGTTACGGGCCCTATGGGCCATAAGTGGGGAGACGCAACAGCCCACACAGGGGCTGTGCGCCCCCCTAGGCCCCTCCACCTGCGCCTAAGGGGCTGGGCCCCCCTAGGGCAGCCGCACCCCCTTGGCTTGGGGGGCAAGGCGCCTGGGGGGGGGAAACCCTAGCCCTGGCCGCCGCCCCCCCCCCTTGGCCGGCCCCATCTGGCTTGGCCGCCGCCCCCTAGGGGAAACCCTAGGGGTGCCCCCTCCCCTCTCTCCCCCCTATATAAAGAGAGGCAGAGGGAGGGCAGCAACACAAGTTCGTGCCTCGGCGCTGCCCTCCCTCTCCCACGAATATCTTCGTCTATTTTGCAGTGCTTGGCGAAGCCCTGCTGGAATTCCTCCACCACCATCTCCACCACGCCGTCGTGCTGCTGGGTTTCTCCGTCAACCTCTCCTTCCCCCTTGCTGGATCAAGAAGGAGGAGACGTCCCCGAGCTGCACGTGTGAAGAACGCGGAGGCACCGTCCGTTCGGTGCTAGGATCTTCGGCGATCTAAATCGCGGCGAGTACGACTCCATCAACCGCATTCTTGAACGCTTCCGCTTAGCGATCTACAAGGGTATGTGGATCCGACTCTCCCCTCGTAGATGCATCTCCTAGATTGATTTTGGTGAGCGTAGGAAATTTTTTGTTTCCCATGCAACGTTCCCCAACAGTCACTCCGTATGACGGAGAGGTATCTCTGGGCCCACTCGGTAAGACATCATCATAATGAGCTCAATGTGACTAAGGAGTTAGTCACGGGATGATAGATTACGGAATGAGTAAAGAGACTTGCCATGATGAGATTGAACAAGGTATCGGTATACCGACGATCGAATCTCGGGCAAGTACCGTACCGATAGACAAAGGGAATAACATACGGGATTAAGTGAATCCTTGACATCGTGGTTCATCTGATGAGATCATCGAGGAACACGTGGGGACCAACATGGGTATCCAGATCCCGTTGTTGGTTATTGACCGGAGAGTAGTCTCGGTCATGTCTGCGTGTCTCCCGAACCCATAGGGTCTACACACTTAAGGTTCTGACGCTAGGGTTGTAGAGATATATGCACACGGAAACTCGAATGTTGTTCGGAGTCCCGGATGAGATCCCGAACGTCACGTGGAGTTTCAGAATGGTTCGGAGGTAAATAATAATATATAGGAATTCCAGTTTCGGCCATCAGGAGAGTTCCGGGGTCACCGTGAGTGTACCGGGACCACCGGAAGGGTCCCGGGGTTCCACCGGGTTGGGCCACCCATCCCGGAGGGCCCCGTGGGCCGTAGGGGGAGGGGGACCAGCCCCTAGTGGGCTGGCGCACCCCTCATGGGCTCCCCCCCATGCGCCTAGGGTTAAAACCCTAGGGGTGGGGGCGCCCCCTTTGGCTTGGGGGGTAAGAAACCCCCCACTAGCCGCCGCCCCCCTAGGAGACTGGATCTCCTAGGGCTGGCGCCCCCCTGGCCCCCTATATATAGTGGGGGGGAGAGAGGGCAGCCGCACCTCAGCCCCTGGCGCCTCTCCCCCCGTTACACCTCCAACTCCTCCCGCAGGGTCTCGGCGAAGCCCTGCAGCTTTTCCCGTTGCATCCACCACCACGTCGTCGTGCTGCTGGATCTTCGTCAACCTCTCCTCCCCCCTTGCTGGATCAAGAAGGAGGAGACGTCGCTGTACCGTACGTGTGTTGAACGCGGAGGTGCCATCCATTCGGCGCTGGGATCATCGGTGACGTGGATCACGACGAGTACGACTCCATCATCCACGTTCCTTCGAACGCTTCCGCACGCGATCTACAAAGGGTATGTAGATGCACTCCTTTAATCTTGTTGCTAGATGATCTCCTTAGATTGATCTTGGTGAAACGTAGGAAATTTTTTTGAATTCTGCTACGTTCCCCAACAGTGGCATCTGAGCTAGGTCTTTGCGTAGCATCTTGCACGAGTAGAACACAAACAAGTTGTGGGCGTTGATTTTGTTCAATTCTCTTGCCGTTACTAGTCCAATCTTGATTCAGCGGCATCGTGGGATGAAGCGGCCCGGACTGACCTTACACGTACGCTTACGTGAGACTGGTTCCACCGACTGACATGCACTAGTTGCATAAGGTGGCTGGCGGGTGTCTGTCTCTCCCACTTTAGTCGGATCGGATTCGATGAAAAGGGTCCTTATGAAGGGTAAATAGAAATTGACATGTCACGTTGTGGTTTTGGCGTAGGTAAGAAACGTTCTTGCCAGAAAACCTATAGAAGCCACGTAAAAACTTGCAACAACAATTAGAGGTCGTCTAACTTGTTCTTGCAGCATGTGATATGGCCAAGAAGATGTGATGAATGATATATGTGATGTATGAGATTGATCATGTTCTTGTAATAGGGAATCACGACTTGCATGTCGATGAAAATGACAACCGGCAGGAGCCATAGGAGTTGTCTTATTTATTGTATGACCTGCGTGTCACTGAATAACGCCATGTAATTGCTTTACTTTATTGCTAAACGTTAGCCATAGTGGTAGAAGTAATAGTTGGCGAGACGACTTCATGAAGACACGATGATGGAGATCATGGTGTCATGCCGGTGACAAAGATGATCATGGTGCCCCGAAGATGGAGATCAAAGGAGCAAAATGATATTGGCCATATCATGTCACTTTATTTGATTGCATGTGATGTTTATCATGTTTATGCATCTTTTTTACTTAGAACGACGGTAGTAAATAAGATGATCTCTCGCTGAAAATTTCAAGAATTGTGTTCCCCCTAACTGTGCACCGTTGCTAAGGATCGTTGTTCCGAAGCACCACGTGATGATCGGGTGTGATAGGCTCTAACGTTCGCATACAACGGGTGTAAGCCAGATTTACACACGCAATACACTTAGGGTTCACTTGACGAGCCTAGCATGTACAGACATGGCCTCGGAACACGGAAGACCGAAAGGTCGAACATGAGTCGTATAGAAGATACGATCAACATGAAGATGTTCACCGTTGATGACTAGTCCGTCTCACGTGATGATCGGACACAGGTTAGTCGATTCGGATCATGTATCACTTAGATGACTAGAGAGATGTCAATCTGAGTGGGAGTTCATTGAATTTGATTAGATGAACTTAATTGTCATGAACTTAGTCTAAATTCTTTACAATATGTCTTGTAGATCAAATGGCCCACGCTCATGTCACCCTCAACTTCAACGCGTTCCTAGAGAAATCCAAGCTGAAAGACAATGGTAGCAACTATACGGACTGGGTCCGTAACCTGAGGATCATCCTCATAGCTGCCAAGAAAACTTATGTCCTAGAAGCACCGCTAGGTGACGCTCCTGCCCCGGCAAACCAAGATGTTATGAACGCTTGACAGTCGCGTTGTGACGATTACTCCCTGGTTCAGTGCGGCATGCTCTACAACTTAGAATCGGGGCTCCAAAAGCGTTTTGAGCACCACGGAGCATATGAGATGTTCCAAGAGCTGAAAATGGTTTTCTAGGCTCATGCCCGAGTTGAGAGATATGATGTCTCCAACGCATTCTACAGCTGTAAGATGGAGGAAAACAGTTCTGTCAGCGAGCACATACTCAAGTTGTCTGGGTTGCACAACCGCTTGTCTCAGTTGGGAATGAATCTCCCCGACGAAGCAGTCGTTGACAGAATCCTTTAGTCGCTCCCCTGGCCGCCGCCCCCCCTAGGAGATTGGATCTCCTAGGCCCGGCGCCCCCCTAGGAGTTCGGATCTCCTAGGGCCGGCGCCCCCTGGCCCCCTATATATAGTGGGGGAGATAGGGCAGCCGCACCTCAGCCCCTGGCGCCTCCGCCCTGTTACACCTCCAACTCCTCCCGCAGGGTCTCGGCGAAGCCCTGCAGCTTTTCCCGTTGCATCCACCACCACGCCGTCGTGCTGCTGGATCTCCGTCAACCTCTCCTCCCTCCTTGCTGGATCAAGAAGGAGGAGACGTCGCTGTACCGTACGTGTGTTGAACGCGGAGGTGCCGTCCGTTCGGCGCTGGGATCATCGGTGACGTGGATCACGACGAGTACGACTCCATCATCCACGTTCCTTCGAACGCTTCCGCACGCGATCTACAAAGGGTATGTAGATGCACTCCTTTATGCTCGTTGCTAGATGATTTCCTTAGATTGATCTTGGTGAAGCGTAGGAATTTTTTTGAATTCTGCTATGTTCCCCAACAACCACTACTGATCGTCGGGGTATGTCACATACATATGCCCACGCTGTTCATCGAACTCCCGCTGAAGCTCTTGCACGTCTCCTGAGTCAAACTCTGATGTACCTGCATCTGTTTGTGTAGTAAACTATGAGTCACGAGGACTCACCAATCTTGTTCCCAGGTATTAAAACTATCAAGGCTTTTAGGTGTCGAGAGGTTATAACGTGGTTGCAGCAGCACTAAGAATTATAGGAGGCTAGCTTACGAAGTCAGAGTGAGATAAGAATATATGCCAATGATCGCAAGTAGTAGTGATCAAGAAGTGATCCTAACTACTTACGTTCATACATAACCCCACTGTGTTCACTTTCCGAACCCCTTCAAAAAGAGACCATCACTGTTACTCACACAAGTAGTGTATTCTTATTTTGAGTTATGGTGTCAAGTTGTCTACAACCGGATATTAACAACTCCAATCTGCCACATAAACGCGGGCACGGCTTTTGAAAGATGATAACCCTGCAGGGGTGTCCCAAGTTAGCCCATCACAAGCTGTCACGATCAGCGGAGTAACAACTCCAAATTGGGAAGACCTGAGTGTTCTCGGAATCCCGTGCACAAGATATTTCGACAATGGTAAAACTAATCCAGCAAGACCTCCCGATGTGCCATCAACCTGATAAGAGCCGCGTGTATATCGTCTCCGGCCATGATCATATGAGCAGTACGTACAGCAACCGAAGACCCCAGATAAATGCGTGGCACTGCAAGTGGCTCTAGTTTGGACCAACACTCATGAGGAGCAAATGGTAAAACCAAGGTTGGGCCTTGCTGGAAAAGCTTTAAATTGAGCGAATTATTGAGGGGGGGGGGGCATAAACCCCAACCGTGTTAGGAACGCAAAATCAAGGAACATAACACAGGTTTATCGGATCCTAAGGCAGCATGAGTGGAACAAAACACCAAGCAAAAGGCCATGCCTTCCACCCATTACCAAGTATATATGTGCATTAGTTAAATAAGATATACATTGTGTCATCCCAAAGAATCTATGTTCCAACATGGAACAACTTCCATCTTCACCTGCAACTAACAACGCTATAAGAGAGGCTGAGCAAAAGCGTACTTAGCCAATCAACGGTTTGCTAGGAAGGTGGTTAGAGGGTTTCATAGCAACATGGGAGGCTGACAAAACAAAAATGGGTAGCGCGACATAGCTATAGAGCGAGACAACTAGCAAAGCAAAGATAGAGGTGATATCGAGGAACGGTCATCTTGCCTGGTATCCTGCAAGGAAGAAGAACGTGAAGGAAATATGCCCTAGAGGCAATAATAAAGATGTTATTTGTATTTCCTTATATCACGATAAATGTCTTTTATTCATGCTAGAATTGTATTAACCGAAAACTTAGTACATGTGTGAATACATAGACAAAACAATTTGTCCCTAGTATGCCTCTACTAGACTAGCTCATTGATCAAAGATGGTTATGTTTCCTAGCCATAGACATGAGTTGTCATTTGACCAACGAGATCACATCATTAGGAGAATGATGTGATGGACATGACCCATCCGTTAGCTTAGCACTATGATCATTTAGTTTTACTGCAATTGCTTTCTTCATGACTTATACATGTTCCTATGACTATGAGATTATGCAACTCCCGCATACCGGAGGAACACCTTGTGTGCTATCAAACGTCACAACGTAACTGGGTGATTATAAAGATGCTCTGCAGGTGTCTCCAAAAGTGTTCGTGGTGTTGGCATAGATCAAGAATAGGATTTGTCACTCCGAGTGTCGGAGAGGTATCTCTGGGCCCTCTCGGTAATGCACATCATAATAAGCCTTGCAAGCAAATGACTAATGAGTTAGTCACGAGATGATGTATTACGGAACGAGTAAAGAGACTTGCCGGTAACGAGATTGAACTAGGTATTGAGATACCGATGATCGAATCTCGGGCAAGTAACATACCGATGACAAAGGGAACAACGTATGTTGTTATGCGGTTCGACCGATAAAGATCTTCGTAGAATATGTAGGAGCCAATATGGGCATCCAGGTTCCGCTATTGGTTATTGACCGGAGAGATGTCTCGGTCATGTCTACATAGTTCTCAAACCCGTAGGGTCCGCACGCTTAAACGTTCGTTGACGATATAGTATTTAATGAGATATGTATATTGGTGACCGAATGTTATTCGGAGTCCCGGATGTGATCACGGACATGACGAGGAACTCCGGAATGGTCCGGAGATAAAGATTAATATATGTGATAATAGTGTTTGACCTCCAGAAGGGTTCCGAAATTCACCGGAAGGGGTTCCGGATGTTTCCCGGAATGTTTGGGGTACGAGAACACTTTATTTGGGCCAAAGGGGAAAGCCCACAAGGTTTTTGGAAAGCGCAAAAGGAAGTTTTGCGGAGTCCAGGGGCCAGATGCCAGGGTCCTTGGCACCTGGGTCCAGACGCCGGGAACCCTGGCGTCTGGCCCTGGAGTCCGAGAAGGACTCTTGCCTTTCGGGTGAAACCGACTTTGTGGAGGTTTCTACTCCAAGTTTCGACCCCAAGGCTCAACATATAAATATAGGGGTAGGGCTAGCACCCAAGAGACATCAAGATACACCAAGCCCTGTGCCGGCAACCCCGACCCTCTAGTTTATCCTCCGTCTAGTTTATGTAGTTAGTGGTGAAGCCTTGCAGATATTGTTCTTCATCAACAACCGTCACCACGCCGACGTGCTGCCGGAACTCATCTACTACTTCGCCCGTCTTGCTGGATCAAGAAGGCGAGGACGTCATCGAGCTGAACGTGTGCTAAACGCGGAGGTGCCGTGCGTTCGGTACTAGATCGGGACGGATCGTGAAGGTGTACGACTACATCAACCGCGTTGATAAACGCTTCCGCTTTCGGTCTACGAGGGTATGTAGACACATTCTCCCCTCTCGTTGCTATGCATCTAGTAGATAGATCTTGCGTGATCGTAGGATTTTTTTTTGAAATACTACGTTCCTCAACAGAACGAGTCCATGAAGAAGACAAACAGATGTAGTCGAAGGAATCCTCACAACTCCGGAATGAAACCGAAGCTAACGAACGAAGCAAACCCAAAAGAAGCAAACAACATGGTAAACACACAAGCATAAACATGGCATGATGCACAACCAAGTATCAGTATGTCCGGTTTAAAAATGCATGGCATGGCAAAGTGCAACAAACAACACTACAATTTAAGTGGAGCTCAATATGCAATGGGTTGCATATTGACGGAACACCACATTCACATATTTAGTTTGATCTTGATTATGTACACAACAAGTTTAAATGTTGATTAACATGGCAAGAGGTAACATGGCAATAGGTGAAGCATAATAAAACCACACTATCTAAACGATTTAAATGGGGCCGGAATCAGCAAACAACAATTCCGAAATAAATCCCCATGTGCGTATAGCAATTTTTAATGCAAACAACAATTTTAACCATTTAAATGTTGTTATCATGATGCGGATGACATATACAAGTTTTATGAAATTTTTGTGAAAAGTTGGCATTTAATATGATAGGGAGTATTTGTCATCGTGGCGGAAAAGAAAGGGGTGCCACGGCAACGACAACGGAAATGGTGCCACGGCAACATTCCGGTTACTCCGACAACTCATTGAGATGCCGATGCAAAAGAAGAGTGGCGTGAGCGTGTCATGCAAGGACAACGGGGTGATCCCGGTTACTGGGTTCCCACATGTCAGTGGCAAGGAAACGGGTGACAAATCGGACACGATGCAAACAAAGGGTGCATCTCATACATCGCAAGCATTCATCCATGGGGTCATCGGCTCGGCGGTTATAGCTTTGAAGGGTGCGGTTCAGGGTGGTTCCAGTTTTAAGGGAAGTAGATGTTCACGAGGTCGTCGTGGAAGTAGTGGTACGATCGATCCTCGGCGACAGTAGTGGAAGTAGTGGTACACGTCAATGATAGTGGTACATGCGATCTTGGCGACGGTAGTGGTACTTGGCGTTTCGATCTGTAGTCGTTCACGGGTATTCGGTGAGGTCTTTGGCGAAGGTAGTCGTACACGCACGTAGATGAACTTGACGGGTCCCGTGTGTAGTCGTACCCGGCGTATTCAAAGGGGTGCTCGGCGAAATCATCAGAGTCGGAGCTTGGCGGTCCGGGTCGTGTGGCTGCGGTCTTGGAGGCTTGAGCAGGGAAAGCAGAGTCCGACCACAAGGACTTGGCATTGGTCGATGTGTGCGTGCGTCCTCCTCTCGCTCGAACGAAGTAGAGGTGGGGTAGGGAGCTTGCAGCGGCGCGAGATCCACCGGAGATGAAAAGGGCAGCCACAGGACGGGAGGATCCGGTAGAGGGGCGTCGAACCTGGCTGGTGGCGATACGAGGGAGTAGGCCCTCGACAGTGGCGTGAAGACAACGTCGGTGATGGCTTGGAGGAAGGCGAGGTCGGGGACCGGTGGATGAGAGGAGGCGAGACGACCATGGGGCACGGAAGGAGGTCGGGTGCGCGACGACGGCGTTGCGGCAAGGAGCTCCAGCTCCTGTACATGGTGGGCAGACGGGCTCTGACAGGGGCCAAGGAGGCAGCACGAGCGATGAGCTGGAGGGAGAGGAGCAGAGGAAGGAGGCGCTCGGGGTTGATGATGTCCGGCAGGGCCGCGGCGGCGGCCTCCGGCAAGGGAGCCGAACAGAGGCGGGGCGACGGGATGCTGCAGGGCTCAGGGCACGAGGCCATGAGAGGCGCATCGCAAGCGGATCGGGCACAACGGTGTGGAGCAGGTCGAGGTGCGGGGCAGCGAGCGGAGGAACGAGGGGAGGGGATCGAGCGAGGGAGAGAAGTGGCGGCGCTGGGAGGGAAGAGATTGAGAGGAGGGGTTTGGGGCTAGGTTTAGGTAGGGTGGCTGGGCTTTGGGCCACATGAGTGGATGGGCTTCTCTCTTCCTTCTCAATTCTCATATCAGAAAAAAGAGTCCAATAGAAATAAGAGAAGAGGCCAATTTTCTTGGACACATAAAATATGAGGAATATAACAAAAATGGCTTGAGGGTTTCTTTTAAAGGAAGTAAAATCCAAACATGTTGAATTTAACTCGACATGTTTGAATTTCGAAACCCATTCAAATGAACTCTAAATTGGTTGAAATTATAGGAGGTGACCCTACACACTAGATGTGATTTATGGGGAGATTTCGAACATCCATGGATAAAGTAATATTGCAACTCAACTTTACTAAAGGCCTCAAAGAAAAAGAAGTTGAGTTGGATATAAGAAAATTGAAGAACGGCGCAAATGTGTTATAGGTGATCCCAAGACAAAGGGATGGTTTAATATAGCTCCCTAAGATATTGTGAGGATATGTTATAAAGAGAAATCACCATGTGAATATCCCTCGAATTAAATGGATTGAAGATCCATATGACTTGCTTGTGTGAGTTGGAAAAAAATTGATACGATGGCATGATGACATGATGCAATGCAAAAATAAATAGAGCAAGCAAAAAGAAACACACTGTAACATCGAAATATATGGAAGTCTTCTGGAGCGTAGGTCTTGGGGCGTCACAACTCTCCCACACTAACAGAGGATCTCGACCCGAGATCCTAGAGATGGCACCGGATAGAAGAGGAAAAGGAAGAGGTAAAACAAAGTTGCTTCTTCGACAAAGAGTGAAACCACGAACCTTGAGAGGTTGAACAAATTGAAAGAAACAATACTACGGAGATGAACGAGATTGAAAACACACCGTTGGACAAGAGAAACAAGGAATACGACGAGAATGAAGAGCTTAGGTGACAAGATAGACATTGAAACCACTCTGGTTAAAACAAGATAGAGAAGGAATAAGAATAAAATAATCCAAACAACACTCCGACTGAAAATGGAAGGAATTTAACATGAAATAGAGAAGATGGGATGATACTTTATGACATCAACAACACACTGACTCGATCTTGGAGAAGGCATATGACTGATGAAAATTCATTCTTACGTCAAACCTTGAAAAGAATTTGAGAATAGCTCCAGAAAAGAAATTAGAAGAGTCAGGTAAGATCCTGGGAAAAGACATGTGGGTTAGGGCCCACTCAAAAGAAACACCGTTGAATGGTTTTTAAAGAGAGATTGCACCTGTTGAATTAAATGGCTTGAATGAGATAACAACCTCGAAATAGCTTGAGCGGCTTAAGAATGGAAATGCGAATCATCTGGGATATTGATACGTCTCCAACGTATCTATAATTTTTCAATGTTCCATGCTATTATTTATGAAGTCTTAGATGTTTAATGGGCTTTATCATTCACTTTTATATCATTTTTGGGACTAACCTACTAACCCAAAGGCCCAGTCCAGATTGCTGTTTTTTTGCCTATTTCAGGGTTTTGCAGAAAAGGAATATCAAACGGAGTCCAAACGGAATGAAACCTTCGCAGGAGATATTTTTGGAGAAAATCACGCGAGATAGACTTCGGGGCCAACCCAGAGGACAGGGGCCCACCCTCGAGGGTTGGGGGCGCGCCCCCCTTCCTAGCGCGCGCCCCCCTGCATCGAGGGCAGGCCCGGTGGCCCCTGGTGCCCCTCTTCCTCCTATATATGCCTATTTGCCCCAAAAACTCCAGATGCAGAGAGAAAACCCTAATTCCACCGCCGTAGTTGCTGTTCCCGTGGAGATCCCATCTTGGAGCCCGTTCCGGGAGGGGGATCCATCACGGAGGCCTTCATCATTATCATCATCGCCCTCACCATGAGTTGTGAGTAGTTTACCACAGACCTTCGGGTCCATAGCTAGTATCTAGATGGCTTCTTCTCTCTCTCCGGATCTCAATACAAAGTTCTCCTCGGTCTTCGAGGAGATCTATTCGATGTAATCTCTTTTTGTGGTGTGTTTGTCGAGATCCGATGAATTGTGAGTTTATGATCAAGGTTATCTATGAAAGATATTTGGTTCTTCTCTAAAGTTTTTATGTGTGCTCATAATATCCTTGCAAGTCTCTTCGAATTATTGGTTTGGTTTGGCCTACTAGATCTATAGTTCTTGCAATGGGAGAAGTGCTTGGCTTTGGGTTCAATCTTGCGGTGTCCTTTCCCAGTGACAGTAGGGGCAGCAAGGCACGTATTGTATTGTTGCCATCGAGGATAAAAATATGGGGTTTTCATCATATTTCTTGAGTTTATCCCTCTACATCATGTCATCTTGCTTAAGGCGTTACTCTGTTCGTATGAACTTAATACACTAGATGCATGCTGGATAGCGGTCGATGTGTGGAGTAATAGTAGTAGATGCAGAATCGTTTCGGTCTACTTGTCTCGGACGTGATGCCTATATACAATGATCATGCCTAGATAATCTCATAATTATTTGCTTTTCTATCAATTGCTCAACAGTAATTTGTTTACCCGCCGTAGAATATCGCTATCATGAGAGAAGCCACTAGAGAAAACTATGGCCCCGGGGTCTATCTCTATCATATTACTTTCCCGTTAATTTCTTTTGCCGTTGTTTAATTGCTGTTTTATTAAACCAAAAATACAAAAATATAAAATATCATCTCTATCAGATCTCACTATCGTAAGTGACCGTAAAGGGATTGACAACCCCTTATCGCGTTGGCTGCGATGTTCTTATTTGTTTGTGCAGGTGCGAGGGACTGGCACGTGGTCTCCTACTGGATTGATACCTTGGTTCTAAAAAACTGAGGGAAATACTTACGCTACTGTGCTGCATCTCCCTTTCCTCTTCGAGGGAATACAACGCAAGCTCAAGAGGTAGCAAGAAGAATTTCTGGCGCCGTTGCCGGGGAAACTCAAGCTAAGTCAAGTCAAGATTTTCCATCCCGTCAACTAGCCAATTTATGGCGCCGTTGCCGGGGAGGCTTATGAAAAATTCGTATACCAAGTACCTATCACAAACCCTTATCCTTCACATTACATTTTTTTGCCTCTCGTTTTCCTCTCCCCCACATCACCCTTGCCGTTTTATTCACCCTTCTTCCGCCGTGTGTTTCTCATTCGCTTGCTTCTTGTTTGCTTGTGTGTGTTGGATTGCTTGCTTGTCACTATGGCTCAGAACAATATCAAATTGTGTGACTTTTCCAATACCAACAACAATGATTTTATTAGCACTCCGATTGCTCCTATTACCGATGCTGAATCTTGTGAGATCAATGCTGCTTTGTTGAATCTTGTCATGAAAGATCAATTCTCCGGCCTTCCCAGTGAAGATGCCGCTACCCATCTAAACAACTTTATTGATTTGTGTGATATGCAAAAGAAAAGGGATACGGATAACGATATTCTTAAATTGAAGTTATTTCCGTTTTCACTTAGAGATCGTGCTAAAACTTGGTTTTCCTCTTTGCCTAGAAATAGTATTGATTCGTGGAATAAGTGCAAAGATGCTTTTATCTCTAAGTATTTCCCTCCTGCTAAGATCATCTCTCTTAGAAATGATATTATGAATTTTAAGCAACTAGATCATGAGCATGTTGCACAAGCTTGGGAGAGAATGAAATTAATGATACGTAATTGCCCTGAACATGGTTTGAATCTATGGATGATTATTCAGAACTTTTATGCTGGCTTGAATTTTGCTTCTAGAAATCTTTTAGATTTGGCCGCCGGAGGCACTTTCATGGAAACTACCTTAGGAGAAGCTACCAAACTCCTAGATAATATTATGGTTAATTATTCTCAATGGCACACCGAAAGATCTACTAGTAAAAAAGTGCATGCTATCGAAGAAATTAGTGTTTTGAGTGGGAAGATGGATGAACTTATGAAATTGTTTGCTGCTAAGAGTGCTTCTTCTGATCCTAATGATATGCCTTTATCCAGTTTGATTGAGAATAACAATGAATCTTTGGATGTGAATTTTGTTGGTAGGAATAATTTTGGTAACAATGCTTATAGAGGTAATTTTAATCCTAGGCCTTTTCCTAGTAATTCCTCTAATAATTTTGGCAATTCCTACAACAACTCTTATGGAAAGATGCCTTCTGAATTTGAAACTAGTGTTAAGGAGTTTATGATCTCGCAAAAGAATTTCAATGCTATGCTTGAAGAGAAATTGCTTCAAGTTGATGAATTGGCTAGAAGTGTGGATAGAATTACTCTTGATGTTGATGCTTTGAAACATAGATCTATCCCACCTAAGCATGATATCAATGAGTCTCCCAAAGCCATGAGAATTTCCATTGATGAATGCAAAGAAAGAACCGCTAGAATGCGTGCTAAAAGAGAAGATTATATTAAATCGTGCTCTTTGGGTTATCGTGAAAATAAAGATGAAGATCTGAAATTTATTGATGTGTCTCCTATTAGATCCTTGTTTTCTAGTATTAATCTTGATGAGAATAGGATTGGAGATGATTCTGCTTTAAGGGGTCCCAATGATTCGAAGTTTTTAGATCTTGATGCTAAAATTGCTAAAAGTGGGATTGAAGAGATTAAAACTTTGCATAGTGATGAACCCACTACTTTTGATTTCAAGGGATTCAATTATTACAATTGCTCTTTGATTGATTGTATTTCTTGATGCAATCTGTGCTAAATTCTCCGCATGCTTATAGTTAAAATAAAGCTTTCACTAAACATATAGTTGATGCTTTGATGCAATCTTATGAAGAAAAACTTGAGTTGGAAGTTTCTATACCTAGAAAGCTTTATGATGAATGGGAACCTACTATCAAAATAAAAAGAAAAGATCGTGAATACTAAGGTTTGTGTGATTTGGGTGCTAGTGTTTCCACTATCCCAAAAGCTTTGTGTGATTTGCTAGGTTTCCATGAGCTTGATGATTGTTCTTTAAATTTGCATCTTGCGGATTTCACTATTAAGAAACTTATGGGAAGAATTAATGATGTTCTTATTGTTGCCAATAGGAATTATGTGCCCGTAGATTTCATTGTTCTTGATATAGACTGCAATCCTTCATGTCCTATTATTCTTGGCAGACCTTTCCTTAGAATGATTGGTGCAATTATTGATATGAAGGAAGGAAATATTAGATTCCAATTTCCGTTAAGGAAAGACATGGAAAACTTTGCTAGAAAAAAAAAATCAAATTACCATATGAATCTATTATGAGAGCCACTTATGGATTGCCTTCCAGAGTGGCAATACCTAGATCTATCCTGTATCGTGCCTAGCTAGGGGCGTAAAACGATAGCGCTTGTTGGGAGGCAACCCAATTTTAAGTTTTTTTCTTTTGTTGCTATTACAGAATAAATGTTGCATCTAGCCTAGGATTAGATGTGTTTTCATGTTTTGTTTAGTGTTTGTGCCAAGTAGAACCTTTGGTAAGACTTGTGCGAAGTTTATTTGATCTTGCTGTGAAAAACAGAATCGTTAGCGCTCACTAAAGTAGTCTTCAGATTTTACTGAAGCGTGCTTTTTAGTTGATTCTTTTTTCTGCTGATTGGTAGACAAATTTCGCAAATTTAACAATTTAGTTTGAATTTTTTGGAGTTCCAGAAGTAGGCGAACCTAGCAGATTACTATAGACTGTTCTGTTTTTGACAGATTCTGTTTTTCGTGTATTGTTTGCTTATTCCGATGCATCTATGAGTAATATTGGAGGATATGAACCATAGAGAACTTGGAGTACAGTAGGTTTAACACAAATATAAACAAAGAATGAATTACTTGCTGTACCTTTGAGTGATGGTTTGCTTTCTCTTACTAACGGAGCTCACGAGAATTTTCGTCTAAGTTTTGTGTTGTGAAGTTTTGAAGTTTTGAGTATTGCTTTGATGGACTATGGAACAAGAAGTAGCAAAGACCCAAGCTTGGGGATGACCATGGCACCCCAAGTAAATTCAAGATAATCAAAATCCTAAGCTTGGGGATGCCCCGGGAAGGCATCCCCTCTTTCGTCTTCATCCATCGGTAACTATACTTGGAGCTATATTTTTATTCGCAACATGTTATGTGTTTTGCTTGGAGCGTCTTGTATAATTTGAGTCTTTGCTTGTTAGTTTGCCACAATCATCCTTGCTGGACACACCTATTTGAGAGAGTTAAATATGCCCTAGAAATTGTTAGAACACTCTATATGCTTCACTTATATCTTTTGAGTTGAATAGTTTTTGCTCTAGTGCTTCACTTATATGTTTTAGAGCACGGCGGTGGTTATATTTTGTAGAAATTGTTGAACTCTAAGGCTTCACTTAGATCTATTTGAGAGTCTATTAAAACAGCATGGTAAAGTGTTTAGGCCAAAGGAACTAGTCTTCACATGATAAACATCCAATGTCAATGTAGTAAAAAAATCACATCTAGTATATTGAATAGAATGAGATGTTGGATGCTTGATAATTGTTTTGAGACATGAGGATAGTGATATTAGAGTCATGCTAGTGGAGTAATTATGAAATTGAGAAATATTTGTGTTAAGGTTGGTGAATCCCGTAGCATGCACGTATGGTGAACCGTTGTGTGACTGAGTTAAAGCATGATGTATTTGTAGAGTGTTAACCTTTGTGTGGAGGTCGGGGGCGCGCGATGGTTAACTCCTACCAACCTCCCCCCTAGGGGAATGCATTGATTGCTTTGTTTTAATGACTCGTAGATTTTTGCAATAATTATATGAGTTCTTATGACTAATGTTGAGTCCATGGATTATACGCACTCTCACCCTTCCACCATTGCTAGCCTCTCTTGTACCGCGTAACTTTCACCGGTGCCATAAACCCACTATATATCCTTCCTCAAAACAGCTACCATATTGTTCCTCAAAACAGCCACCATACCTACCTATCATGGCATTTCCATAGCCATTCCGAGATATATTGCCATGCAACTTTCCACCGTTCCGTTCATATGACACGCATCATATTGTCATAGTGCCATGCATGGTCACGTAGTTGACATAGTAGTTGTGGCAAAGCCACCATGCATAATTGTTCATACATGTCACACATGATTCATTGCTTATGCCGGTACACCGCCGGAGGCATTCATGTAGAGTCATACTTGTTGTAATATCGAGTTGTAATAAAAAGTGTGATGATCATCATTACTAGAGCATTGTTCCGTGTGAGGAAAGGCCAATAAAAAAAGGAGATGCCCCAAAAAAATATAGAGAGGGGCTAATAAAAAAATGAGAAAGCCCCTCCAAAAAATCGAGAGAAAAGAGAGAAGGGACAATGCTACTATCTTTTCCACACTTGTGCTTCAAAGTAGTACCATGATCTTCATTGTAAAGAGTCTCATGATTAGTCACTTTCATATACTAGTGGGAATTTTCATTATAGAACTTGGCTTGTATATTCCAACGATGGGCTTCCTCAAATGCCCTAGGTCTTCGTGAGCAAGCAAGTTGGATGCACACCCACTAGTTTCTTTTGTTGAGCTTTCAATCATATTTAGCTCTAGTGCATCCGTTGCATGGCAATCCCTACTCACTCACATTGATATCTATTGATGGGCATCTCCATAGCCCGTTGATACGCCTAGTCGATGTGAGACTATCTCCCTCTTTTTGTCTTCTCCACAACCACCTCTATTCCACCCATAGTGCTATGTCCATGGCTCACTCTCATGTATTGCGTGAAAGTTGAAAGGTTTGAAAAGATAGAGCATGAAAACAAATGCTTGGCTGAAATCGGGGTTGTGCATGATATGAATATTTAGTGTGATAACGAGGGAGCATAGCCAACACTATATGATTTTGTAGGGATAACTTTCTTTAGCCATAGTATTTTGAGAAGACGTGATTGCTTTGTTACTATTACTTGAAGTATTGTTATTTCTTATGTCAATATAGACTTTTATCTTGAATCTTTCAGATCTGAACATTCATGCCACAATTAGGAGAATTACATTGAAAAACTATATCGGTTAGCATTCCACATAAAAAATTCTTTCTTTATCATTTACCTACTCGAGGACGAGCAGGAATTAAGCTTGGGGATGCTTGATACGTCTCCAATGTATCAATAATTTTTGATTGTTCCATGCTACTCCCTCCGTCCCAAAATAAGTGTCTCAAGCTTAGTACAACATTGTACTAGAGTTAGTACAAAGTTGAGACACTTATTTTGGGACGGAGGGAGTATTATTTATGAAGTCTTAGATGTTTAATGGGCTTTATCATTCACTTTTATATCATTTTTGGGACTAACCTACAAACCCAAAGGCCCAGTCCATATTGTTGTTTTTTTGCCTATTTCAGGGTTTTGCAGAAAAGGAATATCAAACGGAGTCCAAACGGAATGAAACCTTCGCAGGAGATATTTTTGGAGAAAATCACGCGAGATAGACTTCGGGGCCAAGCCAGAGGACAGGGGCCCACCCTCGAGGGTGGGGGGCGCGCCCCCCTGCCTCGAGGGCAGGCCCGGTGGCCCCTGGTGCTCCTCTTCCTCATATATATGCCTACGTACCCCAGAAACTCCAGACGCAGAGGGAAAACCCTAATTCCACCGCCGTAGCTGCTGTCCCCGTGGAGATCCCATCTTGGAGCCCGTTCCAGGAGGGGGATCCATCACGGAGGCCTTCATCGTCATCATCATCGCCCTCACCATGAGTTGTGAGTAGTTTACCACAGACCTTCGGGTCCATAGCTAGTATCTAGATGGCTTCTTCTCTCTCTCCGGATCTCAATACAAAGTTCTCCTCGGTCTTCGAGGAGATCTATTCGATGTAATCTCTTTTTGCGGTGTGTTTGTCGAGATCCGATGAATTGTGAGTTTATGATCAAGGTTATCTATGAAATATATTTGGTTCTTCTCTAAACTTTTTATGTGTGCTCATAATATCCTTGCAAGTCTCTTCGAATTATTGGTTTGGTTTGGCCTACTAGATCTATAGTTCTTGCAATGGGAGAAGTGCTTGGCTTTGGGTTCAATCTTGCGGTGTCCTTTCCCAGTGACAGTAGGGGCAGCAATGCACGTATTGTATTGTTGCCATCAAGGATAAAAAGATGGGGTTTTCATCATATTGCTTGAGTTTATCCCTCTACGTCATGTCATCTTGCTTAAGGCATTACTCTGTTCGTATGAACTTAATACACTAGATGCATGCTGGATAGCGGTCGATGTGTGGAGTAATAGTAGTAGATGCAGAATCGTTTCGGTCTACTTGTCTCGGACGTGATACCTATATACAATGATCATGCCTAGATAATCTCATAATTATTTGCTTTTCTATCAATTGCTCGACAGTAATTTGTGTACCCGCCATAGAATATCGCTATCATGAGAGAAGCCACTAGAGAAAACTATGGCCCCCGGGTCTATCTCTATCATATTACTTTCCTGTTAATTTCTTTTGCCATTGTTTATTTGATGTTTTATGAAACCAAAAATACCAAAAATATAAACTATCATCTCTATCAGATCTCACTATCGTAAGTGACCGCAAAGGGATTGACAACCCCTTATCGCGTTGGCTGCGAAGTTCTTATTTGTTTGTGTAGGTGCGAGGGACTGGCGCATGGTCTCCTACTGGATTGATACCTTGGTTCTAAAAAACTGAGGGAAATAGTTACGCTACTGTGCTGCATCTCCCTTTCCTCTTCGAGGGAATACAACGCAAGCTCAAGAGGTAGCAGATATCTTCTACACTTCGGATATGAATAAAAAGAGTTGAATAAATAAGAGAGACTTTGGGTAAGAAATTCCAACATGGAAAAATATGTGAGACAATAGGAAGAGATATGATCAACTCCAAAGCTTCACTTTAGTCCACTAGAAATGAAACGAGAACGGAGAATGATAAACTTGAAGCTTCCTTAGCATCTTCCTAAGAATCACCAGATAAGGACATTGAAGGAAAATAATGAAGAAACATCACATGAATAAAATGGATATTTCATTTGAGAATTTCTGGCTCCGAGAAGAAGAAGGGTGGGAGGGTGGGGAAAACAAAGACAAATTGGGATGAATGAAATAGACACCATTGAGAAAAACCAAGAATTGGTCTTGCACATATTGAAAGGATCGGGTGAACTTGAAGAGAAGCACGCCGGTTGAGAAGAATTTACATGACAATCTCGATGATTAAGAAGGACTAGCACTCCCATAGAAATATAGAAACACCGATTAGGAAAGGTATGGAATCAACACTTGACATCGAAGAAACTCGAATACCACAACTCAAAACAAAATAAGGATTTGGCTTGCAGAATAAGCCGAAACAAACATATGATAGAGATTCCATCCAAAGTTTTCGTGATGAGGCCCCCCAAACACGACGTTACAGCGGACATCACATCCCCGAATCGGCATAGCCAAGTGTCAGGGATATTACTAGTAGGTATAAACCGGCCAGGAAGATCCGGATTACACTACCATAGTTGTGTTATCACAAGCCTAGTAGAATATGTACCAGAGGTTACCGCCCATAGAGGCTTAGGGCTCATGTGTAAAGCCTACGGTTTATAACCGTCATATCATGTAACTTGGGATGTAAGATAGAAAGAGTAGAGACCGAGGCGGACACGTTTATGAACCGGCCTCGGGACTCTGTAAACCAGACCGGGCGTTGCCTCCTATATAAAGGGACGACCCGGCGACGGTTCAAGGACAAGAAACAACAACACGAAACACAGGCAAGCTATTCGCTCCCTATTCATCGACGCCCAAGCAATACCACACCAAACTAGACGTAGGCTTTTACCTTCATCGAAGGGGCCGAACTAGTATAAAACCCTCTGTGTCCTTTGTGTGCTTTTAACCTCTTCAAGCTAACCCGCGCGATGGCCTCACACCTAAGTCCTCTAAACCGGACATCTGCCGTGCTAATTCCACGACAGTTGGCGCCCACCGTGGGGCTATCGCACGATGGTTTCGAGTTCTTGAAGGGCAGCTTTGAAGGACTCAAGGGTTACGCGGTTGGCCGGATGACCAAGAGTCGCCGTGGCCGGATCTACATCGACGACGCAGGCTAGGGCCCCGAGGCCGATTCAATCGAATATGGGTACCAGGTCCCCTTCGGCGGCATCCACGTCTTCATCGGAAAGATTGGTGAACCGGGACCTGAGCCGGACATCTTCCCCAACATCGTCGAGCCGGCTTAGCGTGCGAGATAGGCCCGGATTCAGCCTGCCGTAAGGCGTGTTTTCGTTGCAGCAGTATATGGAGTCCAAGCCGAGGACGGATCGGATTCTGGTGGCGAGACAGTTGTCTGTTCTGACGATGAATCTTCATCCGGAGAGACTGAATCTTTGTATCTGTTGCAGGACGGCCGTTCTGAGGGCGTATCCGATGGCGATAGTATTCCGGACCCCTTTGACCCGCCAACCGGGTGGCTGTTTTCATGGCCGGATCACAGTCTATGCAGCAGCCCTCGACGACTGGGGCATTCACCTCAGAGGTAGCGGGTGCTGGGGCAGGCAACCAAAACCCGTCGCCTTCTCATGCCCTATCCACCTTGGTTGGAGAATTGACAACACTTGCAAAAGCAGAAGTGGCCCCTGCGAACAAGGCGCAACATGACGCGGAGATCCATCAACTGAAGGGCCGGATTGAGCAGGTTAAACGGGATCTGGATGCGGAGAAAGCCATGATGGCTACCAGGTAAGCAGAACTAGACTCCCAAGCTTTCCGGCTCAGGGTGGATCAGACTTCTGCACAGGAGGTAATGTACAGAAGACAGCAAACTCGTCTACCGCCGGTTTATGAGGCAAGGAATCTCTTTGGCACACCAGGAGCGGGAGCCAGCAATCAACCATATGTAAACCGGGGAGGAGCCCCGGGGACTGGCGCGTCGGTTCAGCCACCGTCCGCAGAACGAAACTGCCAAGTCATGCTAGCGCCGCACGTCCCCACCCCTCCAGGCCATTACTCTAACCCGCTGGATAACATCGTCGCCGCCGCTTCACGACTGGCCGCTTTACCCATTGAGGGGACATCCCCCATGGCGATGGAAGCATGCCGGGCTAAGGAATTGCTGGACACGGCGTTAACACAGCAGCAAGCATACTCTTACAGCAGGGAGAGAATTCATTCAACCCCTCGCCAAAGCCGGAGTTACACTAGGCACTGGGATGAACCGGCTGTGTCTAGCAGCGAGCGGAGACGTCACCGTCACAGGCATGATAATCCAGCGGGAGCAGAAGCGCACGCCCAAGAGGCGATAAACCGGGCCAGACATACCGCCCGTGAAGAAACACGTCAAATGACGCCGGTTCACCCAACCACAGCAGAAACAGGAGTCACAGTGAGTTCCTTTGGGGCACAGTGTCCCATCCCCGCTTTACGAAGCATGAAACTACCCAAGGACTTCAAAGACCCGCGCAACGTACCCAACTACACAGCGGATCTGGCTCCCGAGGCGTGGGTTGAGAGTTATGAGATGGCTATGGAGATGCTTGATGTGGATGAAGCAGCATGCGCCAAGTACTTTACCATGATGCTTGAGGGTACAGCCCGAACATGGTTAAAGGGCTTACCACCCAACTCCATCGGATCATGGGGTGAGTTGCGTCGCCAGTTTATCAAAAATTTCAAAGACACGTGCAAGCAGCCAATGTCGATGGTAGACTTAGCAGCATGTGTTCAAGGAGAGCATGAACCCACGAGCAGCTGGGTGCGGCGAGTGTCAGAAATCCTGCACTCTTCCAATAGTATCAACCCTAGTACGGCGATAGTGACATTGGAAAATAATTGCCGGTTTGAGTCTTTGAAACTGAAGTTAGGACGGCTCAAACGCGATTGCAATGACATGGGCACGCTCATGAGCTCTCTGGTGAAATATGGGGATTCTGATAACACCAAGTACCCAGATGCAGATGGAGACAAGTCCGGAAAGGTGAACAAGGCTGGTAAATCGGCGCAAGCCAATCCGACAGGAACGAGTTACAATGGTAAGCCAAAAGCAGAGGGTGGTTCTGATTTTGTGGCCAATACCAATGTTCAGGGAAACGGGCAGTGCCGCAAGGGTATACCACCTCCTCGTAGTGAAGGGAAATTCCTCAATCTAGAGCAACAGTTAAACTCGCCTTGCCCTAAACACAGCATAGAGGGAAACCCGTCTAAACATTCATGGAGGAAATGCCGGATCATGGTAGAGGCCATGAGACAAGCCAAATATAACCACGGACCCCCGGGCGGCGGCTCGGATTCCGGTTTTCAGGGTCCGGGTTACCAGGGTAATGGTTCCGGATCAGGATATCACGGCGGTAACAACAACTATCCCAGCAACAACAGCAACTGTTAGCATCAACAGAACCAGCAGCATGGTCAGGGTGGTTACAATAACCAAGGCAATTAGCAGCGTCAACAGAAGCAGCAATCCAGATATCAGAGTAATCCGAAGGAACTAAACAGTGGACAGTATCATGTCTTCACCACAAGTTTGTGCAAGCGAGATCAAAAGGTTCTAAAACGGGCTGTGCACGCAGTTGAACCGGCGACGCCACGTTTTCTACGTTGGTCGGAACAACCTAGTGTGTGGAGCAGAGAAGATCACCCGCGACGGGTTGATAATCTGGGCCAGTTGGCCCTAGTGGTAGCACCATAGGTTGGTGGCTACAAGTTCACTAAGGTCCTCATGGACGGCGGCAGCAGTATCAACATCTTATACTATGAGACTTTCCGGTGTATGGGGTTGACAGATAAGAATTTGAGATAGTCCAACACAGTATTCCATGGAGTGGTGCCAGGTAAATCGGCTTACCCAGTTGGGAAAATTGATCTGGAAGTCACCTTTGGGGATGAGCATGATTCTAGGTCAGAGACAGTGACCTTTGAGGTTGTAAAGATCAGGAACCCATATCATGCTCTGTTTGGGAGACCGGTTTACGCCAAGTTCATGGCTAGACCGTGCTATGTTTATCTACAACTCAAGATGCCGGGTCAGAAGGGAACCATCACGGTTCACGGAAGTCGCAAGATCGCATTGGAATGCGAGGAAGGAGACGCAGCCTATGCGGAGGCAGTGTGTGCTATGGAGGAGTTGAAGTTCTACAAAGACAACGTTGATCTGGCAGATATGTTCCCATTAAAAAAGCCAACTACAGAGCATGATCCGGCATTTAAGTTTAAATCATCAGAGGAGACCAAGCAAGTTGACTTTGTTCCAGGTGATTCATCCAAGCAGTTCACCATCAGCGCTAACCTAGACCCCAAATAGGAAGGCGCGCTCATCGAGTTCATCCGTGAGAATCGGGATATCTTTGCATGGAAACCTTTTGACATGCCAGGTATACCGAGGGAACTCGCTGAGCATAGTCTTAATATTGATTCGAAGTTTAAACCGGTCAAACAGTATTTGCGCCGCTTCAATGAGGAGAGGCGCAAGGTTATAGGTGAAGAAGTGGCCAGGCTTTTGGCCGCCGGATTCATAGTGGAGGTATTTCATCCAGAGTGGCTGGCTAATCTGGTGCTGGTTCTAAAGAAAAATGGAACTTGGAGGATGTGTGTTGATTACACAGACTTAAACAAGGCTTGTCCAACTGATCCTTTTGCTCTCCCCCGTATTGATCAGATTATTGATGCTACAGCGGGATGTGAGCGGCTAAGTTTTTTGGATGCATATTCAGGGTATCATCAAATCAAGATGGCAGTTAAGGATCAGGAGAAGACAACTTTTATAACTCCCTTTGGAGCCTTCTGCTATGTGTCTATGCCCTTTGGGCTCAAGAGCGCCCAAGCAACTTACCAGCGTTGCGTGCAGAACTGTCTCAAAGGGCAGATTGGAAAAAATGTCCATGCCTATGTTGATGACATTGTAGTAAAGTCAAGGAAGGAGGAGACGCTGATAGAGGACCTAAAGGAAACCTTCGACAACCTCTGGGTTTATAAGATGATGCTTAATCCAGAGAAGTGCGTTTTTGGTGTTCCGGCAGGCAAGCTCCTTGGATTCTTAGTGTCAAACAGAGGGATAGAGGCTAATCCGGAGAAGATCAAGGCGATCACATCCTTGACTAAACCGGCTTGTATCAATGATGTCCAGCGCATAGCAAGCCGGATTACAGCATTGAGCCGATTCATCAGCTGTTTGGGAGAGAAGGCAATTCCACTTTATCAAATGCTGAAAAAGACAGATCGGTTTATATGGAGCGATGCTGCAAACACTGCATTCGAGGATTTAAAACGGCAATTAGCAGAGCCGCCTGTTCTTGCTGCCCCTGATGACAACGAGCCGCTGCTGCTATACGTGGATGCTAATGCTCGTGCAGTTAGCGTGGCAATTGTGGTGGAACGCAAGGAAGCATGCAAGGAATATCCGGTTCAGCGCCCGGTTTACTACGTCAGTGAGGTTCTCATTGAGTCGAAGAAAAGGTATCCACACTGGCAGAAGCTGGTATATGGCGTGTTCATGGCAAACCGGAAGCTGAAGCACTATTTCCAGGGCCACGCAATCACTGTTGTCAGCTCAGCTCCGTTGGGGGATATAATCCAGAACAGAGAAGCCACTGGCAGAGTGGCAAAGTGGGCCATTGAGCTTAGCCCACACGGATTGAAGTATGTACCCCATACTGCTATCAAATCCCAAGCACTGGTAGATTTCATCAATGATTGGACAGAATTGCAAGCACCAGAGGAGAAGCTGGATCATACATACTGGACTATTCACTTCGACGATTCGAGGCAATTAGAGGGCTCGGGGGCTGGAGTCATGTTAACTTCCCCACGAGGTGACAAGTTTTGTTATGTCCTCCGACTAATGTTCCCTTGCACTAACAATGCTGCTGAGTATGATGCTCTCCTTCACGGCCTACGGATAGCTAAGGAGATGAACCTGAGCCGAGTCAAGTGCTTTGGTGACTCAGATCTAGTGGCGCAACAAGTGTCTGGCAAGTGGGACTCTAAAGATCCGCTCATGGCAGCTTATAGGCGAGAAGTTGAAGCGGTTGTAGGATGTTTCAAAGGATATCAGGTGGATCACATAGATCGGCGGAAAAATGAAGCGGCCGATGCACTAAGCCGGCTGGGCTCTCAGCGTAAACCGGTTCCACCAAATACTTTCCTGGATGAATTACACAGTCCATCGGTTCAGGTATCATCGGAGGAGGATTTGGCTGTTTCTGATCCGGAAGCGCAGCTAGTTGCAGCACTTCATGTTATTCCGGATTGGACGATCCCTTACTTGGCATACCTGAGCCGAGGAGAGTTGCCAGATGATGAGGTTGAGGCTAGGCATATAATTCGGCGATGCAAATCTAGGACCATCATCAACGGAGAACTTCATCACCGTAGCGTTTCTGGGGCATTTCAGCGATGTGTATCAGCGGAAGAAGGCTGTGATATTATTCGAGAGATACACGAAGGAGATTGTGGTCACCATGCCGGTTCAAAATCATTGGTAGCCAAGGCTTTTCGTCATGGGTTCTACTGGTTAACGGCTCATGCTGATGCGGAGGATCTAGTTCGGAGATGTGATGCTTGTCAAAAGTTTTCAAGGCGTGCTCATGTTCTGGCGCAGGAGCTACGAATGATTCCAATCATTTGGCTGTTTGCGACCTGGGGGCTTGATATGGTTGGGCCCTTTAAACGATCCCAAGATCAGAAAACCCATCTGTTGGTAGCAGTCGACAAGTTTACAAAGTGGATTGAGGCAGAGCCTGTCAGTAAGTGTGATGCGGCAACAATGGTTAAATTCATCAAAAAGGTAATTTTCCAGTTTGGTTTTCCACACAGCATCATTACTGACAATGGCACCAATCTATCTAAAGGAGAGATGGAAGAGTTTTGCCAAAGGGAACATATTCGCCTGGATGTATCTTCCGTAGCTCACCCTTAATCCAATGGTCAAGATGAGAGGGCCAACCAAGAGATTTTGAGTGGCATCAAGCCCCGGCTTATGACTCCTTTGCAAAGAACACCGGGCTGCTGGGTTGAGGAGTTACCTTCTGTCCTCTGGAGCATCAACACTACACCTAACAGGTCCACAGGTTATACGCCCTTCTTCATGGTATATGGTGCTGAAGCGGTTCTCCCTAGTGACATCCGGCACGACTCACCATGGGTGGCAGCTTATGTTGAAGCGGCCAATGAGCAAGCAAGACAGGATAGCTTAGACCGGCTCGATGAGGAACGGGACACGACAGCAGCATGTTCAACAATCTATCAATAAGACCTGCGCCAATATCACAGCCGCCGGGTTAGAACCAGGACGTTCCAGGAAGGGGATCTGGTGCTCCGGCTCATCCAAGACCAGACAGATATGCACAAGTTATCCCCACCTTGGGAAGGACCCTTTGTGGTCAGCAAGAACCTACACAACGGTTCATACTACCTGATTGACGTTCGAGAGCATAAAGACTCATGTACAGCAGAGGAAGAGACGAAGCGGCCGTGGAACATCGCTCTTCTGCGGCCTTACTACGCTTGAGCCATGGGCTCCGCTTCATGTATCCTATACATATTATGAATAATAAATAAACCGGCACCCCCGGTAAACCGGGGGATCAGCCATCTTCTTAAAATATAAGTGTCATATGGGAAATCACTCAGGTGATATCCATCTAAGGTTTATTTCTCTTGGTATATACCATTTTCATCAAGAAAACAAGATGTTTGATCTATCTATGTTGATATGCAGGACAATTATTTATTAAGGGACCAAAGAGGGTTTGCCGCACAGCGCAACTCCCATATAGATACCCTGCCTCTACGGTTACTTGGGGGCTTCCTGTTCAAACATAGGCCGCATTCGAACCAAAGAGAACATAGCCAAACTCACTAGGGGGCTTCTTGATCGTATTCGAATCATAGCTTAACCCGTTTTGGGTCCGACTTGGATCGTATTCGAATCAAGGTCGTTAAAAACCTCTCAAGGCCACTAGGGGCTACATGATCGTATTTGAATCCTAGCTTAACCCCTTTGGTCCGGTTTACTGATCGCATTCGAATCAGAAACCTCTTAAAAACTTCTCAAGGCCACTGGGGGCTACATGATCGTATTCGAATCCTAGCTTAACCCCTTTCGTCCGGTTTACTGATCGCATTCGAATCAGAAACCTCTTAAAAACTTATCAAGGCCACTAGGGGCTACATGATCATATTCGAATCCTAGCTTAACCCCTTTGGTCCGGTTTACTGATCGCATTCGAATCAGAAACCTCTTAAAAACTTCTCAAGGCCACTGGGAGCTACATGATCGTATTCGAATCCTAGCTTAACCCCTTTGGTCCGGTTTACTGATCGTATTCGAATCAGAAGCCTCGATTTAGAGCCTGGCAGCTCATAAAAAGCCTCGCTTTGGAGCCTGGCAGCTCGTAAAAAGCCTCGACTACATGGTCTTCTTTGCCAAAAGTTTTGTTTCTGTGATTTTACAAGTTTTTATTGTTAACCAAGTCTATTGATCCGGGATTGGGCGACTTCAAAGTTGACCATATATCGGCAAAATTAAAAGTCTGGGTCATGAACACCAGCATGAGTTAAACCGGCGTTCATTATAACCCGGATCAATCATCAGGCAAACGCCAAGAGAGCCAAGAGCCTCATCAGCATCTACCATTTCAATTATGCCTACCGGATTAAGGACGTCAGGCACACTTAATCAGAGGTATGAGGTATTTTTGGTATAAAACAGATATTCTTTCAATATATGTCTACGGGAGCAATGTAATAGGTCCGGTGGTAAGCCGCCAGGACATCTTTTTAGCATTGTTTATGTAGGCGCAGATAACATAGACAGATCAAACATAGCAAAACAAGGGATTGAATTGGCAGACGCCAAGTCAAGCTGTGACATCCGCATTGGGACAAAGACAATGTTTAACTATCCTATTACAAGGCACCTACAGGCCCGAATAGTTTAAAGTTTTGGGCAAAGTGTTCAGCCACTACACATTAAACCAGACGGTTTATGATTCCTCCTCACGCTGCGAAGGCTGAGGGTCAGCTTGTTCCAGATCTTCTTCATCTTCAGGTAGTGGCTGGAAATCAGGAACGTGCCAATCAATCTTGGAGAGGGCACGAAAGTACATTTCCTCGTTAATAAGATCTGACGGATCAACGTCTGGAGCGAAAGTATGACCACGAACCGGTGGGATCACATTCTCAGTGTCGTAAACCGGCCGCTCCACCCGTTCATTTTCTAAGTCATAGGCCGGATGATACCTTGGCAGATCAGCTTCATCGGCAAGCTTGCTGGCGAGTGGGCGCATCTCTTTGGTTAAGGCACAGAGGTCTTTGGCAGAGAAGGTGGATCCATCCTCTTTATTGCTGGGATATCCGTTCATAGCCTCATCCGGATCAAAGTCCGGAACCCATGCCTTGGCCCGGGTCAGTGCTATAAGAGAACCAGCCCGTGCAGCAGATTTCTTCACTTCCACCAGACGGACAGGCAGGACAGATAGCTTCTCCAAAGTGCCTTGGATGGTTGTTGGGGCCGGTTTGTGATGGGACATTGCACTAATAACCCTTTGAGCGCTGGATTACAGCTGCTCCACCAGGGTATAAGAGGCCTTGAGCTTCTTCCGGACATCGTCTCCAAGATGAGTTATGCGCCTCCCTGAAAACATTGGCCAAGATAAACCGGAGCGGAAGAAAAGATTGCAAAGGTAACAAACATAGATAGATGGGTACTCACCGAAGATAGCAGAAGTCATGAGTTCTATTTGCCGTCTTAAACCGGTCAGCTCCTGTGTAACCGGATTAAGCGCAGCCTCAGCGTCTTTTGCTCTTTTCTCAAGAGCATTCCTCTGCACTTCCCATGTGGATCGCTCAGCTTCAAAGTATTTTTTCAATTTTTCCATGTTGGTTAAGGTAAGTACCAACTCTTTCTTGGCTTTGGCGAAAGCAGTTTCATTAACAGCTAACCTACTCCGGAGTTCAATTACCTCCGAAGCCCTCCGGGTCAAGTCAGCCTGCAAGGAAATAAAACGGATTAGAAAAGACAAGTCAATCAAGTCTCAAGCATATAACAAGTTATCCACTTGATACTTGGGGGCTAATGTGCAATTGAAGAATCAAAAGAGAAATTCAAACAAGTCCCAAGCGCATAAAACAAGTTATACCCCTGGCACTTGGGGGCTAATGTAAGTTTATTTTCAAGTACACTAGAAGTCCCGGTTCACCTACAATGAAGCTAAACCGGCACTTGGGGGCTACTATGGCCTGAAGACAGGATTGCAAGAACACAAAACTGAGACAAGTAAAGGAAAGGAGATTACCTCGTATTTATCCTTCATCATGTTAACCAACCCGGCTTCATACTCACGGTTGGCAAAGAGCTGGTTCAGATACCCGGAATGAAGTTCCTAGGCACTCAGCTCGGCATAGCTAGATAAGTCCGTGCTCCACTTGCCTTTCTCTTGTTGAAGTTTTTCCTCCTTGGCAGTATGCTTGGCCAAGATGACAGGCTCACTGGGAACAGTAAAACCTAACCCGGTTATCATAACGTCCGCGGATGAAGCGGCAGTTGGCTGAAGAGGGGCAGTAGTAGGCGCTGGGCTGGCACGAGCCGGGCTAGCCCGAGGAGGGCTAACCCGGACGGGGCTCACCGGTTCAACAATATTCCCCGTATTTACATCCCCCAGAGCAGCAATGTCGTCATGATCCATGGTAATAGGGTCATCAAACTGAGCTGCAGGATTATCTTCTGGAAGGATAACCTCTTTCGGATCACCGGCCGGTTCAACGGTAGTGGTTTCAGCAGCCGCTTTGGTTGCTTTTGCCTTCTTGCTAGGCTTCGGCTTTCTGGTAAAAATCAAAGGAACAATGAGAGTCATGAAGTTACAAACATACAGGTAAACCGGATGTTTGAGAAAAGGACTTACCCAGGCACGGTCTTCAGCACGGGGACCTGCGTGGCAGTTGACTCGCCGAAAGAGGACAAAGGAGCCTCCTGATAGTTAGGATCAGACGGTTTAAGTGGTTTACGTATGAGCCCGGCTTTTGGATGAAGGAGAGTTGTAGAAAGTAAAACCTCGGAGCGGCGCCTGCGAGCCGGTGTAAGAGGTATTCCGGATGACTCCACCACATGGCCACTATGGCGCGTGGTCCGGCGTGCTTCATGCTGCTGCTTCTTCAAAAGGAAGTCGGGGTCCAATTGAGCGTAAGGATGAGAAAAAGGGTATTTCCGGGACACCCAACGGATTTGGGGGGAAGCGGTTCTGAGTCAGAAGAGAGAGAAATTACCTCAACTTCCGCTGCTTTACTTCCTTCTGCCAGATCCTGTGAAAAGGCACTGTTAAACATAAATTTAGACAGATGGAGGATAAAGCATATAAGGTTTAATTCATACCTCTGAATCCGGATCATCTTCCTCGGGGTGTGAACTGGAGGCGGCAACAACCTTCTTTTTCTTAACAACATAAGTTTCCCGGCGTGGTTGCTTGGCCGTTTTATCTTGAGGTTTCCTTTTCCAAAAGGGATCGGTGGCCTGTGCAGAAGATAGGAAATAAATGGAAGACAATCGATATGGCCGGATTAAAACAAACAGGAAAAATCGAGAAAAGCTTACCGCTGGCGGTTTATTGGTTTCGCAGAACGGAGCTAAACCGGTCCGACTGCATTCCTCCAAGGTGATATTCAAACATCTTCTTCGCGGACTCAGTAACTTCTTTTTCAGGAAGTATTATATCAATATGGCGCAGAGGATCATCCGGTTTACCAGTATACTCGCACATCAGGCCTGAGCGCCGGCTCAGTGGAAGAATGCTCCAGGCGAGCCAGCAACGAACAAAGTCTACTTCGGTTAAGCCGTTGGCTACAAAGGCCCCGAGTTTAGAAAGCTGAGGGGCAAACCGGGCACGATCTGGAGCGCTGAGGCGTTGCGGCAAGGGGTGATCCGTGGGCAGGCGATGGGCACGGTAACCCGGCAGTGGATTTTCTCATTGAGGCGAAGTATCCTTATAATAGAACCACGTTTGGTTCCATTCCTTGGGGTGGTTGTGAAGGGTAGCGTGAGGGAAGCTCACATCTTTTCTCTTTTGGATACTGACGCCACCCAACTCTTGATGTGGCCCGTCAGTAAACTCCGTTCGCCGTTTTAAATGAAAAAAGTCTCGGAATAGATCCACTGATGGTTCTTCTTGAAGATATGCTTCTGAGAAGACTTGAAAATTGCAGATATTTGACATAGAATTTGGGCCTATGTCCTGAGGATGGAGCTGAAAAGCGGCTAGCACATCCTGGAAGAATTTTGAACCGGGAGGGCTGAAACCCCGGGCCAGGTGATCAAAGAAAACAATAACCTCTCCTTCCTTCGGAGTAGGTGGACATTCATCTCCTGGGGCCCGCCAGTGTAGAACCTCCTTAGGACCCAGAATACAGATTGAAGCGGCGTTCGCTGAGTCATCCTCAGTAATGCGGGAAGGAACCCAGTTGCAAACGACGAACTGCTTGGCTGTCATCTTGACTGAGGAAGTGCTGAAAATTATAGTGCAAAATCCGGTTTACCGATTGCTAAAGCATAAGCCGGAGCAGTGTATAAAGTTATGGATCTAAATTGCCGGTTTACACAAGGGACTAATGGCGTTACTAATCCGGAAGCATATACGAGTGTGGCAGCTACCGGTTCATAATGACAAGGAGGGCAGGAGTTAAACCGTCAATTATGGATACGAGTTTACGTCTAACCCGTCAAAGAAAACATATGATTGACTAAACCGGTGAAGACAATCTACAGATCTATAGTGTAAAGAAATAGTTTCCACAGAAGGCTAAAGTAAAAATGGATCCGAGGCATAAGGAAAAGATAGAATAAACGCAAGACATATACAGGAAGGACCGCAGATGTTTTCTACAGATCAAATCTAAACTGGTAAGCTAGAAGAACTAAAAGACGCGAGGACGGAGCAGGAGCGCATGGATTTAGGACGAATCTACATAAGGGTTGAATCTACAGCAAGGTTAACCTACAGGCATGAACAACAAAGCTTCAAGGTTTTCATGGCGGAGCTATGGATGAAACCCTAGATTGAGATCTATAGGGAAAAGAAAAGAGTACCTGACGAAGTAGACGACGGCGGTGAAATGCTCTGGTAACGATCAGGGTGATGCAGCGGCCTGGCTCGAGGACGACGGCGAGCTCGAAGAGCGGCGGTGGAGCTTCGAGCGACGGAGATGGAGGAAGACGAAGGCAGAAGGGGAAAAAAGAGGCAGACCTCAGCGGTATTTATAAGCCAAAGAGGTGAAACGGTAAGCGTGGGAATCAAGGAGGTCAGATTGGATAAAGATCACGCTGTCGCCTCGATTTTCGGTATGACATTTAAGAAAGGTAACAGACAGATACAAACCTTAAATGCGGAGATGACGCCACGACGGATTAAGGCGATTCCAGGAGATGACGTCATAGCCGATTTATGAAGCAGACAAATTACAGAGAAGCAATTTATGCAAGACTTAGAAGACTGACCTGAACAAGTTCAAATCAATCTGGGGCCTAATGTCAAGGATATTACTAGTAGGTATAAACCGGCCAGGAAGATCCGGATTACACTGACATAGTTGTGTTATCACAAGCCCAGTAGAATATGTACCAGAGGTTACGGCCCATAGAGGCTTAGGGCCCATGTGTAAAGCCTACGGTTTATAAATCGTCATATCATGTAACTTGGGATGTAAGATAGAAAGAGTAGAGACCGAGGCAGACACGTTTATGAACTGGCCTCGGGACTCTGTAAACCGGACCGGGCGTTGCCTCCTATATAAAGGGACGACCCAGCGACGGTTCAAGGACAAGAAACAACACCACGAAACACAGGCAAGCTATTCGCTCCCTGTTCATCGACGCCCAAGAAATACCACACCAAACTAGACGTAGGCATTTACCTTCATCGAAGGGGCCGAACTAGTATAAAACCCTCTGTGTCCTTTGTGTGCTTTTAACCTCTTCAAGCTAACCCACGCGATGGCCTCACACCTAAGTCCTCTAAACCGGACATCTGCCGTGCTAATTCCACGACACCAAGGATTCATTAAGACTCAATGAGACCACTGTAAAATTGACCGTGACAAGCGATCCACTAGACGTTGGATCCCAACCTCATATCATGTATTTGTCGGAAGAAATCCAAGAGCTACTTGAATTCCCACCTACAAACTCCCAAAACTTTCTGGTTATGCAATCTGGTGTTGGGGATACATGGGAAGCACAAATATCTCACCCAACTAACAATCCCTACATCCAGCTGTATCCATCCATTAATATATAACGAGGCACCTTCGGAAACCGTGTACCTCACACCTTCAAAAAGCATCCGCTATACTAGCTGTGGCAATACTCCCGAACTATCCCCCAAATACTGGGTGACGTCGGGGTTATCTCACCACCATACATGCATAGAGGAGTTTTTGATGTCGGCAAGCTCTGGTATTCCGGAACTATAACGATACAACTGTGACGACAACACCTCGGAGCTCAACTTCCCGGGACACTGCCACAACCCCTAAATGGTAGGAGGCACCAAGAACAATGTTCTCGTCACAAATATATCAGAACGATCCCAACAATACCTACGTGAACCTAAATGTTTTTTAGTGAAAAAGAGGATAGGGAAGTCAAAACTTCTACGTCAGGAGTCCTCACCAGAGCGACGAAGGGGATAATGAGTAAAAGAATTACTACTCTCCGATATATATATTCCTAAGACTCAAAAAAGTTTTGTTTCTAGACTCAACATCGGCAGCGGTTTGATCACCCAGGGGCTCCTAGGTCAAGGAAGGCTCTGATTACCAACTTGTAACACCCAGGATGCGGTTATAATTCCTACGTGTCGAGGCACGACTTAGAGTCATAACCGCATTCTGGAATGGTCTCAAGCATGGTATCTTTAGACAACCCATGTAATGAACAGGATGAAAGCGAGTTTAATACTTGGCTTACACTCGCCACGTCACACAGTTAATACAATAAACATACATTCATCCAGAGAACACAGAGTCCGACTACGGACGAAATCAAACGAAGAAAAAGATACCACACAGGCTAATCCCGATCGGCCCTAGTAGGAACCACTACTGATTGTCGGGGTATGTCACATACTTATGCCACGCTCTTCATCGAACTCCCACTAAAGCTCTTGCACGTCTCCTGAGTCAAAATCTGATGTACCTGCATTTGTTTGTGTAGCAAACTATGAGTTACAAGGACTCACCAATCTTGTTCCCGGGTATCAAAACTATCAAGGCTTTTAGGTGTGGAGAGGTTATAACGTGGTTGCAGCAGCACTAAGAATTATAGGAGGCTAGTTTACGAAGTCAGAGCGAGATGAGAATATATGCCAACGATCGCAACTAGTAGTGATCAAGAAGTGATCGTAACTACTTACGTTCATACATAACCCCACCGTGTTCACTTTCCGAACCCCTTCGGAAAGAGACCATCACTATTACTCACACAGGTAGTGTATTCTTATTGAGTTATGGTGTCAAGTTGTCTACAACCAGATATTAACAACTCCAATCAACCACATAACCGCGGGCTTGGCTTTTGAAAGATTGTAACCCTGCAGGGGTGTCCCAACTTAGCCCATCACAAGCTGTCATGATCAGTGGAGTGACAACTCGAAATTGGGAAGACCCGAGTCTTCTCGGAATCCCGTGCACAAGATATTTCGACAATGGTAAAACCAATCCAGCAAGATCTCCCGACATGTCATCAACCTGATAAGATCCGCGCGTATCTCGTCTCATGCCACGATCGTATGTGTAATGCCCCAGATGTAACACTTTCCCTATATGGCAATATATAAACTTTGGTTTCATCATTTCCTTCCGGGTTCTTCTTTCATTTCGGGTTTCGTTGTTTTGTTGTGTGCGTGTGTGCATTTCATCCATGTCATGCTGTCATGTGCATTGCATTGCATTGTGTTGTCACTTGCATCCGGTCCCACTCGTCTCTTCCCATTGTCCGTTTCGAGTTCCGACGCTCTCACACGTGCCCGAGGCATCCCTGAGTCCTTCTTTCATGTGTGGCCATGTAACATTTCCGGAGTGACGTGAGACTTGTCGTGCGATGTTGTTTTGGTACGTGTAGGCCGCCTGTCAAGTTTCGTTGCGTTTGGAGTTCGTTTGGTACTCCAACGGTTAACCTAGTGGGCTAAAAGAACCTCTTCTTTGAGGCCCAAGACCCCCTCCACAATAGCCCACTAACCCAGCACAACCCTTCCCATCATCTCGGTCATCGATTGTGATCGCGTGGCCGAAAACCGCTCCCCATTTGGACTCTCCTAGCTCCTTGTGCCTATAAAAACGTCCCCCCATGTCATTTCCATCCAAAAAACCCTAGCTAGACTCCTCCCCGCCGCGGCGGACACGTCCGTACGCCACCGGACGTGTCCGACTTGCCCCGCCGTGCCTCGTGGCAGCTTCCCGTTCGTCAGCGCCGCGGCGCCCACATCCCCACCGTCCAGGGCCCGAGAGGCCCGCGAGGGGCCCTCCCGGCCCGAACCGCCGCCGCACGCCCCGCGACCTTCTTCCCCGCCGCCGTTGCGCCTCTCCGCCGCCTCGCCTCGACCCCTCCGGCCGCCGGCCGCCCTCTGCCGCCGCGCGCGCCGGCGGATCCCTCCGACAACCAGCGCCCTCCGGCCTGGACCTCGCCGCCCGTGCTCCCCTCCGTCCTCCGAGGCGAGCCCGGCCTCGCTGCCGCCCGGATCCGGCGCCGGCAGATCGGATCCCATCGCCCTGCCGCCGGATCTCGCCGGCAACCGCCGCTGGCAACCTCCGCCCGCGCCCTTGCCCGATCCAGGCGGGATCGGCAGGGACGACGCCTCGGTCGCGTCGGGCCAGTCTCCTCCGCGTGGGCCTTCCCCGCAGCCCGCATCGGCCGACCCAGCCACCTCGGGCCGAGCCCGTAAGGTGAGCCCAGTGCCCCAAGATCCGGCCCGTGTCGTTTTTTTCCCGCCGGCGTTTTTTCATTTCTCGAATAATTGCATAATTATAGTTTAGTCCCTGGCATGTGTTATTTTATTGCATGTTTGAACATCTGTAACTATTGGTGTGCTTATCCAAATGATGCATATAATATGTCAAAATGATTGTGGTGATGTGAACTATGTTTTGTTCCATTGTGTCATGCTTGTTTGAGTCCATCTAGATGTCTTAATCTTCGTGACAAGAGTGCTACTTGATATAAACTGCTGCTACTTGTTATTTTCATGCTATGTTTGAGATGTGATAACTTGGTGCATGTTTATCCAAATGAAGCAAATGATATGTCAAAATGTTCATCATGAGATGCTCTACATGTTGGTTGCTATAGCATTCATGTTAGAGTTCACATTGCCATGTTTATCCCTGTTGCAAAAGTGCATGTGGCTATTAGGTTTTGTAACTTGTTACGAGATGCCTAGTTGAGGAGCTCGTTGCTTTTGATGTGTATGTCCCCATGCCACATGCTCATATGTTTTAGATTCTCCATCATGTGATCTTTGCTGTGGTGCAAACCATTTGCCATGTTATGCTTTGAGGTGACTTAAACATGCTCGCAAACATGCGATGATAATGTTACTGTTTTAACACTTAGTGAAATTTCACTAAGTCTGGAATCTTTCATATCTTGATGCTATGTTTGCTTGATGCCCTAGGCAAATCCATGATAGTTTTGGGGTGGCCATTGATCATTCCTTGTTGTATATATTGTTGTCTATCCATCCATGTCCTTACTTGATCATTTGGGTTGCTGTAGCATATTTAATTCTTGCTCCCAAGTTGCTATAAAATATTACTGTCAGGTTTTAGTGTCATGTTCAAAATGTTGTAGCTTGTTGCTATTGATACATGCCTCCTATGAAGATGCTCCAATGGAGTTGTTTGCTGTAGGATATGTCTACTTCATGTCCATGCTTCTTGTCACCATGTTTGAGTGCTGTAGAGTATATATTTCTTGCTTCCAAGTTACTATGTGGCTGTTAATCTCAGCTTTGCATTGCTTCTTGTTTCGAGTGTATGTATTGATCCGTTTTGAGCGTGCCCTACATGAAACTTGTTTGATTTTGCATGTAGATTCATAATATCATCTTGTTAACATGTTTGGAGTATGTTTGCTTGATGTTTGGGTGCATCTTGCACCGTTGCCATGATTATCTTGTTTTGATCATATCTTCTAGACCGTAGCTCCGTTTTAAACAAACTTTATATGAAACTTGACTAGAATTTCATGTAGATTATCATGGTGGATGTTAACTTGCTGTTTAATAACTTTAACTTAAGGTTTGTTCAGATCTGGACTAATTTCAAACTATGCATATGAGGACTTACCGGTTTTGTCTTAAGTAGTTTCCGGCCTCATTTAAACTTGTTGTTCTTATGTTGTTTCTCTGTGCTTCCTAGCTTGCCATGTTTTGCATCCTAAAGAGACTTGTCTTGCATCCTACAAGCTTGAGCATATTGTCTTGTTCTTGTGTTGTTCTGGTGCTTCCTACTTTGACATGTTATGCATCCTAAGTGCATCGGCAGTGCATCCTAAGTGCATCATACGTGCATCCTGTTGATTGTGCATTGCACCTTGTTTGATTTCGTGCCTCGTTGTGTTCTTGTGTTGAGTAGAGCCGGAAGCCGAGACCAAGTACGAGAACGCGGTTAGTACCGAGGTTGAGAACGAGGAGCCGTCTTACGATCCCATCGACGACTCGACACGCAAGATGACCTGACCCAGATATCATTACTATCTTTGCCTATTGCTAGAAGTCTCGCTCTTAGCTTTTTGACTCGATGCCCATGTTTGTCTGTCAGCCTCCTATTGTAACCATGAATCTGTCTAACCACCCAACCTATCACTACTAGGAAAAGGCCTACTAATGGCGCACCTAATTTGGCCATTAATGGCGCATTAGTGGTGCGCCATTACTAGCACGCCATTAGTATTTGATACTAATGGCGCACCTCTGGTGCGCCATTAGTATCTGGTATACTAATGGCGCATCGCAGATGCGCCATTAGTGTGCACAGTAGTGCGCCATTAGTATGCCTCCCAGGGGCCATGTGTACCCAGGTGCTTTGGCATACTAATGGCGCACTCAGGCAGGATGCGCCATTAGTAATGTCCGCATAGTAATGGCGCACTGGCTGATAATGCGCCATTAGTATGCTTTGGCATACTATCATGATGTCTGGGGTCTTGTCGCGAATGATCCGCATCTCCATACTCAGCGAAAATAGCCGAACGAAGGTGTAGTGCAGCGGAAGAAGGTTCAACATAGCGTGGATGTCATCAAACCGCAGGACGATCATACCCCCGATGGAGTTATCCACAAAGCCCTTGCCCTCCGGCACCTTGGCCGCGAAAACCGGGTATGCCACATCCTTCTCTCTGAGACGCCGCTTCTCCAAAGAAAGAACACTGTCATGCAAACTCCTCATAGCACCGGTTGCAGCATCGAGCATATTTGTCGGTAGCATCGGCCTACCCGCCACATGCACCCTCCTCATTACATCCTCAGGTGAAGGTGGCCCGTCCTGAGCACGGATTGTACTCGGTGCCGGCTGGCTCGCACCCTTGTTAGTTTTTCTTTTGCGTGCCTTCTTCTTGATCTCCTGAATTGGGACCGAGTTCTGCTCAGAGACCGCCTTCTTTAGTGTGTCGGGGCTGATCATATTTTGCACCTCGCCTATCTGAGGCTCGGTGAAGTCGGCAGCTGGAGGCGTCTCCTGAGAGCTGAACGGCAGACGACGCCTGTTGCAACTTGGCTTCTCCGCGGTACCGGCTTGATCGCGCACGTCTTTTGTTGGGTTGGGTTCTTGAGAAGGAGGCCCCATGAAGTCGTCACCGTACCCATGATCGGCAAAGTACTGAATCGACGTTGGCAAATGTATCGTCGTCGTCGTCGTCGTCGTTCTGATCCTGTGCCATATGCATGTTTGGATCCAGTGGCATAGGGATGTCCGGCACCGTTGCGGCGGACTTGCCATGGGGACGACTTGGCGCCGGCACGACTGGCGGTGTTGTCTTTGGGGTGGTTTCCCCCGCCCCCAAACGAATCTGGCTCTTCGGCCAAAGCAGGGGCCAGCTCAGGCAGGCGCTGAGGGTCATGACGTCATCATCGTCGGCCCCGATGGGTCGAATCGGAGGTAACACCTCGTCGCAGCCTGGCAGCACCCGAACCAGTTGAACCCTAAACAAGTTGGGTGGCATCTGGGTACCGTGGAACAAGGGCTGGCCCGGTTGAACGATTTTGCCCTTGGCGACATCGACCAACTCGTTGTTCACGAAGTGCAGGAGAGTGCACGGAACGTCGGCGACGCCCTGCGAAAACATGTAGGGCGTCAGGGATGCCCAGTCAAAGGCAAGGAGATGAAGTTCTCGGCCGAGAGAGGCTTAATTAGTTACCGTGATGATGGCGTCGAGCTCGGCTAATGTCGAGGCACCACCAACGGCGGGCGTGCAGTTGACGGAGGGGCCGCTTGCTGCAGAGGTGCCGGCCAGCGTACACACGGGTGCATTAAGCTCCCGTGCCGGCGTCGGAGACACCAATGGCCCCGCCATCACGTTCTGCGAGTTGCTGACCGTGAAGCTGGGAATCGGGGGCAGCCCCTGTTGGCCGCCCGCAATCCACGCCTGCAACCCCTCGATCAAGCTAGGCACAATGGCGGTGATCGTCGCTCCGAGCTGTTGTTGCACTTGCTCTTGGACAATCTCCGGAATCCGCGCCACCTGTGCCTTGAGTTCTTGAACCTCGCGCGCCTGGCTTTCCGAGCTGGTCTTTTTCTCCTTTCGCCCACCAGCGTTATAGTATGACGACCATTTTGTCGACAAGCCTTTGCCGGCCACACGACCAGCTGACGTCGGCTTCTCGAGCTTATCCTTGTTCTTCATTACATTCAACGCCCTATTTAGAGTCGTGTTCCAAGGGCCGCTCTTAGTCGACCCCGCGCTACTGCTTTCAGTCGCCTGCGGAAGGAATGTGAATCATTTAGAAATTTGGCTTCATTAATTAGAATGCAACCATATGGAGCTAATTACGCGGGGGTGTATTCCTTACCAGAACAGCCTCAAGCGCCCTGGTCTTCGGATCCATGGTAAGCTCCTTTGTTTTCGGGTCCTTCTTGTACCGGGCCCTGATAAAGTTCCTGGTCTGCTTGTCACCGTATTTATCGAAGAGGGGCGGTAGGCCTTGCTCGGCACGGTCCGCCTCCTCCTTGTCCCATATAGGCTCCGCCACTCTGTAACCACCGGGACCGAGTGTGTGTTCCCCTAAGTTGAGCTCCCACATTTCTTTCCCCCACTGACTTGATTCGGAGTGTGCGGTGCTCGAGCAATTGATCTTGAAGTCGTTGTAGTCATCTTCGGTGATTGAAGGATGTTTCTCCTTGATCTTCTCATAACTCTCACCTTTCTCGATCATTCTCTTCACATTGGTTTTCCAAGTAGACAGGGCCTTGCTCATCTTCGTGAGGGCAGCATTGTTCTCTTTATTCCCTTTGAGGCTTGTGTTATCAAATTGAGCGGGGAACTTGTATCGTTCGTGCAGCTTCGTGAAGAGGAGGTTGCGGTAATTCCCGTTGTCAGGATGCCTCAGGTTCTCGCTGTTGATCGCGACGGTGCTCCGGAGAATGCACCCGAGCTGAAGCGAGTACCCCTTGACTATTCGTTCGGGCGCCGTTGGATTCCCGTCGGAGTCCACTTCAGTAACTTCCTCCTTGAGGGTGCGGAGCACGGTCGGGCGCTGGTCCTTCCGTTGCCTCTTCAGTTGGCTGCCATCGGTGCGTGCGCCGCCATCATCAGTGGTGGCATTCTCGACGGCACCATCAGTGGTGGCATCAGTGGGGTCATCCTCCGCGGTACCATCAGTGGTCTCAGGATCGGTGGGGAAGGCGGCGTCCTCATACAAGTGAGGTTGTTCCTCCATCTCCTGGGACAGCTCCCAGAATGCCTTCCCGCCCGAACCCCGGGCCTCATCGTTGTGGGCCATGTTTCTCTCTAAATAGGAAAAAAGTTTGGTCAAAAAGTTGGTTATTGTCAAGGAACAAGATCATGGTCTCATCATTTAGGGTTTGTCGACACCGAGGCATCCTAAAAGCTAAGCTTTTATCATTGAGGGTTTGTCGACGCCCAGGCACCCTAAAAGCCTAAGCTTTCATCATTTAGGTTTTTATCGACACCGAGGCACCCTAAAACCCAAGGTTTTACAATTTATGGTTTGTCGACGCTGAGGCCCATGCATAACACAAGAGGCAGTTGATCCTACTTAATTAAGTACTAAGATACCCGGCCCATGCATTAGTCGCAAGTACCCCATATGTCCGATTTTTTAGCAAAGTCATGCTAAAATTCACGGAAAATTTCAGCATGACCTTTGCTGAAAATAGGACATATGGAGTACCCGAATTTGCCGGAACGGAAGTTAATCAACATTCTGGCAAACTCAAGGGCCTCTCGGGGTACCTGCAAAATCATTATCCCCGCGTAATGAAGTCGCCAATGGTTCATTTCAGAAGATCACAAGTAGCATCATCACAAGTACAGCAACAACAGCAGTGAATACAGGCATAACAACATCAACAGCAGGTTTATTCTTCTTCTTCATAAACATTAATTGGTGTGGGTGACTCTATCTGCCCTCTAATGACTCACACAACTTAAAATGACAACCCACAAGCATTGTTTTGATTCCAACAGCTGCTGTAAAATACATCCAACAAAGGTGCTCTAAAATCAGAAATACTACCCCCCCAAATATTTAGCTCAGTTCTGAAAATACATGGCTAGGACAATGGTAGCATTCAACCACAAGCCCAAGCCTATACTTAACTAGGCCCAGGTCCATTAAATTCTTACAGAAACCAAGAAATGGAATCAACTCCCCTTGTTGCTGATTCAGTCATGGGAGATGCCATGTCTCAAAAATATCAAGTAGCACCATCATGTTCGATTTCAATATAAGGAATATTACAAACTTAATAGTTAAGATCCCAGGTGAGTAATACACTTTGGTCTTCTAGTTACAAAACAAAACTGACATAATTCTAGATGCCATAATCAGATCAAAATTTCAAACCACACACTTACTTTCAAATATCAAATTAGGAACATTTTGAGACATAGGAAAACAGTGTACATCTGAAAATGCTGCAAACTATGAAGAAAAGAAGAACACTATGTAATACATGATTATTCAGTTAAGACAAGAGAAACCATCTGCAACACCTGTTAACACGTTTATGAACATACATCCAGCAAGTTTCAGTAGACCAGAGAATATCCCTGAAGTAGTGCCCTCCAACAGTAGTTCTTGCTTGCAGTAGCTTTAGGGAGTACTACAATTTTGCAAGTTTAAAGTAAAACGTTTCAGTTAATGCAAGTACTCCTCTTGCTCTCTACTTTCTCTCTTCTATTCTTCAGTTAATTAACTGAATTTTACTGATGTTGTTGTTAACTGAATTTTACTAATGTTGGTACGGTAATATTTCATAGTGTTCTAGCGTTCGCTTGTTTTAATTATGCTGCACATTTGTTCATGGAAGGACTAGCAACACTCTTGATTTCTAGCGTTCGCTTGTTTTAATTATGCTGCACTTGGCATAACTAAGCTAGGAACAAATGTGACTAGGTGAGAGAAGTAGTGGGCTCTGGTCCTACCCTGTATGAATGAGGTCAGCTACAAATGTGGCAGCACAGACCATCAATCATAGACACTAGAAATCAGGGAACCAACAAACAAAGCCTAGAAATTATGCATCAGGGAAGGGCCACCAAATTGAACGCCGGGACTTCACTTTGACCAGAGTGCTAAGCTAGGAAACAAAAATTCCCACTCAGCAGGGCGTTATCTAGCCGCTCCAGCCGCCGCTCTATCTCACATCGCTCATGATTTGGGGGCAGCAAGTGCATAAGCAATGGGCTGGTGGTGATGGATGGTACAGAAAGTGCCGAGTGGGATTAGTACCTAGTGTAGACGGAGCTTGCACTCGACCAACCAAGAGCTTCTTGTGGTCGCTGCTGTCGATGCTCCTCTTTCTGCTGCTGTACCTATGGATGGAATCTTGTTGCTGCACAAGAAGGAAATCGAAAGCAATGGTGAGCCGCTGCACACAGAGAGGAAGACAGAGGTGAATCACCGTACCAAATTCAGTTAAACTAACCACGCGGACGGAGCAGAGAGGGGACGTCGACGGCGGTAAAGGCGAGGGGCTCGTCCGGGGGGGTGGGGAGGCGTCGGTGGTGAGGCCGCGACAGCGCTAGGGCACGGCGCTGGGTGGGAGGACATCGAGGGCGCGGGCACGGGCAGAGGAGGGACGGCGAGGGAGGCGGCGCTCAGCTCGGGGAGGGGGCGTTGGGGGCGGTGGTGGTCGGGTGCGTCGGGGGCAGCGAGCACGGCCGGCGCAGTGGGTCGGGGCAGCAGCGGGGCGTCGGGGGCGGGGGGCGGCGGCGTGGGGGCGGCGGCGTCGGCGACGTCGGGGGCGTCGGCGTCGGCGTCGGGGGCGTCGGGTGCGAGAGGTGCGAGAGGGGAGAAGTGGGGATCTGGCGAGAGGGAGGGACGGGCGACAACGCTATAGGGCACAATACTAATGGCGCACCGCGCCCTGGTGCGCCATAAGTACGTCCATACTAATGGCGCACCACCCCCAGGTGCACCATTAGTATTGTTTTTTTATTTCTGCGCGCGAGCCAACAGTTTATCTCCCACCATACCTCATACACATCAAGCCCCCCTAGCTAGCTCGACTGGTTAGCCCCCAATTCTCCCACCAGGAGGTCTTGGGTTCGAATCCCAGGCTCCACAAATTTTTTTTATGCATTTAAAATGCTTTTTGATACTTATTTGTGTTTAAATATGTTCAAAGTTGTTTAAATCATAACAGTAATATTTTTTTATAAGACAGAAATAATTTTTTTAAAAATATCATCAAATTTAAAACAGGGGGGTCGGCGGCGGCGGTTGAGTAGGGGGAGGGG
>LR738714.1:180137928-180344448 GCA_902687465.1 Secale cereale | reverse complement strand
GGGAAGTGAGTGTGGTAGGAGAGGCTGTCCAAAATATCTTGTTGCTGCCCGCTTACTAATGGCGCACCAACTATAAATGCGCCATTAGTAATCAAGGTTACTAATGACGCATTTATAGCAGGTGCGCCATTACTAGTTTTGCAAAAAAAATAACATACTAATGGCGCACTGTCGCACAGTGCGCCATTACTAGTTTAAACTAGTAATGGCGCACTCTGGGACAGTGCGCCATTAGTAGTTTTGTAAAAAAAAGAATAAAAAATATCATAAAAAAAGAGCATTAATGGCGCACTTTACTGCTGGTGCGCCATTACTAGTTACAACTAGTAATGGCGCACTTTGTCTGGATGCGCCATTAGTATGTTTGGACAGGCGCGCTAGTTCAAAAAAAAAAACTTCTTGATACTAATGGCGCACTCTGGGCAAGGTGCGCCATTAGTAGTTCAAACTCTAATGGCGTATCTGTTGCTGGTGCGCCATTACTATATACTAATGGCGCACTGCTTGTCTGGTGCGCCATTAGTATCAATTCCATCTATAGCCATTTTCCTAGTAGTGTATGCAAACCTTTGATTGGCTACGTAGGCTTCGCTCAGCCCCTCTTATAGCATTGCTAGTTGCAGGAGAAGATTTGAAGATTCTTGCTTCATGTTGAAGTATTTGTTGGGATATCACATTATATAAACTCTTAAACTAAATCATCTATATATTGGTAATGGGTGGAAGGCTAAGCCTCTTGCTTGGTGATTTGTTCCACTCGTGCCGCCCTAGGAACCATATAAACCGGTGTTATGTTCCTTGATTATGCGTTGCTAACACGATAGGGGTTATGGGCCCCCCTCGATAACCCGCTTAGCGCTAAACCTTTTCCAGCAAGGCCCAACATTGGTACTCCATTTGCCTAATAACTAAAAACTTGCATAGGGACTAGCTATCCCATTTTATTAATCAACCCCCCCGGGCTAGTGCTCCACATGAGTGTTGGTCCGAACTGAGCAGACTGCGGGGCCGCCTTGGGGAAACCCGAGGTATTTGGTATTCACCTGTAGGATGACTCATCCGGTCGTGGCCTGAGACTAGATACGCGCGGCTATTGTCAGGGTGTCTGCACGCCGGGAGGTCTTGCTGGATTAGTTTTACCTATGTCGGTATATCTTGAGCACGGGATTCCGAGAATACTCGGGCCTTCCCACCTTGGAGTTGCGAATCCGCAGATCGTGAGCTTGTCATGGGATAAGTTGGGACACCCTGCAGGGTTTGAAACTTTCGAAAGCCGTGCCCGCGGTTATGTGGCAGATGGGAATTTGTTAATATCCGGTTGTAGAAAACTTGACACCATGTTCAGAACACACTACCAACGTGAGTAACCGTGATGGTCATTTTCCAAAGGGGTTCGGGAAGTGAACACGGTGGGGTTATGATTGACGTGCTTAGATAGGATCACTTCGTGATCACTTTGACGCTCGTGGCACTTCTCTTCTCGCTCTTAACACATAAGCTAGTGCTAGTGCAGCTGCAGCCTTTTATCTTTCTTCAGCCTTGTTCCACACCCAAGGCTTAGATAGTTTTGCTACCCGGGAACGGGATTGCTGAGTCCTCCGTGGCTCACAAATTCTACACCACACCAGATGCAGGTACTATGGTGAACTACTCAGGTGACGGCACGGAGCTATACTGGGAGTACGATGAATAACGTAGTCGATACTATGTGCACTATCCCGATGATCAGTAGTGGTTTCTATTAGGGGCGATTCGGACCTTGTGGCTTTATGTATTTTTTGGTATCTTTCATTTGGATCTTCACCCGTAGTTGGGTTGTGATGTTATTTGGATGATGAATTGCTTATGTAATGTATTGTGTGAAGTGGCGAGTGTAAGCCAACTATCTCTTTTACAATTTCATCCCTATTTTTACATGAGATGTGCAAAGATACCAAACTTGAGATCATTCTAGAATGGGCTTATACCTTTAAGTCATGCCTCGACACTTAGGAGGTATAGTCCCATCCTGGGCATTACAAGTTGGTATCAGAGCCAGGTTCGACCTAGAAGCCCCCACTGATTGATCGAATCGTTGACGGTTAAGTCTATGCACACACTTAAAATGTTTTAGTCCTATATATATATATCGGAGAGTAGGATTTCTTTTGCTCCTCATCTCTTTTCACTCTGGTGAGGACTCCTGACGATTACTCTTGTCTCTTCTACTCTCAAAATTTCACCAATTTTTTTAGGAATCTCGCGAGTATTGTTTGGATTGTTCCGATGTCTTTGTGACGAGAACATTGTTCTCGATGCCTCTCTCCAACTTGCTGCAGAAGAATGTCAAGTACAACTGGTCTCCGGATTGTGATGTGGCATTCAGAACTCTCAAAGAAAAGCTCATCTCTGCTCCGGTTCTTACTCCTCCAGATGAGTCCAAGCCCTACGAAGTATTCTGTGATGCTTCTCTTCAAGGACTTGGTGGTGTGCTAATGCAGGACAAGAAGATTGTGGCATACACTTCTTTTCAATTGAAGCCAAGTGAGAAGAACTACCCCACACATGATCTCGAGCTAGCAGCTGTGGTACACACCTTGATCATGTGGAGACACCTTCTGTTGAGCAGAAAAGTCGACATCTTCACCGATCACAAGAGCTTGAAGTACATCTTCACACAGCCGAACCTGAACCTTCGCCAGACTCGTTGGGTTGAAATGATCCAAGAGTATGATCCAAGCATCGGATACACACCTGGCAAGGCTAATGTCATTGCAGATGCCTTGAGCAGAAAGGCATATTGCAATAGTCTCCTTATCAATCCGTTTCAGCCTGAGATTTGTGAAGCATTCAGGAAGCTCAACCTCCAAGTTGTTCCGCAAGGCTTTCTTGAAAATCTTCAAGTTGCTCCTACCTTGGAAGATCAGATCCGTGAGGCCCAACTCAGTGATGCTATGGTGCAGAAAGTGAAACATGGTATTGCAAAGGGTACTGCCAAGTACAAGTGCTATCGCATTGATGAGAAAGACACCTTGTTCTTTGAGGACATACTTGTGGTTCCCAAGGGTGATCTCAGGAAGCTCATAATGAACGAAGCACATGACTCCCTCCTCTCTATTCATCCTGGAAGTTCCAAGATGTACCAAGACCTGAAGCAATCTTACTGGTGGACTCGCATGAAAAGGGAGATTGCCCAATTCGTGAATGAATGTGATGTCTGCAGAAGAGTGAAGGCAGAGCATCAACGTCCAGCCGGTCTCCTCCAACCTCTTCCTATTTCCGAGTGGAAATTCGACCACATTGAAATGGATTTCGTCATTGGTTTTCCCAAGTCCAAGAAGGGGAATGATTCTATCTTTGTGGTGATTGACAAGCTTACCAAAGTAGCTCACTTCCTTCCAGTCAAAGAATCCACAAATGCAGCTCAACTGGCAGAGTTGTACACTTCTAGAATTGTGTCCTTACATGGCATTCCTCAAGTTATCTCCATAGACCGTGGAAGTTTGTTCACATCCAAGTTCCGGGACTCCTTTCAGTCTGCCATGGGCACTAAGATCCGTTTCAGCACTGCGTTTCACCCTCAGACTAGTGGTCAAGTCGAAAGAGTGAACCAGATCCTCGAAGACATGCTCAGAGCTTGTGTCATCTCTTTTGGCATGAAGTGGGAAGATTGCCTTCCGTTTGCCGAGTTCTTGTACAACAACAGTTTGCAAGCAAGTGCCGGCAAAGCTCCGTTTGAAATTCTCTATGGCAGAAAGTGCTGTACTCCTCTCAACTGGTCCGAGACTGGTGAACGTCAACTTCTTGGCAATGACTTGATCTTAGAAGCCGAAGAAATATGCAAAGTCATACGTGAGAATCTCAAGGCCGCTCAGTCGCGTCAAAAGAGCTACTATGACGGAAAGCATCGTGATTTGGCATTCAACATTGGGGATCATGTCCATCTCCGTGTTTCTCCTATGAAAGGCACCCAAAGATTTGGTATCAAAGGCAAGCTTGCTCCTAGATATATGGGCCCTTTCAAGATCCTTGGCAAAAGAGGCGGTCTAGCCTATCAACTTGAGCTCCCTTTCAACTTCGCTAATGTTCATGATGTGTTTCACATGTCTCAACTCCGCAAGTGCTTCAAGACACCTGAATGCACCATTCTGTTCGAGGAGATTGATCTTCAACAAGACTTGTCTTATCGTGAGCACCCCGTTGCTATTCTTGGAGAAACCGAGCGCAAGACCCGCAACAAGTCAATCAAGTTCTTCAAAGTTAAGTGGTCACACCATACCGACCGAGAAGCTACGTGGGAACGAGAAGATCACCTTCGTTCCGAGTACCCTTCCTTCTCCCAGTCCTAGATCTCGGGACGAGATCTTTTCGTAGTAGAGGAGAGTTTGTAATGCCCCAGATGTATCACTTTCCCTATATGGCAATATATAAACTTTGGCTTCATCATTTCCTTCTGAGTTCTTCTTTCATTTCGGGTTTCGTCGTTTTGTTGTGTGCGTGTGTGCATTTCATCCATGTCATGTTGTCATGTGCATTGCATTGCATTGTGTTGTCACTTGCATCCGGTCCCACTCGTCTCTTCCCGTTGTCCGTTTCGAGTTCCGACGCTCTCACACGTGCCCGTGGCATCCCCGAGTCCTTCTTTCATGTGTGGCCGTGTAAATTTTCCGGAATGACGTGAGACTTGTCGTGCGATGTTGTTTTGGTACGTGTAGGCTGCCTGTCAAGTTTCGTCGCGTTTGGAGTTCGTTTGGTACTCCAACGGTTAACCTAGTGGGTTAAAAGAACCTCGTCTTTGAGGCCCAAGACCCCCTCCACAACAGCCCACCAACCCAACACAACCGTTCCCATCATCTCGGTCGTCGAATTGTGATCGCGTGGCCAAAAACCGCTCCCCATTTGGACTCTCCTAGCTCCTTGTGCCTATAAAAACGCCCCCCATGTCATTTTCGTCCAAAAAACCCTAGCTAGACTCCTCCCCGCCGCGCCGGACACGTCCATACGCCGCCGGACGTGTCCGACTTGCCCCGCCGTGCCACGTGGCAGCTTCCCGTTCGTCAGCGCCGCGACGCCCACATCCCCGCCCGTCAGGGCCCGAGAGGCCCGCGAGGGGCCCTCCCGGCCCGAATCGTCGCCGCGCGCCCCGCGACCTTCTTCCCCACCGCCGTTGCGCCTCTCTGCCGCCTCGCCTCGACCCCTCCGGCCGCCGGCCGCCCTCCGCCGCCGCGCGCGCCGGCGGATCCCTCCGGCAACTAGCGCCCTCCGGCCTGGACCTCGCCGCCCATGCTCCCCTCCGTCCTCCGAGGCGAGCCCGGCCTCGCTGCCGCCCGGATCCGGCACCGGCAGACCGGATCCCGTCACCCCGCCGCCGGATCTCGCCGGCAACCGACGCCGGCAACCTCCGCCCGCGCCCTTGCCCGATCCAGGCGGGATCGGCAGGGACGACGCCTCGGTCGCGTCGGGCCAGTCTCCTCCGCGTGGGCCTTCCCCACAGCCCGCATCGGCCGGCCCAGCCACCTCGGGCCGAGCCCGTAAGGTGAGCCCAGTGCCCCAAGATCCGGCCCGTGTCGTTTTTTTCCCGCCGGTGTTTTTTTCTTTTCTCGAATAATTGCATAATTATAGTTTAGTCCCTGGCATGTGTTATTTTGTTGCATGTTTGAACATCTGTAACTATTTGTGTGCTTATCCAAATGATGCATATAATATGTCAAAATGATCGTGGTGATGTGAACTACGTTTTGTTCCATTGTGTCATGCTTGTTTGATTCCATCTAGATGTCTTAATCTTCGTGACAAGAGTGCTACTTGATGTAAACAGCCGCTACTTGTTATTTTCATCCTATGTTTGAGATGTGATAACTTGGTGCATGTTTATCCAAATGAAGCAAATGATATGTCAAAATGTTCATCATGAGATGCTCTACATGTTGGTTGCTATAGCATGCATGTTATAGTTCATATTGCCATGTTTATCCCTGTTGCAAAAGTGCATGTGGCTGTTAGGTTTTGTAACTTGTTACGAGATGCCTAGTTGAGGAGCTCGTTTCTTTTGATGTGTATGTCCCCATGCCACATGCTCATATGTTTTAGATTCTCCATCATGTGATCTTTGCTGTGGTGCAAACCATTTTCCATGTTATGCTTTGAGGTGACTTAAACATGCTCGCAAACATGCCATGATAATGTTACTGTTTTAACACTTAGTGAAATTTCACTAAGTCTGGAATCTGTCATATCCTGATGCTATGTTTGCTTGATGCCCCAGGCAAATCCATGATAGTTTTGGGGTGGCCATTGATGATTCCTTGTTGTATATGTTGTTGTCTATCCATCCATGTCCTTACTTGATCATTTGGGTTGTTGTATCATATTTAATTCTTGCTCCCTAGTTGCTATAAAATAAATACTGTCAGGTTTTAGTGTCATGTTCAAAATGTTGTAGCTTGTTGCTATTGATCCATGCCTCCTATGGAGATGCTCCAATGGAGTTATTTGCTGTATGATATGTCTACTTCATGTCCATGCTTCTTGTCACCATGTTTGAGTGCTGTAGAGTATATATTTCTTGCTTCCAAGTTGCTATGTGGCTGTTAATCTCAGCTTTGCATTGTTTCTTGTTTCGAGTGTATGTATTGATCCGTTGCTCCGTTTTGAGCGTGCCCTACATGAAACTTGTGTGATTTTGCATGTAGATTCATAATATCATCTTGTTAACATGTTTGGAGTATGTTTGCTTGATGTTTGGGTGCATCTTGCACCGTTGCCATGATTATCTTGTTTTGATCATATCTTCTAGACCGTAGCTCCGTTTTAAACAAACTTTATATGAAACTTGACTAGAATTTCGTGTAGATTATCATGGTGGATGTTAACTTGATGTTTAACAACTTTAACTTAATGCTTGTTCAGGTCTGGACTAATTTCAAACTATGCATATGAGGACTTATCGGTTTTGTCTTAAGTAGTTTCCGGCCTCATTTAAACTTGTTGTTCTTAAGTTGTTTCTCTGTGCTTCCTACCTTGCCATGTTTTGCATCCTAAATAGACTTGTCTTGCATCCTACTAGCTTGAGCATATTGTCTTGTTCTTGTGTTGTTCTGGTGCTTCCTACTTTGACATGTTATGCATCCTAAGTGCATCTGCAGTGCATCCTAAGTGCATCATACGTGCATCCTGTTGATTGTGCATTGCACCTTGTTTGATTTCGTGCCTCGTTGTGTTCTTGTGTTGAGTAGAGCCGGAAGCCGAGACCGAGTACGAGAATGTGGTTACTACCGAGGTTGAGAACGAGGAGCCGTCTTACGATACCATCGACGACTCGACAGGCAAGATGACCTAACCCAGATATCATTACTATCTTTGCCTATTGCTAGAAGTCTCGCTCTTAGCTTTTTGCCTCGATGCCCATGTTTGTCTGTCAGCCTCCTATTGTAACCATGAATCTGTCTAACCACCCAACCTATGAAAACCTTTGATTGGCTACGTAGGCTTCGCTTAGCCCCTCTTATAGCATTGCTAGTTGCAGGAGAAGATTTGAAGATTCTTGCTTCATGTTGAAGTATTTGTTGGGATATCACACTATATAAACTCTTAAACTAAATCATCTATATATTGGTAATGGGTGGAAGGCTAAGCCTTTTGCTTGGTGATTTGTTCCACTCATGCCGCCCTAGGAACCGTATAAACCGGTGTTATGTTCCTTGATTATGTGTTCCTAACACGATTGGGGTTATGGGGCCCCCTCGATAACCCGCTTAGCGCTAAACCTTTTCCAGCAAGGCCCAACATTGGTACTCTATTTTCCTAATAACTAAAAACTTGCATAGGGACTAGCTATCCCCTTTTATTAATCAACCCCCCGGGCCAGTGCTCCACATGAGTGTTGGTCCGAACTGAGCAGACTGCGGGGCCGCCTTGGGGAAACCCGAGGTATTTGGTATTCACCTGTAGGATGACTCATCCGGTCGTGGCCTGAGACTAGATACGCGCGGCAATTGTCAGGGTGTCGGTACGCCGAGAGGTCTTGCTGGATTAGTTTTACCTATGTCGGTATATCTTGAGAACGGGATTCCGAGAATACTCGGGCCTTCCCACCTTGGAGTTGCGACTCCGCAGATCGTGAGCTTGTCATGGGCTAAGTTGGGACACCCCTGTAGGGTTTGAAACTTTCGAAAGCCGTGCCCGCGGTTATGTGGCAGATGGGAATTTGTTAATATCCGGTTGTAGAAAACTTGACACCATGTTTAGAACACACTACCAGCGTGAGTAACCGTGATGGTCATTTTCCAAAGGGGTTCGGGAAGTGAACACGGTGGGGTTATGATTGACGTGCTTAGATAGGATCACTTCATGATCACTTTGACGCTCGTGGCACTTCTCTTCTCGCTCTTCACATGTAAGCTAGTGCTAGTGCAGCTGCAGCCTTTTATCTTTCTTCAGCCTTGTTCCACACCCAAGGCTTAGATAGTTTTGCTACCCGGGAACGGGATTGCTGAGTCCTCCGTGGCTCACAGATTCTACACCACACCAGATGCAGGTACTATGGTGAACTACTCAGGTGACGACACGGAGCTGTACTGGGAGTACGATGAAGAACGTAGTCGATACTATGTGCACTATCCCGATGATCAGTAGTGATTTCTACTAGGGGCGATTCGGACCTTGTGGCTTTATGTATTTTTTGGTATCTTTCATTTGGATCTTCACCCGTAGTCGGGTTGTGATGTTATTTGGATGATGAATTGCTTATGTAATGTATTGTGTGAAGTGGCGAGTGTAAGCCAACTATCTCTTTTACAATTTCATCCCTATTTTTACATGAGATGTGCAAAGATACCAAACTTGAGATCATTCTAGAATGGGCTTATACCTTTAAGTCGTGCCTGGACACGTAGGAGGTATAGTCCCATCCTGGGCATTACAGTATGAGCAGTACGTACAACAACCGAAGACCCCAGATTACTGTGTGGCACTTCAAGTGGCTCTAGTTTGGACCAACACTCATGAGGAGCACTGACCCAGGGATTGATTAAGAATCCACGGGTTAATTACTCCCTATGCAGTTTTTAGTTATTAGGCAAATGGTAAAACCAAGGTTGGACGTTAAACAAAGTGAATTATCGAGGGGGGCCCATAAACCCCAACCGCGTTAGGAACGCAAAATCAAGGAGCATAACACCGGTTTATCGGATCCTAAGGCAGCATGAGCGGAACAAAACACCAAGCAAAGGGCCAAGCCTTCCACCCATTACCAAGTATACATGTGCATTAATTAAATAAGATATATATTGTGTTATCCCAAAGAATCCATGTTCCAACATGGAACATCTTCCCTCTTCACCTGTAACTAACAATGCTATAAGAGGGGCTGAGCAAAAGCGTACTTAGCCAATCAATGATTTGCTAGGAAGGTGGTTAGAGGGTTTCATGGCAACATGGGAGGCTGACAAAACAGGAATGGGTAGCGCGACATAGCTATAGAGCGAGACAACTAGGAAACCAAAGATAGAGGTGATATCGAGGAACAGTCATCTTTCCTGGTATCCTGCAAGGAAGAAGAACGAGTCCACGAAGAAGACAAACTGACGTAGTCGAATGAATCCTCGTAACTCTGGAAAAAACCCGAAGCTAACGAGCGAAGAAAACCGGAAAGAAGCAAACAACATGGTAAACACACAAGCATAAACATGGCATGATGCACAACCAAGTATGATGCATGTCCGGTTTAAATATGCATGGCATGGCAAAGTGCAACAAACAACACTACAATTTAAGTGGAGCTCAATATGCAACTGGTTGCATATTGACCGAACACCACATTCACATATTGAGTTTGATCTCGATTATGTACACAACAAGTTTAAATGTTGATTAACATGGCAAGAGGTAACATGTCAAGTGGTGAAGCATAATAAAAATACACTATCTAAGCAATTTTAATGGAGTCGGAATTAGCAAACAACAATTTCAAAAAAAATCCCCATGTGTGTATAGCAATTTTTAATGCAAACAACAATTTTAACCATTTAAATGTTGTTATCATGATGTGGATGACATATACAAGTTTTATGCAATTTTTGTGAAAAGTTGGCATTTATTATGATAGGGTGTATTTGTCGTCGTGGCGGAAAAGAAAGGGGTGCCACGGCAACATTCCGGTTACTCCGACAACTTATTGAGACGCCGATGCAAAAGAAGGGTGGCGTGACCGTTCCATGAAAGGACGATGGGGTGATCCCGGTTACCGGGTTCCCACATGTCGGTGGCAAGGAAACGAGTGACAATTCGGACACGATGCAAACAAAGGGTGCATCTCATACATCACAAGCATTCATCCACGGAGTCATCGGCTTGGCTGTTAAACCTTCGAAGCGTGCGATTCAGGGTGGTTCGAGTTTTGAGGGAGAAGTAGATGTTGACGAGGTCATCATGGAAGTAGTGGTACCATCGGTACTCGGCGACGGTAGTGGAAGTAGTGGTACACGTCGACGATAGCGGTACACGCAATCTAGGCTACGGTAGTGGTACTTGGCGTTTCGGTCTGTAGTCGTTCACGGGTCTTCAGCGAGGGTCTTGGGCGAAGGTAGTCGTACATGCACGTATATGAACTTGACGGGTCCCGTGTGTATTCGTACTCGGCATATTCAAAGGGGTGCTCGGTGAAATCATCAGAGTTTGAGCTTGGCGGTCCGGATCGTGTGGCTGATGTCTTGGCGGCTTGAGAGGGAAAGCAGAGGCCGACCGGAAGCACTTGGCGTTGGTCGATGCGGGCGTGCAGAGTCGCATCCTCCTCCCGCTCGAACGAAACAGAGGTGGGGCAGGGAGCTTGCAGCGGCGCAAGATCCACCGGAGATGAAGAGGGCAGCCACAGGATGTGCGGATCCGGCAGAGTGGCGTCCAACCTGGCCGGTGGCGAGACGAGGGAGTAGGCCCTCGGCAGTGGCATGAAGACGACGCCGGCGACGGCTTGGAGGAAGGTGAGGATGGGGACGGGTGGAGCAGAGGAGGCGAGATGACCATGGCGCGCGGAAGTAGGTCGGGTGCGCGACGACGGCGTTACGGCAATGAGTTGCAACTCCTATCCATGGTGGGCAGATGAGCTCTCACAGGGACCAATGCGGGGCACGGGCGACGAGGTGGAGGAAGAAGGCGCTCGGGGTCGATGACGTCCGACAGGGACGCGGCGGCGGCCTCTGGCGAGTTGCAACAAGAGTGGTGGGCTTCTCTCTTCCTTCTCAATTCTCATATCAGAAAGAGAGAGAGAGAGAGAGAGAGAGAGAGAGAGTAGAGTCCAATAGAAATAAGAGAAGAGGCCAATTTTCTTGGACTCATAAAAATACGAGGAATATAACAAAAATGGCCTGGGTTTTTTTTAGAGGAAGTAAAATCCAAACATGTTGAATTTAATTCGACATGTTTGAATTTCGAAACCCATTCAAATGAACTCCAAATGGGTTGAAATTATAGGAGGTGACCCTACACACTCGTTGTGATTTATGGGCAGATTTTGAACATCCATGGATAAAGTAATATTGCAACTCAATTTTACTAAAGGCTTGAAAGGAGGAAAAATAAGTTGAGTTGGATATAAGAAAATTGAAGAACGGTGCAAATGCATTATATGTGATCCCAAGACAAAGGGATGGTTTAATATAGCTCCCTAAGATATTTGGAGGATATGTTATAGAGAGAAATCACCATGTGAATATCCGTCGAATTAAATGTATCGAAGATCCATATGACTTGCTTGTGTGAGTTGGAAAAACATTAATGATACGATGGCATGATGTCATGATGCAATGCAAAAATAAACAGAGCAAGGAAAAATTAACACACGGTAACATCGAAATATATGGAAGTCTTCTGGAGCGTCGGTCTTGGGGCGTCACAGACGGCCTCCCGACGCCGAACCTTCACCCTCCAGTCGGCGTTCGACATACCCGTCGGTATTGCAATCGGCGCCCTCGGCTTCCTCTGCCTCAGCTAGCTAGTGTCGCCGGCGGCAGCGACGCGAGTGGCCGAGTACTTCTTCGGTGGCATGGCGGTGGCCGGATGGCGAGGGAGCGGGAGGGGAATGGCGGGATAAGGGGGGAGAAGGGAGAAGCAATAAGAAAATGGAGGGAAAAGTGGGAGAATGACAGGAAAAGGACTATCTGTCGTCGACAGAGCGGACCCACGTGCCTTTTTGCTTCGGCCGGTGCCCTAAGCGCCCCCGGGGGTCTGGGTCTGGCTCGGGTTCGCCGGCTTTTATTTTGGCCAAACCGGTGAGAGACAAGGGTATGGGGACGCGACTGGGCCGTTTTTTCGCCGCTTGCGCTAAAAAAGTGCCCTGGGGGCATGTTGGGTGGGGGGGGGGGCGAGTGCAGATGCTCTTAGAGCATTTCCAACCGCGAACCCAACAAGCACCCCAAGGCCCTTTATGGTCATCGGCGCCGAAAAATTTGCCTACTCGCGTCCCCAGAAGCCCACTTTTTGTCGGTTAGGTCTGAATTTGGCGCAGGCGGACACAGGCTGAACCCGACACACTGGTCGCGACCGGGGGCGCCAGGGGGAAATGGTTTTGGCGCAAAAACAAGTGGACCCGCCAAGGTAGCGACTCGGAGCCTTCGTCGTCCTCATAGCCTCGGTTCCCGTGGGAATCAATGCCATGGCAGCCGCACCGGTCAGCCTTCCATTGATTCCTCATGAGTGGTGCAGTGAAGGTGCGGCGACGTGTGTATCGTCCGCTCTAGCCACGTGTATGCACGACGGCCGCCCTCTCCCTCCCAACCAAGCCGCCCTCACTCGCTGGTGAGCGCACACTCCCTCGCCACAGAACCTTCTCCTTGCTCACCGTCGACGCCCCTCTCGACCTCTCACCGCTGACACGCTTCTCTCCTCTCTCCCCCGCCAACCATGGCCGAGCGCTACCCAGGCGACGATGCGGCGCCAACGGCTTCGGTTGCTGCCACCTGCACAAGGAAGAGGCGCACCTCTCTACAAGGCCGACTACCCGGCGCCGCCGGACATGCGATTGCCGGGCTCGTGGAGGCTGAGCGCCGGCGGCGTGCCGGTGCCTCCACCGCCTGCCGGTGCTGAACTGTGCGCCGAGATCATGCACATCCGCTCGTCGCTGCCAGAGCAAGTGCGGAACCGGCCAATGTATGCCCTCGATAGCCACACGCTGTGGACGGCGTACTTCTACCGCCGCCACGAAGACCAGCTCACTGGCACGAACGGCACCGAGCCCCGCGGCTGCCACAACTCCGAGGGGCGGCGCCAATGGTGGGGCTCCCTCGGTCGGACCCTAGAAGCCGTCCTTGAGCACATCGAGACCGGCAACACGCCACGCTTGGAGTACCCGGCGCGCCCCTCCTTCTCTCGTCGCCGCGGTAGGACGCTGCAGCAAATGGAGACAATGACCTCCTCATCGTCGGGATCTCTTTCCTCCGGGTCGCCGGCGCTCCACCCCATCAAGCCGAAGCCACAAGAGACGCCGCTCGGGCGCCGCACCCGTGGCGGCGCCCTCGTCATCAACGAGGCCAGCCATGGCCCCTCTCCTCCCTCTTCTCGCCTCGTCAGGCCAAAGACCAAGCCGGGGCTGCTGCACGTCAAGAATGAGCATGAGGCCATGGCTGCCACCGATGAGACCGTCCTCAAATGGGCGCGGGAGGATTACGTCCGCGAGGAGATGGCGCGCCAACACCACACCCTCGAGGTAATCGCCGCTTGGCACCGTAGATGCAAGGGTGGCGTCGTCGTCCTCGATGACAGCGACGAGGAGGCACCTGGGCCGTCCAACCCCCCACGCATCGGCCACGCTGGTTAGGGGTGCAACAGGGACGACAGCGGCTCGCAGGATGACGCCGCCGCCACCGACGACGGCGGTGACTACACCAAGTTCTACATGCTCCTTGGCATGTATAGGGAGGGCGGCCACGGCGTAGTAGTAGTTGTCGTTTTAGTTAGTTTTTAAATTATGTTTCTAGTTTTTGGTACAAAAATCAATGAAAGCGCCTAGTTTGGCGAATTTGTGTTGTGTTCGGCCAAACTTTGGCCGAGTTTGGTTTTCAAAATAACGGCGTCTGGGCGGCCTTGGGGCGGCGGTTGGAAAACCGACAGCCCCCCGCCGATTTTTTTGCTGGGGCGCCCCCAGGCGGTGCTATTTCAAGCCCCTGGGGGGGGGGGGGCGAACGTGTGGAGATGCTCTGATGATGTGTTGGCCCTACCAACCGGGCACACCAATTTACACTCCCCGCATCTAGCCAAAACACTGGCGTGAAACTGAACTAGCAAAACTAGGTAGAGTTGGGCGCACCAATTATGAGTATCTTGGTGAGATTAACAATTTCTTTGTCCAAATTCTTCCTTTCGAGTTTAGAGTTGGCCTCTCTCCTCATTTGCTAGAGAGTTTGCTTGTCCTTGACAGCCTCAGCTTCTTGTAGATCTTTCTCAGCTCAATGAAATGTTTCGTTACCATTTTGGTAACATCATCAGGTAACCCAGACTGCCAATGTCATCAGATTTGGCATCATATGCAACACTTTCAATAACATCAATCTTAATATGAAAATCATACTTCTATTCCTCTGTGGAAGCAGGAACATTGGGTCTGGCCTTCTTGGCAGAAGCACCATGTTTTCCTTCAGAGTACAGTTTTCTCTTCGCAGCAGGGTTGGTCAATTATTTTGGTGTTGCAGAACCCGAAGGTTTGTCAGTGTGTGCATTCCTTAGTGATTTCCTTGGACTTGGTAAAACTTTCACTGGTGATGGGGTCTCATGAGGCTTGTTGAGAATGGCACGTTGATCATACGCCGGATTTTCATCAAATGCTTCTTCGCTGGATGACTCATCAGGCGGATCAGAAATCAACCTTCTTGGATTTCTTGAGGAAGATTTTCTTTCGAGGAGCAGGAGAGGTAACATATTTCCTTGACTTGCTTCCCTTGGAAACAGAGGCACGATCCTTTTTCTTCTGGCTGTCTTGCTGAGTCAGTGATACGTCTCCAACATATCTACTTTTCCAAACCCTTTTGCCCTTGTTTTGGACTCTAACTTACATGATTTGAATGGAACTAACCCGGACTGACGCTGTTTTCAGCAGAATTGTCATGGTGTTGTTTTTGTGAAGAAATAAAAAGTTCTTGGAATGACTTGAAACTCCACGGCGAATTATTTTGGAAAATATAAAAAATACGTGCAAGAAGATCTAGACCAGGGGGCCCACACCCTGTCCATGAGGGTGGGGGGCGCACCTCCCATAGGGCCCGCCCCTGCCTTGTGGGCCCCCTGGTGCTCCCCCGACGTATCCCCAGATCCTATGTGTTCACTTTCGGGGAGAAACAAATTAGGAGAAAGAATTATCGCGTTTTACGAGATGGAGCCGCCGCCAAGCCCTAATCTCTCTTGGGAGGGCTGATCTAGAGTCCGTTCGGGGCTCCGGAGAGTGGATATCGTCGCCATCGTCATCATCAACCTTCCTCCATCACCAATTCCATGATGATCACCACCGTGCCTGAGTAATTCCATCGTAGGCTTGCTAAACGGTGATGGGTTGGATGGGATCTATCATGTAATCGAGTTAGTTTTGTTAGGGTTTGATCCCTAGTATCCACTATGTTCTGAGATTGATGTTGCTATGACTTTGCTATGCTTAATGCTTGTCACTAGGGCCCGAGTGCCATAATTTCAGATCTGAACCTATTATGTTTTCATGAATATATGTGTGTTCTTGATCCTATCTTGCAAGTCTATAGTCACCTACTATGTGTTATGATCCGGCAACCCCGAAGTGACAATAATCGGGACCACTCCTGGTGATGACCATAGTTAGAGGAGTTCATGTATTCACTATGTGTTAATGCTTTGGTCTGGTACTCTATTAAAAGGAGGCCTTAATATCCCTTAGTTTCCAATAGGACCCCGCTGCCACGGGAGGGTAGGACAAAAGTTGTCATGCAAGTTCTTTTCCATAAGCACGTATGACTATATTCAGAATACATGCTTACATTGCATTGATGAACTGGAGCTAGTTCTGTGTCACCCTAGGTTATAACTTCTACATGACGAATTGCATCTGACATAATTTCCCATCACCGATCCAATGCCTACGAGCTTTTCACATATTGCTTGTTGCTTATTTACTTTTCCGTTGCTACTATTATAAAAAAACTACAAAAACACTACCGTTACTTTTATTGCCGCTACCGCCACTAACATATTACTTTGCTACTAAAGCTACCTTGCTGCAGATACTAAGTTTCCATGTGTGGCTGAATTGACAACTCAGCTGCTAATACTTAAGAGTATTCTTTGGCTCCCCTTGTGTCGAATCAATAAATTTGGGTTGAATACTTTACCCTCGAAAACTGTTGCGATCCCCTACACTTGTGGGTTATCAAGACTATTTTCTGGCGCCGTTGCCGGGGATCATAGCTCTATTCTTTAAGTTACTTGGGATTTATATCTGTTGATCACTATGAAGAATTTGAAGGACTCAAAAACCAAGATCTTACCCTCAACTACGAGGGGAGGTAAGGAACTGCCATCTAGCTCTGCACTTGATTCTCCTTTTGTTATGGGTAAATTTGCGACACCTATTCATGCTATTGAATCTGATATGTCGTACGTTCTTGATGATGCCACTTCTGCTATGTATGATGAAACTACTTCTATGCTTGATAATACTGTGCCACTAGGTGAATTTCTAGATGAACAAATTGCTAGAGTTAGGGAGAATGCAAATATTGAAACTGATGATATTGATGAAAGTGATGATGAAGCTTCTCCCAATAGATATGAATTGCCTGTTGTTCCTGAGGGTTATGTTATGGATGAAGAAACTGCTAGAGACTTTCTTGCTTGCAATGATAAATATGATCTTAAGAAATTATTAGCTAAGCTGAAAGAAAAGTCTTTGAATGCTAGAATGAAACATGACCCTGCTTTCGCTACTTCACCTATCTGTGTTACTCATAAGGATTATGAATTCTCTGTTGATCCTGAGTTAATTACTTTGGTTGAATCTGATCCTTTCCATGGCTATGAGTCTGAAACTGTTGTGGCACATCTTACTAAGTTGAATGATATAGCCACCCTGTTTACTAACGATGAAAAGATTCACTATCACTATATCCTTAAGTTGTTTCCGTTCTCGTTAAAGAGTGATGCTAAGACTTGGTTTAATTCTCTTGATCCTGGTTGTGTGCGTAGTCCCCAGGATATGATGTATTACTTCTCTGCTAAATATTTTCCCGCTCATAAGAAACAAGCTGCCTTACGAGAAATATATAACTTTGTGCAAATTGAAGAAGAGAGTCTCCCACAAGCTTGGGGAAGGCTTCTCCAATTACTTAATGCTTTGCCTGATCATCCTCTTGAGATGCACGATATACTTGATGTCTTTTATAATGCACTAACCGATGCTTCCAGAGACCACCTGGATAGTTGTGCTAGTTGTGTTTTCAGGGAAAGAACAGTTGATCAAGCTGAATTACTATTGAATATTATGCTGGCCAATGAAAATAATTGGACACTTCCTGAACCAGCCCCTAAGCTAACTCCGAAGAAAAGAGGTGTGCTATTTCTCAGTCCTGAAGATATGCAAGAGGCAAAGAAATCTAAGAAATAAAAAGGTATTAAATCTGAAGATGTTAAGAATTTACCACCTATTGAAGAAATACATGGTCTTGATAACCTGACACAGGTAGTAAAGGTAAATTCTCTTTATAGATTTGATGAAGGTGATATTCCTCGTTATAAGTCTGCTAGCCAATGCTTAGATGAGTTTGACAATTTTATTGTGAAACAAGAAAACTTCAATGCTTATGTTGGTAGACAATTACAACACAATGCTTATATGATTGAACGCTTGAGTGATTATCTGTCTAGAGCTAAAGGTGAATTGAAACTCATTTAGATATATTAAAACTGGGCACCCTCCCAGCCCTCTCACGTCATTAGCGATTTTGGCCGTCCGATCTAACACCCGAGTCATTTTTGGTCGTTGGATTCATTTGCTATTGCACGTTTTACCGGTAAGTGGGCGGACTGTCCTAAAGGGCAGCTACTCCGGTGGCAAAATTGGGTTACGCTGGTTGATTGGGCCACGCGGCCCACTGAGTCAGCATCCCCACCCTCAATCTCTCGCAGCGCTCCTCGACTCCTCCCCGTCCCTGACCTCTCCTCTCCTCTTTCTACAAATCTGGGCGGCTGGGCGAAACGGGACCGCCCCTTCTCGTCTAGACTAGAGGCGATCGAGAATTCTGGTCATCTCATCGGTGGCAGCGGTCCGCCCAGGCCCAGGGGCCCTGTGAGCTTCGGAGGTGCGGCTTGCGGTGGACCCAGGCTCTTCGTCGGTGGGAGGGAGGTGGTCCTGCTTATTGTAGGTTTAGGTCTCCCGATGAGGTCAGCGAGGCGGCCGCCAGTCTCTCGTCGGAATAATATCTCCTCGCGCCGTTCCCGTCCCGTTGGTGTCTTCATCGGTGCCGACGGTGTGTGTCTAGATGCTTTTGTTGCTGGATCTGGGCTCCTGGAGGCGGGGTGTTGTACAGGTCTCGTTGTTCCACTTATCCTTGGTGTTGGATCTTTCTCGTCTTCTTCGTGTTGCTGCTTGGGTGGTGCTGTTGCTGGCGTGATACATGATTTGTGTAGCGCCCCGCGGCGCGTGTGCTCCTCCTTTCCGACAACTCCGTTGATGTTGATGGCGAGCCCCGATGTTTGGTGGTGTTGTTACTGTCTCAGAAGATGGTACTTACTTTGTTTCCAAGTTTTGTTGCATGATAACATGGATCGCTTTTATATATATCCAGCCAATCAGTTATTTTGTTTCTAGACAGAGAAAATCACGTGTCAATCTTTTTGCCTGTGAAGAACTAAGATGATTTTCTCTATCTTTTTGCAGAGACACAATGCAGTTTGCAAGGTCTTTTTCCAATGCTTTAACCAACAAAGGGAGTCTTCAGTTTCGTACTTGTTTTTATCACTTCGGATTGTATCGTAATTAAGCAGATTATGTTGGACAATGATTGAATGAGTCAGTAATCCACATCATGTCAGCAGTCAACTATTTGCAAACACAAGATGAATTTATAATAACATACGTAAATATCCATAGCTGCAACCTGCCCAAAAGACAACACTCTAGGTAGTTACTATCTCATTCATAGAAATTGGCTGCAGTCATTTTTCCAAGGTAACAGAAATTCAATGTAATATTTCACTGAAGAAGAACGGGTACTGTCCAAGAGCACCTTCATCTGGTCGCTCATCCATTGCAGGTGCATTAAGAGAAATTTGCCTACCATATTATCATGGATTAGTTTGATGGAAGGGAAGGAGAAGAGAAAATAACTTTTCAATCATCTACCTAAGATATCATAAATCTTGTACATGCCAATATTTTGATGTTCTAAACATTAATGCAAGCAGTTGTTTTATATTATTATTTCAAATCTTAATGTAATCAATTACTTTATGTGGTTCTAATTTCTAATTCCAAATTTTCTTTCATGTTATATAAGCCAAGCGATTTCTATGTGTACCATCTACTGAGTTTCAGATGGATGCTAATGTAGCAATATGGCACCTACTTGGTTCCAGCGTAAGTACATTGTTCTGGAGTTCCTCAGCTGAAAACATTTAGTAGTTCCATTTGCATTTTCCGTATATTTTTTCTTTCCCTCTTCTGTAGATTTGCTGATTATAAGTGCCTGAAAGCAAACCAAATTCTATACATGCAGGAGTTCAGATTATCAACAATAAACTAGAGTCTATCAGCATCTTGAAGTTTGTTGCAATATATGTCAGCATCCAAAATTTATTTTCGCACATCCTATAGATTATTTGTTTTTAAATCGTGTGGTCCTTTTTCAGTTATGAGTAGTAGTATTGCAGTAGTACTACATGAAGATTATAAATTATACCTAAAACCAGATTAGAAAGTTACAAATTATTTGCTCACTAATTTATAAGTGCTTGAGTACAGACTTAGTATCTAATATTTACCATGTGATGGCACGGCAACCGTGTGGTGAACATGATTGAACCTTATAAGCTTGCCTCAAGAACACAAAGGTATATTCCATGTGATTTTCTCGGTCCTCATAAATAAATAACCATTTTTCTTATTACAGTTCCAAGGCATGCCAAAATTTTAATCATAAAACAATATTTGCTACAGATTCCTGTAAGTGCATATTTGTTTGGAATGTCAAACCCTTAGTGTGTAATTCCTAGAGATAAAAAAATCCTAATAGCTCTAGCTGGTTTAAATTTAGGACATTAATTTTGGTTGTCGAACAAGGTTGCACTACCGTGGTAGCGATATTCAAAATTGGGATAGCTTTATGCCAGATGGGAAAAAAGTAACACAAGAAGCAAGCGTGCCAGTCAAATCTAGACTGTTATTGCTCAAACTTATTCAACAGTGCTGCAGAAAACTTGGCTGTTTCCAGTTGAACAAATGTTATGTTGACAAAGAGGATTCAAGTTTTGTCTTCTACGTACATACGTACACATGCAATAAAATTTGATTGACTCTTTGCTGAAATTTATTTTACTAATGCATGACCAGGTAATCCTTGTTAGCATTCTGCCATTATTGCAGTGCCCTCTACAGGAAATGGCACGTGCATCATGCTAAACTAATTATTCTTTGTTCCGAACATGATGGCCCTCTGGTAGAGCCATCTGAAGATTTCATTTATGCACCATGTATACAATCTACTACTACTTATGGCTTGCTATCTGTCTTGGCAGTTATGATTTTTTGTATTTACTATCTAAATCGTTGTGTATGTTGTCATGCCAACCCAATCTGTATATGTGAACCTTATCTTACGGATTATATATGTGATATTTTCTTAGATTACCAACTAATGCATTGTTATGTTTATGAAAATTCAGTATGTTTCATGTGCTCTTATATTTATGAAAAATCATATCATTTAATTGTACAAATAGACGGGCGCAGCAACGCGCGCCATCGATGATCTAGTTAGTATACATGATTCTATGGTCACCACTCAAGTAGAACAAGTACTTAAGGCTCGGAATGATTTGCTCAATGAATTAAATAGTAAGAATAATGACTATGCTGTTAGAGTTGCTACTAGAGGTGGTAAAATGACTCAGGAACCTCTGTACCCTGAAGGCCACCCTAAGAGGATTGAGCAAGATTCTCAGAGAGCTAATTTAGATGCACCTAGTTCTTCTAAGAAGAAGAAAAAGAAAAATGATAGGACTTTGCATACTTCTAGTAAACCTGTAGATGACACGTTTGAGAATCCCAATAATATATCTGTTTCTGATGCTGAGACACAATCTGGTAATGAACATGAACATAGTGATAATATTAATGATGATGTTCATGATGATGCTCAACCTAGTAATGATAATGAGGTAGAGAATGAACCTGCTGTTGATCTTGATAACCCACAATCAAAGAATCAACATTATGATAAGAGAGACTTTGTTGCTAGGAAGCACGGTAGGGAAAGAGAACCATGGGTTCAGAAACCCATGCCTTTTCCTCCAAAACCATCCAAGAAAAAAGATGATGAGGATTTTGAGCGCTTTGCTGAAATGATTAGACCTATCTTTCTGCGTATTTGTTTGAATGATGTGCTTAAAACAAATCCTTATGCTAAGTATATGAAGGATATTATTACCAACAAAAGAAAGATACCTAAAGTAGAAATTTCCACCATGCTTGCCAATTACACTTTCAAAGGTGGAATACCTAAGAAACTAGGAGATCCAGGAGTACCTACTATACCTTGCTCCATTAAGAAAAACGATGTTAAAGCTGCTTTATGTGATCTTGGAGCCGGTGTTAGTGTTATGCCTCTCTCTTTATATCGTAGACTTGACTTGAGTAAGTTGACACCTACTGAAATATCTTTGCAAATGGCTGATAAATCAAATGCTATACCTGTCGGTATTTGTGAGGATGTGCCTGTTGTAGTTGCAAATGTTACTATTCTAACGGACTTTGTTATACTTGATATTCCCGAGGACGATAGCATGTCTATTATCCTTGGTAGACCCTTTTTGAATACTGCAGGGGCTGTTATTGATTGCAACAAAGGCAATGTCACTTTTCATGTCAATGGTAATGAGCATATGATACACTTTTCGAGGAGACAACCTCAGGTCCACAATATCAATTATATTGGAAAAATTTCAACTATCACTATTGGAGGTTTTGAATTTCCTATTCCTACTATTAAGAAGACATATGACATTCTTATTGTTGGGGACATACATATCCCCATTGAGGTAACCTAGTGTTATTCGAAAATTCTCCGGTTTCATGTTATTCGGAAAGAGTTTATTAACAAGACCTGATCAACCTTGTTAATGGATTCCTTTTGATGAGCATGGGATATGTGAATCTAGATAGCACAACCTTCTGTACCCTCCTTTTACTTTCTGTTAATTAGGATAAATAAAACAAAAATAATATTCTCTGTCTGTCTTAGACTTATCTGTGCAATAAAAAATGCCCCGAAAATTAAAGTTCTCCAAATGCCATGAAAATGAAATATGATTTTTCTAGACTATTTGAGAAAATATGGCACAAAACACACAGCGAGGGGAGCCAGCACCTGGCCACAAGGGTCCAGGGCGCGCCCCCTGCCTCGTATTCCCCACGTGGCCCCCTCCACTTATTCCTGCACCCACACTCTTCTTCTTCCTCCCAAAAAAATCACCAACCAGCTCAAACCCGAGTTCTACCTCATCTTGCTGTTTTCGATCTGCTTACTCAAAGCACCATTCATCAAACTGTTTGGGGAGATTGTTCCTTGGTATGTGACTCCTCCATTGGTCCAATTAGTTTTTGTTCTAGTGCTCTATTTATTGCAAATTTGTGCTGCTGTGGTGACCTTGTTCTTGAGCTTGCATGTCAAATTTTCTTGGTTCCAAGTAGTTCTAATGCATGATATAGTCTCTAGGCACTAGTAGGAGTTGTTGCTATCAATCTTGTTGAGTTTGGTTAACTTTTATTTTGAGTTACTAAAAATTTCAAAAAAATTAAGAATAGGAAAATGATAAAGAGATTGTTGAGGGGCTCCTCCAGTAAGAGCTCAGAGGAGAAGAAGAAAGAAGAAAACAAGAAGCCCAAAGATAATCTTCCTCGCATAGCGGAATTTCGACCGTGTGAATGGCCTTGTAATGATTTCATGATGTCCGCTGGGATTTACGAAGACTTTTATTGGTTGGCAAATAATGCAGGCCTCACCGACTTCCTCCACGACCAGCGTGAACAGTATCTCTTACTCACCAATATTTTCACGCAATGTTTTCATTTTCATGCTAACAAAACACCACCTACAGTGGAGTTTCGTTTATATGATGAGATTAAGAAGATATCACTCTTAGAATTTTGTGAAGTATGTGAAATACCCTTTGGAGGTAGACTTGATGAACCACGTCGTGAAGACGTTGAAGGGTTTATCGACATGATAGCTGTAGGGGAAACTAGACAAGTCTCAGGGGCAAGAATCACTAGTATACACTTCCCTGTTCTGCGCTACTTTGCTTTATTTGCTAGTAGATGTTTAATTGGTCGCGGGAACAGTGGGAATCTTAGTGCCCCTGATATTGTCATCTTACGCCATGCTTTGTTTCAAGACACAACTTTTAGCTTGGGCGCCGTCGTTGCTAAACGACTGAGTCTGAACCGCTCAAAGGGGCCCGTCTTTGGAGGCATCTTTGCTTCTCGCCTTGCTGAACATTTTAGAATACCTATTAGGCATCATGAGAAGGAAGAAAATTGCTTGCCCCTGTTTATCTAGACTACAAGAGCATGGTAGCTCATGATTTTATTGTTAAAGACAAGGATAGGTTGCTTAATTATAAATTAAGGTTTGATGAAATATATTGTGAAATTGTTACCTTGCCTGCACCATCTTTGTTTGCTCTGTCCACAGGCATATACCTCACTACATCAGATGCGTTCTACAAGTATGAAGGCCAGGCACAAGCTTCAGAGCCTGAGCCTAAGCCACCACTTGATCCTTACCGTCAGTCTATTTATGGGTGGGAGCTGGATGAGCTCGCCAACCAGTGGCACCCAGAGGATACATCTCAGTACACTGGAGGGAGTAGCTTCGATCCGTGGCCATAGACCAACTTAGGCCAAAAGCCTAAGCTTGGGGGAGTACGTGTTTCTCACCGACTTTACATTCATGTTCACACTTATTCTAGTTGTCGGTGCTCACACTCTTTCATTGTACCATCCATGTTTAGTTTGATTTATTTTTCTTAGTCTTTTTCTCGTGTGCTAGAAAAAACCTTAAGAAAAACAAAAAAATATTAGCTCTAGCTTCCAGCTAGTTTACTTTCCTTGTAGTAGTAATTAAAAGAAAACCCCAAAAGATTTCTTGTTCTTCTTTTGCTTGTTGGGAGCTTTCCCGTGTAAATAGTTTCTTTTATTTTCTTTGGGGGTTAAGAGTAGAAGACCATGATTGAAAATGCTTAGTGGCTCTCATATGCTTTATTGTTGATTTAGCCTTGAGCCATATTACCTTGTCTTCTCTCTTGTATTAAACGTTCGCAGATTCCAGCTTAGTCCAATGCACGTGCACTATTAGTATTTGTTGGAGATATGCCCTAGAGGCAATAATAAAAGCATTATTATTATATCTCCTTGTTCATGATAATTGTCTGTTATTCATGCTTGAATTGTATTGTACGGAAACAGCGATACATGTGTGAATACATAGACCAAAATGAGTCCCTGGTAGGCCTCTAGTTGCCAGCTCGTTGATCAACAGATGGTCACGGTTTCCTGACCATGGACATGAGATGTCGGTGATAACGGGATCACATCATTAGGAGAATGATGTGATGGACAAGACCCAAACTTGAGCATAACACGAGATCGTATAGTTCGTAATGCATAAGCTTTTCGGTGTCAAGTATTTATTCCTTAGACCATAAGGTTGTACAACTCCCGGATACCGTAAGAGTGCTTTGGGTGTGCCAACCGTCACAACGTAACTGGGTGGCTATAAAGGTACGCATCGGGTATCTCCGAAAGTGTCTGTTGAGTTGGTACGAACCGAGACTGGGATGTTGTCACTCCGTATGACGGAGAGGTACCTCTGGGCCCACTCGGTAAGTCATCATCATAATGAGCTCAATGTGACTAAGTAGTTAGTCACGGGATGATGGATTACGGATCGAGTAAAGAGACTTGCCATAACGAGATTGAACAAGGTATTGGGAATACCGACGATCGAATCTCGGGCAAGTACCGTACCGATGGACAAAGGGAATAACATACGGGATTGAATGAATCCTTGACACGGTGGTTCATCCGATGAAGATCATCGAGGAACACGTGGGAACCAACATGGGTATCCAGATCCCGCTGTTGGTTATTGACCGGAGAGTGGTCTCGGTCATGTCTACGTGTCTCCCGAACCCGTAGGGTCTACACACTTAAGGTTCGGTAACGCTAGAGTCGTAGAGATTAATGCACGTGGAAACCCGAAAGTTGTTCGGAGTCCCGGATGAGATCCCGGACGTCACGAGGAGTTCCGGAATGGTCCGGAGGTAAAGATTGATATATGGGAAGTCCAGTTTCGGCCAACGGGTGATCTCCGGGGGTCACCGGGAGCGTCCCGGGACCACCGGAGGGGCCCCGGGGGTCCACGGGGTGGGGCCACCCATCCCGGTGGGGCCCCTAGGCCGCAAGGGGATGTGTGCAGCCCCTAGGCTGGCGCACCACAAGGGGCCCCCACCTCCCCATGCGCATAGGGATAAAACCCTAAGGGGAGGGGGGCCACCACTTGCCTTGGGGGAGGGGGACTCCTCCCTGGCCGCCGCCCCCCCTTGCAGATTGGATCTGCAAGGGGCTGGCGCCCCCCTGGCCCCCTATATATATGTGGGGGGGGGGGGAGAGGGCAGCCGCACCTCAGCCCTGGCGCCTCTCCCCCTCCCGTCACACCTCCCAACTCCTTCGCAGGGCAGCCCGGCGAAGCCCTGCTGCGATCTCCACTACATCCGTCATCACGCCGTCGTGCTGCCGGATCTCTGACGACTTCTCGTCCCCCCTTGCTGGATCAACAAGGAGGTGACGTTGCTACACCGTACGTGTGTTGAACGCGGAGGTGCCGTCCGTTCGGCGCTAGATCATCGGTGACGAAGAACGTGAAGAGTACGACTACTTCATCCTTGCTTCGTTGAAAGCTTCCGCACGCAATCTTCATAACGGTATGTAGATGCACTCTTAGTTGCTCGTTGCTAGATGTCTCCATACTTGGATCTTGGTGAAGACGTAGAAATTTTTTGAATTATGCTACGTTCCCCAACAGTGGCATTAGAGCCTAGGTTTTATGCATAGCATCTTGGCACGAGTAGAACACAAAGCAGTTGTGGGCGTATGATCTTGTTCAACTTTCTTACCGTTACTAGTCAATCTTGATTCGGCGGTATTGTGGGATGAAGCGGCCCGGACCGACCTTACACGTACGCTTACGTGAGACTGGTTCCACCGACAGACATGCACTAGATGCATAAGGTGGCTGGCGGGTGTCTGTCTCTCCTACTTTAGTCGGATCGGATTCGATGAAAAGGGTCCTTATGAAGGGTAAATAGAAGTTGACAAATCACGTTGTGGTTTTGGCGTAGGTAAGAAACGTTCTTGCTAGAAATCCTATAGAAGCCACGTAAAACTTGCAACAACAATTAGAGGACGTCTAACTTGTTCTTGCAGCATGTGTTTTGTGACGTGGTATGGCCAAGAACAAAGATGTGATGAATGATATATGTGATGTATGAGATTGATCATGTTTTTGTAATAGGGAATCACGACTTGCATGTCGATGAACTTGACAACCGGCAGGAGCCATAGGAGTTGTCTTTATTATTGTATGACCTGCGTGTCACTGAATAACGCCATGTAATTACTTTACTTCGTTGCTAAACGTTAGCTATAGTAGTAGAAGTAATAGTTGGCGTGACAACTTCTTCAAGACACGATGATGGAGATCATGATGATGAAGATCATGGTGTCGAGCCGGTGACAAGATGATCATGGTGCCCCGAAGATGGAGATCCAAGGAGCAAGATGATATTGGCCATATCATGTCACTATAATTGATTGCATGTGATGTTTATCATGTTTTTACATCTTGTTTACTTAGAACGACGGTAGTAAATAAGATGATCTCTCACTAAAATTTCAAGTAATGTGTTTCCCCTAACTGTGCACCGTTGCTAAAGCTCGTTGTTCCGAAGCGCCACGTGATGATCGGGTGTGATAGGTTCTAACGTTCACATACAACGGGTGTAAGACAGATTTACACACGCGATACACTTAGGGTTCACTTGACGAGCCTAGCATGTACAGACATGGCCTCGGAACACGGAAGACCGAAAGGTCGAACACGAGTCGTATAGAAGATACGATCAACATGAAGATGTTCACCGTTTTTGACTAGTCCGTCTCACGTGATGATCGGACACGGACTACTCGATTCGGATCGTGTATCACTTAGATGACTAGAGAGATGTCATTCTGAGTGGGAGTTCATTAAAATTTGATTAAGATGAACTTAATTATCATGAACTTAGTCTAAATTCTTTACAATATCTCTTGTAGATCAAATGGCCCACGCACAGGTTTCCCTCAACTTCAACGCGTTCCTAGAGAAAACCAAGCTGAAAGACGATGGTAGCAACTATACGGATTGGGTCCGTAACCTGAGGATTATCCTCATAGCTGCCAAGAGAACTTATGTCCTAGAAGAACCGCTAGGGGATGCACCCACTCTCCCGGCGACCCAAGACGTTTTGAACGCCTGGCAGTCGCGCAGTGATGATTACTCCCTGGTTCAGTGCGGCATGCTTTACAGTTTAGAATCGGGGCTTCAAAAGCGTTTTGAGCACCATGGAGCATACGAGATGTTCGAAGAGCTGAAAATGGTTTTCCAAGCTCATGCCCGAGTCGAGAGATATGATGTCTCCGACGCATTCTACAGCTGTAAGATGGAGGAGAACAGTTCTGTCAGTGAGCACATCCTCAAGATTTCAGGATTGCACAACCGCTTGTCTCAGCTGGGAATGAATCTCCCAGATGAAGCGGTCGTTGACAGAATCCTCCAGTCGCTCCCACCAAGCTTCAAGAGCTTCGTGCTGAACTTCAATATGCAGGGGATGGAGAAGTCCATTCCCGAGGTGTATTCGATGCTGAAATCAGCGGAGGTTGACATCAAGAAAGAACATCAAGTGTTGATGGTCAATAAAACCACTAAGTTCAAGAAAGGCAAGGGAAAGAAGAACTTCAAGAAGGACGGCAAGCAAGTTGCCGCACCTGGCAAGCCTGTTGCTGGGAAGAAGCCAAAGTATGGACCCAAGCCTGAAACAGAGTGCTTTTATTGCAAGGGAACGGGTCACTGGAAGCGGAACTGCCCCAAATACTTAGCAGACAAGAAGGCTGGCAATGTCAAAGGTATATATGATATACATGTTATTGATGTGTACCTTACCAGCACTCGTAGTAGCTCCTGGGTATTCGATACCGGTGCAGTTGCTCACATTTGTAACTCAAAACAGGAGCTGCGGAATAAACGGAGACTGGCGAAGGATGAGGTGACGATGCGCGTCGGGAATGGTTCCAAGGTCGATGTGATCGCCGTCGGCACACTACCTCTACATCTACCCTCGGGATTAGTTTTGAACCTGAATAATTGTTATTTAGTACCAGCTTTGAGCATGAACATTGTTTCTGGATCTCGTCTTATGCGAGATGGATATTCTTTCAAATCAGAGAATAATGGTTGTTCTATTTATTTGAGAGATATGTTTTATGGTCATGCCCCGCTGGTCAATGGTTTATTTTTGATGAATCTCGAACGTAGTGATACACATATTCATAGTGTAGATGCCAAAAGATGTAAAGTTGATAATGATAGTCCCACATACTTGTGGCATTGCCGCCTTGGTCATATTGGTGTCAAACGTATGAAGAAGCTCCATTCGGATGGACTTCTAGAGTCTCTTGATTATGAATCATTTGACACGTGCGAACCATGCCTCTTGGGCAAGATGACCAAGACTCCGTTCTCCGGAACAATGGAGCAAGCAACCAACTTGTTGGAAATCATACATACCGATGTGTGCGGTCCAATGAGTGTTGAAGCTCGCGGAGGCTACCGTTATGTTCTCACCCTCACAAATGACTTGAGTAGATATGGGTATATCTATTTGATGAAACACAAGTCTGAGACCTTTGAAAGGTTCAAGGAATTTCAGAATGAGGTTGAGAATCAACGTGACAGAAAAATAAAGTTCTTGCGATCGGATCGTGGGGGTGAATATTTAAGTCATGAATTTGGCACACACCTTAGGAGCTGTGGAATTGTTTCACAATTGACACCGCCCGGAACACCTCAACGTAACGGTGTGTCCGAACGTCGAAATCGTACTCTGTTGGACATGGTGCGATCTATGATGCCCCTCACCGATTTACCGCTATCTTTTTGGGGTTATGCTTTAGAGACTGCCGCATTCACTTTAAATAGGGCTCCGTCGAAATCCGTTGAGACGACTCCGTATGAACTTTGGTTTGGCAAGAAACCGAAGCTGTCGTTTCTAAAAGTTTGGGGTTGCGATGCTTATGTCAAGAAACTTCAACCTGAAAAGCTCGAACCCAAATCGGAAAAATGCGTCTTCATAGGATACCCAAAGGAAACTATTGGGTACACCTTCTACCACAGATCCGAAGGCAAAGTCTTTGTTGCCAAGAATGGATACTTTCTGGAGAAAGAGTTTCTCTCGAAGGAAGTGAGTGGGAGGAAAGTAGAACTTGATGAGGTGACAGTCACCCCTCCTGGACCGGAAAGTAGCGCAGCGCAGGAAACTGTTCCTGAGGTGCCTGCACCGACAAGGGAGGAAGTTAATGATAATGATCATGATGATACAGATCAAGTTACTACTGAACTTCGAAGGTCCACAAGGGCACGTTCCGCACAAGAGTGGTACGGCAACCCTGTCCTAGAAATCATGTTGTTGGACAACGGTGAACCTTCGAACTATGAAGAAGCGATGGCGGGCCCAGATTCCAATAAATGGCTTGGAGCCATGAAATCCGAGATAGAATCCATGTATGAAAACAAAGTATGGACTTTGGTGGACTTGCCTGATGATAGGCACGCCATAGAAAATAAATGGATATTTAAGAAGAAGACAGACGCAGATGGTAATGTGACCATCTATAAGGATCGGCTTGTCGCTAAGGGTTATCGACAAGTTCAAGGTATTGACTACGACGAGACTTTCTCTCCCGTAGCGATGCTGAAGTCAGTCCGAATCATGTTAACTATTTCCGCATTCTATGATTATGAAATATGGCAAATGGACGTCAAAACAGCATTCCTTAATGGCTTCCTCAAGGAAGAGTTGTATATGATGCAACCGGAAGGTTTTGTCGATCCAGAGAACGCTAACAAGGTATGCAAGCTCCAGCGCTCGATTTACGGGCTGGTGCAAGCATCTCGGAGTTGGAATATTCGCTTTGATGAGGTGATCAAAGCGTTTGGCTTTATACAGACTTATGGAGAAGCCTGTATTTACAAGAAAGTGAGTGGGAGCTCTGTAGCATTTCTCATTTTATATGTGGATGACATATTGCTGATGGGAAATGATATAGAATTCTTGGAAAATGTAAAGGCCTATTTGAATAAAAGTTTTTCAATGAAGGACCTTGGAGAAGCTGCTTACATATTAGGCATCAAGATCTATAGAGATAGATCGAGACGCCTCATTGGTCTTTCACAAAGTACATACCTTGACAAAATATTGAAGAAGTTCAATATGGATCAGTCAAAGAAAGGATTCTTGCCTGTTTTGCAAGGTATGAGATTGAGTAAGACTCAGTCGCCGACCACGGCAGAAGATAGAGAAAAGATGAGTGTCATTCCCTATGCCTCGGCCATAGGTTCTATCATGTATGCCATGCTGTGTACCAGACCTAATGTGAACCTTGCCATAAGTTTGGTAGGGAGGTACCAATGTGATCCCGGTTCGGAACACTGGACAGCGGTCAAGAACATCCTGAAGTACCTGAAAAGGACTAAGGATATGTTTCTCGTTTATGGAGGTGACGAAGAGCTCGTCGTAAAGGGTTACGTCGATGCTAGCTTCGACACAGATCTGGATGACTCTAAGTCGCAAACCGGATACGTGTATATTTTGAATGGAGGGGCAGTCAGCTGGTGCAGTTGCAAGCAAAGCGTGGTGGCAGCATCTACATGTGAAGCGGAGTACATAGCTGCTTCTGAAGCAGCGCAGGAAGGAGTCTGGATGAAGGAGTTCATCACCGACCTCGGAGTCATTCCAAGCGCGTCAAGCCCGATGACTCTCTTCTGTGACAACACTGGTGCTATTGCTATTACCAAGGAGCCCAGGTTTCACAAGAAGACCAAACACATCAAGCGCCGTTTCAACTCCATCCGGAATTATGTTCAGGATGGATACATAGATATTTGTAAAGTGCATACGGATCTGAATGTAGCAGACCCGTTGACTAAACCTCTTTCACGAGCAAAACATGATCAACACCAGAACTCTATGGGTGTTCGATTCATCACAATGTAACTAGATTATTGACTCTAGTGCAAGTGGGAGACTGTTGGAGATATGCCCTAGAGGCAATAATAAAAGCAATATTATTATATCTCCTTGTTCATGATAATTGTCTGTTATTCATGCTTGAATTGTATTGTACGGAAACAGCGATACATGTGTGAATACATAGACCAAAATGAGTCCCTGGTAGGCTTCTAGTTGCCAGCTCGTTGATCAACAGATGGTCACGGTTTCCTGACCATGGACATGAGATGTCGGTGATAACGGGATCACATCATTAGGAGAATGATGTGATGGACAAGACCCAAACTTGAGCATAACACGAGATCGTATAGTTCGTAATGCATAAGCTTTTCGGTGTCAAGTATTTATTCCTTAGACCATGAGGTTGTACAACTCCCGGATACCGTAAGAGTGCTTTGGGTGTGCCAACCGTCACAACGTAACTGGGTGGCTATAAAGGTACGCATCGGGTATCTCCGAAAGTGTCTGTTGAGTTGGTACGAACCGAGACTGGGATGTTGTCACTCCGTATGACGGAGAGGTACCTCTGGGCCCACTCGGTAAGTCATCATCATAATGAGCTCAATGTGACTAAGTAGTTAGTCACGGGATGATGGATTACGGATCGAGTAAAGAGACTTGCCATAACGAGATTGAACAAGGTATTGGGAATACCGACGATCGAATCTCGGGCAAGTACCGTACCGATGGACAAAGGGAATAACATACGGGATTGAATGAATCCTTGACACGGTGGTTCATCCGATGAAGATCATCGAGGAACACGTGGGAACCAACATGGGTATCCAGATCCCGCTGTTGGTTATTGACCGGAGAGTGGTCTCGGTCATGTCTACGTGTCTCCCGAACCCGTAGGGTCTACACACTTAAGGTTCGGTAACGCTAGAGTCGTAGAGATTAATGCACGTGGAAACCCGAAAGTTGTTCGGAGTCCCGGATGAGATCCTGGACGTCACGAGGAGTTCCGGAATGATCCGGAGGTAAAGATTGATATATGGGAAGTCCAGTTTCGGCCAACGGGTGATCTCCGGGGGTCACCGGGAGCGTCCCGGGACCACCGGAGGGGCCCCGGGGGTCCACCGGGTGGGGCCACCCATCCCGGTGGGGCCCCTAGGCCGCAAGGGGATGTGTGCAGCCCCTGGGCTGGCGCACCACAAGGGGGCCCCACCTCCCCATGCGCATAGGGATAAAACCCTAAGGGGAGGGGGGCCACCACTTGCCTTGGGGGAGGGGGACTCCTCCCTGGCCGCCGCCCCCCTTGCAGATTGGATCTGCAAGGGGCTGGCGCCCCCCTGGCCCCCTATATATATGTGGGGGGGGGGGGGAGAGGGCAGCCGCCCCTCAGCCCTGGCGCCTCTCCCCCTCCCGTCACACCTCCCAACTCCTTCGCAGGGCAGCCCGGCGAAGCCCTGCTGCGATCTCCACTGCATCCGTCATCACGCCATCGTGCTGCCGGATCTCTGACGACTTCTCCTCCCCCCTTGCTAGATCAAGAAGGAGGTGACGTTGCTGCACCGTACGCGTGTTGAACGCGGAGGTGCCGTCCGTTCGGCGCTAGATCATCGGTGACGAAGAACGTGAAGAGTACGACTACTTCATCCTTGCTTCGTTGAAAGCTTCCGCACGCAATCTTCATAACGGTATGTAGATGCACTCTTAGTTGCTCGTTGCTAGATGTCTCCATACTTGGATCTTGGTGAAGACGTAGAATTTTTTTGAATTATGCTACGTTCCCCAACAGTATTTTCCACACCGTTCGGTCATGCGAGTGAAAGGCAATAAGGATGATATATGATGAACTAATTGAGATGAGAAAAGATGGTATGAACTCGACCTCTCTTGTTTTTGTAAATATGATAGTTCATCGTTCCTGGTTCAACTTGTTATGAATGAAACATGCTTGCAATGACAATTAGAGATCATAGCTTCTTATGCGATGCTTAATTAGCTAAGAGTCTATAATGGTCTATCTTGCGTGCCAACATGATATTAAAATGGTTGTGATGTGGTATGATGGGGTGGTATCCTCCTTTGAACGATTTAAGTGATCTGACTTGGCACATGTTCACGCATGTAGTTGAAACAAATCAACATAGCCTGCACGATATTTATGTTCATGGTGATTTATATCCTACTCATGCTTGCATTCATTGTTGATTAATTTTAATGCATGTTCATGACCGTTGCTGCTCTCTAGCTGGTCGCTTCCCAGTCTCTTTCTAGCCTTCACCTGTACTAAGCGGGAATACTGCTTGTGCATCCACTTCCATAAACCCCAAAGTTATTCCACATGAGTCCACTATACCTTCCTATATGCGGTATTTACCTGCCGTTCCAAGTAAATTTGTATGGGCCAAACTCTAAACCTTCAAATGAAATTATGTTTGTATGCTCGAACACCTCATGTATCAACTAGGGCTGTCTATATCTTCCATGCTAGGTGGGTTATTCTCACGATGAGTGGACTCCGCTCATCATTCATGAGAAAATGGCTGGTAATCGGGATGCCCAGTCCCATGCCCAAAATCATAATAATTAAACAAAACTCCCCCAGGGCTGTTGCTTGTTTGGACGGTACCCCATGGATTTGGATGGCCATGGAGTGAGCTTGTTGGTGGTTGGGGGAGTATAAACTTTACCGTTCTATTTGGGAACCGCCTATAATGTGCGTAGCATGGGAGATATCGATATTCTTGGTTGTTATGTTGACAATGAAAGTATACCGCTCAAAATGTTATTCATCTCTATTTAAAAATCGAGCTCTGGCACCTCTACAAATCCCTGCTTCCCTCTGCGAAGGGCCTATCTATTTACTTTTATGCAGAGTCATCATCCTCTTATCAAAGAGCACCAGTAGGAGAGCACCTCTGTCATTTGCATGTATTACTATTAAATTGCATTGAGTATGATCATGACTGGATCTCTTTTACCATGAATTACAATGTCTAGTCAGTCCTTGATCTTTAAAGGTGCTCTACATTTATGTTTTACGGTCTCAGAAAGGGCTAGCGAGATGCCATCTTGTTATATCATATCATGATTGTTTTGAGAAAGTGTTGTCATTCGAGGTTTATTATTATTGCTCGCTAGTTGATTATGCCATTGATGTGAGTAGTCTTGAGACCTGAAAGTTATTGTGAATGTGGTTAGTTCATGATCTTGTTGAAAACCTGAATGCTGGCTTACATATTTACAACAACAAGAGCAAACAGAGTTTGTCAAAGTTTTTCTTTATCACTTTGAGTTTAGCAACTGAATTGCTTGAGGACAAGCAAATGTTTAAGCTTGGGGGAGTTGATACGTTTCCAACGTATCTACTTTTCTAAACCCTTTTGCCCTTGTTTTGGACTCTAACTTACATGATTTGAATGGAACTAACCCGGACTGACGCTGTTTTTAGCAGAATTGCCATGGTGTTGTTTTTGTGCAGAAATAAAAAGTTCTCGGAATGACGTGAAACTCCACGGAGAATTATTATTGAAAATATAAAAAATACCTGCAAGAAGTTCCAGACGAGGGGCCCACACCCTGTCCACGAGGGTGGGGGGCGCCCCCTAGGGAGCGCCCCTGCCTCGTGGGCCCCCTGGTGCTCCACTGACGTATCCCCAGATCCTATGTGTTCACTTTTGGGGAGAAAAAAATCAGGAGAAAGAATTATCACGTTTTACGAGATGGAGCCGCCGCAAGGCCCTAATCTCTCTCGGGAGGGCTGATCTGGAGTCCGTCCGGAGAGTGGAGATCGTCGCCATTGTCATCATCAACCTTCCTCCATCACCAATTCCATGATGCTCACCGCCGTGCGTGAGTAATTCCATCGTAGGCTTGCTAGACGGTGATGGGTTGGATGGGATCTATCATGTAATCGAGTTAGTTTTGTTAGGGTTTGGTCCCTAGTATCCACTATGTTCTGAGATTGATGTTGCTATGACTTTGCTATGCTTAATGCTTGTCACTAGGGCCCGAGTGCCATGATTTCAGATCTGAACCTATTATGTTTTCATGAATATATGTGTGTTCTTGATCCTATCTTGCAAGTCTATAGTCACCTACTATGTGTTATGATCCGGCAACCCCGAAGTGACAATAATCGGGACCACTCCCGGTGATGACCATAGTTTGAGGAGTTCATATATTCACGATGTGTTAATGCTTTGGTCCGGTACTCTATTAAAAGGAGGCCTTAATATCCCTTAGTTTCCAATAGGACCCCGCTGCCACGGGAGGGTACGACAAAAGATGTCATGCAAGTTCTTTTCCATAAGCACGTATGATTATTGTAATGCCCAGGATGGAGTTATACCTCCTACGTGTCGAGGCACGACTTAAAGGCATAATTCCATCCTAGAATGATCTCAAGTTTGGTAATCTTTGCACAACTCATGTAAAAGAGGGGATAGTAAACTGAAAATAGTTGGCTTACACTCGCCACGTCACAGAATTACAGTACAAGTCTCAAACATCATACATTAAGAACACTACAACCCTCTAAGGGCAAAAGCCAAAAGTCAAAGTACCAAACTCAGATAAATAAACCACAGGCGGATCGAATCCTAGTAAGAGGCTCCACTACTGATCGTCCGGGTAGCGCACATAGTAACGACTACGCTCCTCGTCGTACTCCCAATCCAGCTCGGTGCCATCACCTGGATAGCTCACAGCTGGACCTGCATCTGGTGTGTGAAGTAACTGTGAGCCACAGAGGACTCAGCAATCCCGTTCCCGGGTAACAGAACTATTTAAGCCCTTAGGTGAGGGAAAGGCTGAAGAAAAAAAAAACAAGTCTGCAGCAGCAACTAGCATCTAGCTTACGCAAGTGAGAGCGAGAAGAGAAGGCATCGGCGAGAAGTGATCACGAAGTGATCCTAGCTACAAGCTCACAAACATAACCCCTCCGTGTTCAACTCCCGAATCCCTATTCGGAAATTGCGGTCACGGAACACACGCTGGTAGTGTATTAGTATCCTTGTGTCAAGTTATCTACAACCGGAATTAACAAGCTCCCATCTGCCACATAACCGCGGGCACGGCTTTCGAAAGTTCAAACCCTGCAGGGGTGTTCCAACTTGACCCATTACAAGCCCACGATCCGCGGAGTCGCAACTCCAAAGTGGGAAGACCCGAGTATCCTCGGAATCCCGTGCTCAAGATATACCGAGCTAAGGTAAGGCTAATCCAGCAAATCCTCCCGGCGTGTCGACACCCTGATAGTAGCCGCGCGTATCTAAGTCTCAGGACACGACCGGATGGGCGATGCTACGGGTGGATACCAGATACCTCGAGTTGCCTCAAGGCGGCCCCGCAGGCTCCCCGATTCGGACCAACACTCATGTGGAGCACTGGCCCGGGGTTGTTGATTAAGAAAGAGGGTTAATTACTCCCTATGCAAGTTTAGTTTGTTATTAGGCAAATAGTACCAATGTTGGGATTTGCTGGAAAAGTCTTAGCACTTAGCGGTTTATCGAGGGGGTCCCATACACCCCAACCGTGTTAGGAACGCATAATCAAGGAACATAAAACCGGCTTATACGGATCCTAACGGCATGAGTGGAACAAATCACCAAGCAAAAGGCTTAGCCTTCCACCCTTGCCAATATATAGATGATTTCATTTTAAAGCATTTATATAGTATGATATAACCCAACCAAACTTCAACAAGAAGCAAGCATCTTCACTTCACCTGCAACTAGCAACGCTATAAGAAGGGCTAAGCGAAGCGTACTTAGCCAAGCAACGGTTTGCATAGGTAGGGTGGTTAAACATGGCAATTGGTTACAAGTAGGAGGCTGACAAGAAGAACATGGGCATCGAGGCAAAACTATAGATCGAGACTACTAGCAATAGGCAAAGATAGTAATGTTATCGGGGTTCGGTCATCTTGCCTGAAGAGAAGTCGTTCGGATCGTAAGAAGGGTCCTCGTGCTCAACCTCGTTGGAAACCTCGTGCTCAACCTCGTACTCGTTCTCAGCTTCCGGCTCTAAACAAAACAATCACACCAAGCACCAATCAACAAGATGCAATGCGCACTCGAAAAACATGAATGCATGATGGATGCACTAAAGATGCACATGGAGCACGGAAAACATCACTCAAGCAAAACACCTCAAAACAAGATAACAATCTGATATTATTAATCTACATAGAAAAACACCCAAGTTTGATATAAGATTCGCTGAAATCGGAGTTACGGGCTAAAAGTTATGCCCGAAACAAGATTTGAGCGAAAGCTGAAAATTACAGCAACATAGCATCTTGGGAGCTCAAAATAATTAAGCTACAGAACCCAAAAAGCATGGCAAAGGGCTTGAACACAAACTAGATATATAGTACAGCAACTAGGTCCAAAGTGCACCCCCAACGGAGTCACGGATCAATAGCAATGATCTTGGACATATTGAACTTTGCAATAAAATTCTGGCAGCAGAATTTTATTGAAACTTTAGAGCAAAAGATAAACATGCTACAGCCACATAAATGGACATGTGAGGACATGGATGGAAAGACAACAATATATACTACAAGGAACAATCAAAATCCACCCCAAAACTATCATGCTTTTTCCTAGAACATCACACGAACATGGCATCGGAACGTTACAGATTTCAGACTTAGTGAAATTTCACTAAGTCCTAAAACAGCAATATCATCATAGCACCCAAAAGAGCATGTTTAAGTCACCTCGAAACTAAACATGGCAAAGGGTAAGCACCTCATCAACATACACATGAAGGTGATCCCGAAACACACAAGCATGCTTCAAAGAGGTGAACACACCAATTGCAACGAGCTCAACAAGATGGCATTTCATAACAAGTGAAAACACAACATATGAACATGGCACTTTGCAACGATGATAACAAGGAAACAATAAATCTACCATGCAACCTATCACACACAACACGTAGTTCGTGGCAAGACGAACACGTGGACATGTCATTTGCATCGTTTGGACAAACGAGCTAAAAGTTATCACATGTCAAAGGTGGCATGAAAATAACACATAACAGCAGTTTATAACATGATGCACTCTTGCAACAGAAAAACAAGTGTCAAGATGACATCTAACATGCATGACAACAACAGGTAAAACGTAGAGGACATCTCCACGAACATCTGGACATGCTACACGCGCAAAACGGAGCAACAGGCACAAAGTTACAGCAGGTCAAAGTTAGCATCACAGATTGACTGATCTGGGGACTTAGAGGGGAAAACAACCTCAACGGATCCAGATCTGATGAACCGTAGCGGAGACGGCCCGGTGCGCGCGGATCTGGCTCGATCCGGCGGCTGGGCTTCGGCGGCGGGAGGCCCAGGTGGTGCGCGCGGCGCGGGAGGCGGAGCAGGCCCGCGGGAGGGTGGAGGCGGCGGGAGGCCCGCTAGGCGACCTGCGGTGCGGAGCGCCCGGTGGCGCTGGCTGGCCCGTGGCGAAGGGCTGGAGCGGGAGGCCCGGCGATGCGGCCCGACGCGAGCGGCGAAGTGGGCTGGAGAGGAGCGCCCGGCCTGGCCTGTCGGTGAACTGGCCCGCGCGACCAGCGGGGAAGCAGGCGAAGGCGGCTGGCGGCGCGAGCGAGCGCAGCGACCTGGGCCGGGGCGAAGGGCCCGTGCGCCAGCGGCGAAGTGGGGACCGACGGATCCTCGGGCTGGCGGCGCGGCTGGATCCCTCGGTCGATCTGGCCCCCAAGTGGCGACGTAGCAGGCTCGGGAGTCAGGCGATCGAAGCCTGGCGCTCGAGGGAAAAATCCAGGGCGGTCGGGACGGCGTTGACCTCGCCCAGAACGAGGGCTTCGGTCGGCTGCGGCTGGATCGAAGGATCCCCTCGGGATCCGGGCAGGAAATTTCGGATCTGGAGAAAGAAAAAAAAAAGGAAGGGGATCTAGAGGAGGAAGAAGAAGGGGATAGGGATGCCCAAAATAGACTAGGGGGGTCTATAAGTAGCAGTTTTAGACTAGGGTTTGGAGACTTGGGGTGCTAGGAACCCTCCGATCGCGATCCGACGGATCCGATCGCGGGGGTTGATTTAAAAGGCCTAAACGGAGAAAAGAGACTGCAGTAGGGATGTTTTCGGGACACGAAGCGAAGGCACTTCGGACCCACACGGACAACGGATGGAAAAGTCAACGGAGTCCAAACGAGACGAGATTTGAGAGGCGGGTTGCACACAACAAAACAACAACACACAACACAACCTCGCGGCACACCGGTAACGTAAAACGCCTGAACAACAAAGTAGGCCTACGGGACGTCACGGACACGTGAGGGAGCTCCGGAACACGAAACGGACAACGGGAAGAAACACACGGAACCGGATGCAACCCACAACACAAATGCAATGCAATGCACATGTCTACATGATATGAATGAATGCCACACACTCACACAACAAAACGACGAAAACCCGAAAGAGAAAGAACCCGGAATGGAAACAGATGAAGCCGGAGATATATTATATACCCAAAAGGGAAAGTATTACATCCGGGGCATTACAAACTCTCCTCTACTACAAAAAGATCTCGTCCCGAGATCTAGGACTGGAAAAAGGAAGGGTACTCGGAACGAAGATGATCTTCTCGTTCCCAGGTAGCTTCTCGGTCTGTGTGATGTGACCACTTGACTTTCAAAAACTTGATGGACTTGTTGCGAGTCTTGCGTTCTGTCTCTTCGAGAATTGCAACTGGATGCTCTCGGTAGGAAAGGTCTTGTTGAAGATCAATCTCCTCAAACGGAATCATGCGCTCAGGTGCCTTGAAGCATTTGCAAAGCTGAGACACATGGAAGACATCATGAACATTTGCAAAGTTGGAAGGGAGCTCGAGCTGATAGGCTAGATCGCCTCTTTTGCCAAGAATCTTGAAAGGCCCGACGTATCTAGGAGCAAGCTTTCCTTTGATACCGAATCTTTGGGTTCCTTTCATCGGAGAAACTCGGAGATAGACATGATCACCGATGTCGAAAGCCAAATCACGATGCTTTCCGTCATAGTAGCTCTTCTGACGCGACTGAGCGGCCTTGAGATTCTCACGTATGACTTTGCACATTTCTTCGGCTTCAGAGATCAAATCATTGCCAAGAAGTTGGCGTTCGCCTGTTTCAGACCAGTTGAGAGGGGTACGGCACTTTCTGCCATAGAGAATTTCAAACGGTGCTTTGCCTGCACTTGCTTGAAAGCTGTTGTTGTAAGAGAACTCGGCAAATGGAAGGCAGTCTTCCCATTTCATGCCGAAGGAGATGACACAGGCTCTGAGCATATCTTCTAGGATCTGATTCACACGCTCGACTTGACCACTAGTCTGAGGGTGAAAGGCAGTGCTGAACCTGATCTTCGTGCCCATGGCGGACTGAAAGGAGTCCCAGAACCTTGATGTGAACAAGCTGCCACGGTCTGAGGATATCACTTGAGGAATGCCATGTAGGGACACAATTCTGGAAGTGTACAGCTCTGCAAGTTGAGCTGCATTGATTGATTCTTTGACTGGAAGAAAGTGAGCGACTTTGGTAAGCTTGTCAATCACCACAAAAATAGGATCATTGCCTCGCTTGGATTTAGGAAAGCCAGTGACGAAGTCCATTTCAATGTGGTCGAACTTCCACTCAGGGATAGGAAGAGGTTGGAGAAGACCGGCTGGACGTTGATGTTCTGCTTTCACTCTTCTGCATACATCACATTCATTCACGAATTGGGCAATCTCCCTTTTCATGCGTGTCCACCAGTAAGACTGCTTGAGGTCTTGATACATCTTGGAACTGCCAGGATGAATGGAAAGGAGAGAATCATGAGCTTCTTCCATTATGAGCTTCCTGAGATCACCTTTGGGAACAACGAGTCTGTCCTCGAAGAACAAGGTATCTCTCTCATCAACACGGAAGCACTTATATTTTGGAGTGCCCTTTGCAATCCCATGTTTCACCTTCTTCACCATGGTATCACTGAGCTGGGCCTCACGGACTTGATCTTCCAAGGTAGGAGCAATCTGGAGATTTGCAAGAAAACCCTGCGGAACAACTTGAAGGTTGAGCTTCCTGAATGCTTCACAAAGCTCAGGCTGGTGTGGCTTGATAAGAAGGCTGTTGCAATATGCCTTTCTTCTCAAAGCATCTGCAATCACATTCGCCTTGCCTGGAGTGTACTCAATGCTGGGGTTGTACTCTTGGATCATCTCGACCCAACGAGTCTGGCGGAGGTTCAGATGCGGCTGTGTGAAGATGTACTTCAAGCTCTTGTGATCAGTGAAGATGTCGACTTTTCTGCCCAACAACAGATGTCTCCACGTAATCAGAGCATGTACCACAGCTGCTAGCTCGAGATCATGTGTGGGATAATTCTTCTCACTGGGCTTGAGCTGCCGAGAAGTATATGCCACAATTTTCTTATCTTGCATAAGCACACCACCGAGACCTTGAAGAGAAGCGTCACAGAACACTTCATAGGGCTTGGTTTCATCCGGAGGAGTCAGAACTGGAGCAGAGACAAGCTTCTCTTTGAGGGTTTTGAAAGCCACTTCACACTCGGGAGACCAAAAGTATTTGACATTCTTCTGAAGCAGGTTTGAAAGAGGCTTGGCAATCTTGGAGAAGTTCTCCACAAACCTTCTGCAATAGCTGGCAAGACCCAGAAAACTGCGGAGCTGCTTGACGTTCTGAGGAGCTTCCCAGTTGACAATTGCTTCAACTTTCTCGGGATTAACCGCAATACCGTCAGCTGAGATAATGTGGCCCAGGTACAAAACCTTATCGAGCCAAAACTCGCACTTGGAGAACTTGGCATAGAATTTATGTTCTCGGAGTCGATCAAGAACCAGACGCAAGTGCTTTTCGTGATCTTCTTCATTCTTGGAAAACACCAGAATATCATCCAGATACACAAGCACAAACTCTCCAGTATAGGGGTTGAAGATGTAATGCATCATCCTTGAAAAGGTAGGAGGAGCATTGGCGAGACCGAAGGACATGACGGTATACTCGTATGAACCGTAGCTCGTTCTGAAGGCCGTCTTGGGAATGTCTTCCTCGCGAATGCGAATTTGATGATAGCCCATTCGGAGGTCAAGCTTAGAGAACACTTTAGCTCCTTTGAGCTGCTCAAAGAGTTCGTTGATGTTGGGGAGCGGATACTTGTTCTTAATCGTCTTCTTGTTCAATGGCCGGTAGTCAACACAGAGACGCTCCGTGCCATCTTTCTTCTTGACAAATAAGACACCACAGCCCCATGGAGATGTACTCGGTCTGATGAGACCCATACTCTCCTGCTTATCAAGCTGCTTCTTCAATTCCTTCAATTCATCCGGAGAGAGCTTGTAAGGACGCCGGCAAGCAGGTTCAGTGCCCGGCTTGAGTTCAATGACAAACTCCACCTGACGGTGTGGAGGCATGCCTGGAAGATCTTCTGGAAAGACGTCTTGATATTCGTTCACCACTGGAATTTGCTCTATGGCATTAATTTCACCCTTATCATTAAGAGAGAAAAGCCGAATAGTATTATCCCTGGAGGCGAAGATAATCACATCTTCATCAGAATGAGTCATCTTGACTTCCTTCTGGGCACAATCAATGTGAGCATCATGCTGAGAAAGCCAATCCATTCCGAGAATGAGGTCGATATCAGAATGACCAAGAACCACCGGTTTAGCCATAAAACGATAATCTCCCATGCGAATGGAAACATCCGGAGCATAGACAGTAGAAGACATACGTCTCCCTGGAGAATTAACTTCCAACCTCTGAGGCAAATTTGAAGTGGCAATACTGTGCTTGGATGCAAATGGTTGAGACATGAAGGAGCATGATGCACCCGAATCAAATAACACTTTAGCTGGAAAAGAGTTCACTGAAAGGTTACCCAAAATGACATCAGAAGAAGCCTCCGCTTGTGCTGCATTCATCAGATTAACCCTTGCTGCCTTTGGATCATGCCTGACAATAGCTGAACTCACAGGTGGAGGAGGAGGAAGACGCTTCGGATTCGGACATCTGTTGGCATAATGACCCTTCTGGCCACACTTGTTGCACACCACTTCAGAGAGAGGACGGAAATGAGAGCCACTGGACTTGGAGCCTTGAGACTGAAACTGCTTCTTCGACTGGTTGCTTGGGTTGGGTGGGTGGGAGAAACCACGGCCACTAGAGTTCTTGTTGTTGGAGTTGTTGAAGTTGCTGGAGTTGTTGTATGGAGCTCGAATCATTGGAGGAGGAGGAAGCCAGAATTTCTGTTGTTTCGCAGCCAACTGAGACGATGAGGTAGAGTGAACAACATCTCGAATTCTCTTCTTAGAAGCCTCCATCTTGAGCTGAGCTGCTTCTTGTTTCAAAGCCATATTATAGAACTTATCGAATTCGTCTGGCTCGAACAAAGTGAGAGCAAGCTGAAGTTCATCTTTGAGACCTCCACGGAACTGATAGATTTTGCTCTTTGCATCAGGTATGTCTTGCTTTGCATAGCGAGCGAGGTTTTGGAACTTGACATTATACTGATAGACTGTCATGGAGCCCTGCTTGAGGTTGCGGAATTGCTCACGCATACCCTCAATAACACTTGTAGGAATGTGATGCGAGCGGAAATCCCTGCAGAAGTTCTCCCACGAGATCACTTGACCCGGCCTTGAGTCTTTGTACTGCTGCCACCAATCAGCTGCTTGATCTTTCAGTTGGAAGGCTGCAAACTTCACATAGTCATCTTCTTTCACGTTACTGCACTCAAAATGCTTCTTGATATCGGTCAGCCAATCTTCAGCATCAAGAGGGTCGACACAGTAACTGAAAGCTTTAGGATTGTTAGCCAGGAACTGGTTGAGTGTAGCATGGTGCTGCTGGAAGAAGTTGCCTTGGTTCATTGGAATGCCCTGATTAGCTTGATTAGCTTGCATAGCTTGCATTTGCTGCATCATCTGCATCATCAACTGAGTGTTCTGAGCAGTAGTCTGCATAATTGCTCTCCAAGCCTCAGGCGGAGGAGGAGGTGAAGGAGGACGTTCTGGAACCTCTTCACCCTCTGGGTTGGCATTCGGAACCCTTTTCGGAGCCATCCTGTAAGAGATGACCACGAATCAGCAATTGATTGACAAAAGGAATAAGCTGAATCAATGGAATGAATTGCAACAAGTCTTCACAATAATCATTCGAACAATAAGAACGAATGAAATCATCCGAACAAGAGGAACGAATGAATTTCTTAGTTAATTGATAACATCAGTCTTCACGAGAAGCCACATAGGGATCAAAAGGATAAAATAATAAAACAACAAGGTACAGACGGGAACAAACACAAGAGAGGAGTTTCGTTCTAACATCTTTGTGCTGAAAGCATATGAACGCGTTACGAAAAGGTTTTGCAATCCCCGGATCAGCATAGCCAAGGACCCTTTAAGATGCAATTCCTGATAGTAACCTCGGTCATATAACCCCTTCACTCAATGTCGAACCCCGAACTCACTAACCTGCATTCGTTGGAAGAATGCCTACGATCTACTGGATAAAACCCACCTATAGTTTTCCGAAAGATTCCAGTTATGCAATCAGGTGTTGGGGATACACGGGAAGCACCGCGCAATCAACTCTAACCTACATCCAGGTGTATCCATCCTTCAACACATAACCAGTCTTTCTCGGAAACTGTGTACCTCGGACCTTCGAAAAGCATCCACTATAACAAGCTATGGCAATACTCCCGAACTACCTCCCCAGTACTGGGTGATGTCGGGGTTATCTTGCCACTGGCCGTATAGGGGAGATTTTCGATGTCGGCCGTCTTAAGTATTTAGTACTGTCGCGATAAGCTTGTTACAATGATACCCCGAAGCTCAACTCCTCGGTAACAGGAGGCATCGGGAACAATACCCTTGTCACAAGAACATCGAAACAATCCCAGAATACTCGCGGGATTCCTAAAAAAAAATTTGTGCAAATTTTGAAGATACGAGAGACAAGAGTAGACGTCAGGAGTCCTCACCAGAGAGAAAAGGGATGAGAAGCAAAGAAATCCTACTCTCCGATATAATATAGGACTCAAAAAGTTTTCAGTGTGTGCCTAGACTCAACCGTCAACGGTTCGATCAAACAGTGGGGGCTCCTAGGTCGGAGAAGGCTCTGATACCAACTTGTAATGCCCAGGATGGAGTTATACCTCCTACGTGTCGAGGCACGACTTAAAGGCATAATTCCATCCTAGAATGATCTCAAGTTTGGTAATCTTTGCACAACTCATGTAAAAGAGGGGATAGTAAACTGAAAATAGTTGGCTTACACTCGCCACGTCACAGAATTACAGTACAAGTCTCAAACATCATACATTAAGAACACTACAACCCTCTAAGGGCAAAAGCCAAAAGTCAAAGTACCAAACTCAGATAAATAAACCACAGGCGGATCGAATCCTAGTAAGAGGCTCCACTACTGATCGTCCGGGTAGCGCACATAGTAACGACTACGCTCCTCGTCGTACTCCCAATCCAGCTCGGTGCCATCACCTGGATAGCTCACAGCTGGACCTGTATCTGGTGTGTGAAGTAACTGTGAGCCACAGAGGACTCAGCAATCCCGTTCCCGGGTAACAGAACTATTTAAGCCCTTAGGTGAGGGAAAGGCTGAAGAAAAAAAAACAAGTCTGCAGCAGCAACTAGCATCTAGCTTACGCAAGTGAGAGCGAGAAGAGAAGGCATCGGCGAGAAGTGATCACGAAGTGATCCTAGCTACAAGCTCACAAACATAACCCCTCCGTGTTCAACTCCCTAATCCCTATTCGGAAATTGACAGTCACGGAACACACGCTGGTAGTGTATTAGTATCCTTGTGTCAAGTTATCTACAACCGGAATTAACAAGCTCCCATCTGCCACATAACCGCGGGCACGGCTTTCGAAAGTTCAAACCCTGCAGGGGTGTTCCAACTTGACCCATTACAAGCCCACGATCCGCGGAGTCGCAACTCCAAAGTGGGAAGACCCGAGTATCCTCGGAATCCCGTGCTCAAGATATACCGAGCTAAGGTAAGGCTAATCCAGCAAATCCTCCCGGCGTGTCGACACCCTGATAGTAGCCGCGCGTATCTAAGTCTCAGGACACGACCGGATGGGCGAAGCTACGGGTGGATACCAGATACCTCGAGTTGCCTCAAGGCGGCCCCGCAGGCTCCCCGATTCGGACCAACACTCATGTGGAGCACTGGCCCGGGGTTGTTGATTAAGAAAGAGGGTTAATTACTCCCTATGCAAGTTTAGTTTGTTATTAGGCAAATAGTACCAATGTTGGGATTTGCTGGAAAAGTCTTAGCACTTAGCGGTTTATCGAGGGGGTCCCATACACCCCAACCGTGTTAGGAACGCATAATCAAGGAACATAAAACCGGCTTATACGGATCCTAACGGCATGAGTGGAACAAATCACCAAGCAAAAGGCTTAGCCTTCCACCCTTGCCAATATATAGATGATTTCATTTTAAAGCATTTATATAGTGTGATATAACCCAACCAAACTTCAACAAGAAGCAAGCATCTTCACTTCACCTGCAACTAGCAACGCTATAAGAAGGGCTGAGCGAAGCGTACTTAGCCAAGCAACGGTTTGCATAGGTAGGGTGGTTAAACATGGCAATTGGTTACAAGTAGGAGGCTGACAAGAAGAACATGGGCATCGAGGCAAAACTATAGATCGAGACTACTAGCAATAGGCAAAGATAGTAATGTTATCGGGGTTCGGTCATCTTGCCTGAAGAGAAGTCGTTCGGATCGTAAGAAGGGTCCTCATGCTCAACCTCGTTGGAAACCTCGTGCTCAACCTCGTACTCGTTCTCAGCTTCCGGCTCTAAACAAAACAATCACACCAAGCACCAATCAACAAGATGCAATGCGCACTCGAAAAACATGAATGCATGATGGATGCACTAAAGATGCACATGGAGCACGGAAAACATCACTCAAGCAAAACACCTCAAAACAAGATAACAATCTGATATTATTAATCTACACAGAAAACACCCAAGTTTGATATAAGATTCGCTGAAATCGGAGTTACGGGCTAAAAGTTATGCCCGAAACAAGATTTGAGCGAAAGCTGAAAATTACAGCAACATAGCATCTTGGGAGCTCAAAATAATTAAGCTACAGCACCCAAAAAGCATGGCAAAGGGCTTGAACACAAACTAGATATATAGTACAGAAACTAGGTCCAAAGTGCACCCCAACGGAGTCACGGATCAATAGCAATGATCTTGGACATATTGAACTTTGCAATAAAATTCTGGCAGCAGAATTTTATTGAAACTTTAGAGCAAAAGATAAACATGCTACAGCCACATAAATGGACATGTGAGGACATGGATCGAAAGACAACAATATATACTACAAGGAACAATCAAAATCCACCCCAAAACTATCATGCTTTTTCCTAGAACATCACACGAACATGGCATCGGAACGTTACAGATTTCAGACTTAGTGAAATTTCACTAAGTCCTAAAACAGCAATATCATCATAGCACCCAAAAGAGCATGTTTAAGTCACCTCGAAACTAAACATGGCAAAGGGTAAGCACCTCATCAACATACACATGAAGGTGATCCCGAAACACACAAGCATGCTTCAAAGAGGTGAACACACCAATTGCAACGAGCTCAACAAGATGGCATTTCATAACAAGTGAAAACACAACATATGAACATGGCACTTTGCAACGATGATAACAAGGAAACAATAAATCTACCATGCAACCTATCACACACAACACGTAGTTCGTGGCAAGACGAACACGTGGACATGTCATTTGCATCGTTTGGACAAACGAGCTAAAAGTTATCACATGTCAAAGGTGGCATGAAAATAACACATAACAGCAGTTTATAACATTATGCACTCTTGCAACAGCAAAACAAGTGTCAAGATGACATCTAACATGCATGACAACAACAGGTAAAACGTAGAGGACATCTCCACGAACATCTGGACATGCTACACGCGCAAAACGGAGCAACAGGCACAAAGTTACAGCAGGTCAAAGTTAGCATCACAGATTGACTGATCTGGGGACTTAGAGGGGAAAACAACCTCAACGGATCCAGATCTGATGAACAGTAGCGGAGACGGCCCGGTGCGCGCGGATCTGGCTCGATCCGGCGGCTGGGCTTCGGCGGCGGGAGGCCCAGGTGGTGCGCGCGGCGCGGGAGGCGGAGCAGGCCCGCGGGAGGGTGGAGGCGGCGGGAGGCCCGCTAGGCGACCTGCGGTGCGGAGCGCCCGGTGGCGCTGGCTGGCCCGTGGCGAAGGGCTGGAGCGGGAGGCCCGGCGATGCGGCCCGACGCGAGCGGCGAAGTGGGCTGGAGAGGAGCGCCCGGCCTAGCCTGTCGGTGAACTGGCCCGCGCGACCAGCGGGGAAGCAGGCGAAGGCGGCTGGCGGCGCGAGCGAGCGCAGCGACCTGGGCCGGGGCGAAGGGCCCGTGCGCCAGCGGCGAAGTGGGGACCGACGGATCCTCGGGCTGGCGGCGCGGCTGGATCCCTCGGTCGATCTGGCCCCCAAGTGGCGACGTAGCAGGCTCGGGAGTCAGGCGATCGAAGCCTGGCGCTCGAGGGAAAAATCCAGGGCGGTCGGGACGGCGTTGACCTCGCCAAGAACGAGGGCTTCGGTCGGCTGCGGCTGGATCGAAGGATCCCCTCGGGATCCGGGCAGGAAATTTCGGATCTGGAGAAAGAAAAGAAAAAAAAGGAAGGGGATCTAGAGGAGGAAGAAGAAGGGGATAGGGATGCCCAAAATAGACTAGGGGGGTCTATAAGTAGCAGTTTTAGACTAGGGTTTGGAGACTTGGGGTGCTAGGAACCCTCCGATCGCGATCCGACGGATCCAATCGCGGGGGTTGATTTAAAATGCCTAAACGGAGAAAAGAGACTGCAATAGGGATGTTTTCGGGACACGAAGCGAAGGCACTTCGGACCCACACGGACAACGGATGGAAAAGTCAACGGAGTCCAAACGAGACGAGATTTGAGAGGCGGGTTGCACACAACAAAACAACAACACACAACACAACCTCGCGGCACACCGGTAACGTAAAACGCCCGAACAACAAAGTAGGCCTACGGGACGTCACAGACACGTGAGGGAGCTCCGGAACACGAAACGGACAACGGGAAGAAACACACGGAACCGGATGCAACCCACAACACAAATGCAATGCAATGCACATGTCTACATGATATGAATGAATGCCACACACTCACACAACAAAACGACGAAAGCCCGAAAGAGAAAGAACCCGGAATGGAAACAGATGAAGCCGGAGATATATTATATACCCAAAAGGGAAAGTATTACATCCGGGGCATTACAATTATATTCGGAATACATGCCTACATTGCATTGATGAACTGGAGCTAGTTCTGTGTCACCCTAGGTTATAACTTCTACATGATGAATTGCATCCGACATAATTTCCCATCATCGATCCAATGCCTACGAGCTTTTCACATATTGCTTGTTGCTTATTTACTTTCCGTTGCTACTATTATAAAAAACTACAAAACACTATCGTTACTTTTATTGCTGCTACCGCCACTATCACATTACTTTGCTACTAAAACTACCTTGGTGCAGATACTAAGTTTCCAGGTGTGGTTGAATTGACAACTCAGCTGCTAATACTTAAGAGTATTCTTTGGCACCCCTTGTGTCGAATAAATGAATTTGGGTTGAATACTTTACCCTCGAATACTGTCGCGATCCCCTACACTTGTGGGTTATCAGTCAACACGACATTTTTCGCTTCAACTTGGTTTTTCTTCGCTTCTTAGCTTCACGCTTGGCCTTGGCCTTCACCCTCTTGGCCACTTCCTCAGGGAAATCAACGATGGTTTTGAGGGAGTCAAGATGAGAAGTTGGAGACTGTTGTGGTCTAAGTTTCTCATCATTAGGCCCAATTCAATTCTCAGTGATGCAGTTATACACTGTTCAAGATATCTTCCGATATGCCGATAAATCGGGCGATTTATCGCTTACCGTTGTCTGACCGATAAGATAAATCGACCGATAAATCAGCCGATATGGCGATAAATCGGCCGATATGCCGATAAACGGGCCGATTTACCCCTTATCATGGGTCGACCGATAAGTTCCCGATAAGCAATATCCCCAACATTGGTTATTACACGGTGGTGAGAAGGCAAATAAAATCTGGTACATCTTGCAAACATTTTCATAATTGAAAGATTTCTTTTCCCAGTGGCGGCAAATCCTTTTAAGCCTCTTGTTGCGATGTGTTGTTGATTCACCTTCTGGTGGAGTTCTGTAATTGTCTGGGTCAGACATCTCAGCAGTGGTATTATTTTCTCTGCCATGACCACCCTTCTTTGGATTACCATCAGAGAAGATAGTCAGGGCGTCTGTGATCAAATCATCCTCTGGCTGACTGTGAGCAGAAGGAATTTCTTCGTCATCTTCTTCGGAATAAGACTTCGATTTCTTCTTTGGTGCTTGGGGATGGTTCAAAGATTTTCCTCCTCCAGTCAATCTCATTTGTTCAGACCTTGGAGGATACTGAGCCAAATCTCCATCAGAACCTGAGACCTCTTCCAAACTCTGTGCCATGACCAACCTATGAAAAGAATGGATACGAGGGAAATGGGGTAGGGTCATTAGCATGCACATAAGGTAATTTTCAGCGAAACAACATGTGCTACTTCTCGAGCTTGCGTTGTATTCCCTCGAAGAGGAAAGGGTGGTGCAGCACAGTAGCGTACGTATTTCCCTCGGTTTTTGAGAACCAAGGTATCAATCCAGTAGGAGACCACGCGCGAGTCCCTCGCACCTGCACAAACAAATAAGAACTTCGCAGCCAACCAAGGTTGTCAGAATCGCGATTCCGTTGTACGATTCTACGACTTTACGATTCAAACTAACCCCTCTGATTCTACGACTTTAGTTCATAGAATCTACGTTTCTACGATCTTGATAGTGAAGATTCCACGATTTGCGATCCTACCATCAGGGCTCCGATCCGATTCAAAATCGCGATTCTGACAACCTTGCAGCCAACACGATAAGGGGTTGTCAATCCCTTTACGGTCACTTACGAAAGTGAGATCTGATAGAGATGATGGTTTGATATTTTTGGTATTTTTGATTATAAGAACAGAAAGTAAAAGCAGAAAAGTAAGGTAGATTGTAGATTGATATGTTGAGAATAGACCCGGGGGCCATAGTGTTCTCTAGTGGCTTCTCTCATGATAGCGATATTCTACGGCGGGTAAACAAATTACTGTCGAGCAATAGATAGAAAAGCAAACAATTATGAGACTATCTAGGCATGATCATTATATATAGGCATCACGTCCGAGACAAGTAGACCGCAACGATTCTGCATCTACTACTATTACTCCACACATCGACCGCTATCCAGCATGCATCTAGTGTATTGAGTTTATAAGAACAGAGTAACGCCTTAAGCAAGATGACATGATGTAGAGGGATAAACTCAAACTTAGTGATATAAACCCCATCTTTTTATCCTTGATGGCAACAATACAATACGTGCCTTGCTGCCCCTACCATCAATGGGAAAGGACACCGCAAGATTGAACCCAAAGCCAAGCACTTCTCCCATTGCAAGAACTATAGATCTAGTAGGCCAAACCAAACCAATAATTCGAAGAGACTTGCAAGGATATTATAATCATACATAAAGAGTTCAGAGAAGAACCAAATATTTCTCATAGATAATCTTGATCATAAACCCACAATTCATCGGATCTCGACAAACACACCGCAAAAAGATATTACATCGAATAGATCTCCTCGAAGACCGAGGAGAACTTTGTATTGAGATCCGGAGAGAGAGAAGAAGCCATCTAGATACTAGCTATGGACCCGAAGGTCTGTGGTAAACTACTCACAACTCATGGTGAGGCGATGATGATGATGTAGAAGCACTCCATGGAAGATCCCCCCTCCGGCGGAGCTCCGGAACAGGCCCCAAGATGGGATCTCACGGGAACAGAAGGTTACGGCGGTGGAACTAGGGTTTTATCTGTTGTTCTGATGGTTTCGGGGTACGTAGGTATATATAGGAGGAAGGATGGCACCGGGGGCCAAACGTGGGGCCCACAAGGCAGGGGGCGCGCCCCCACCATCGTGGTCACCATGTATGCCCTACTCCGTGGTTCTCAAGTCTCCCGTGCATGATTTTCTCCAAAATATCTCTCCCGAAGGTTTCATTCCGTTTGGACTCTAGTTTGATATCCCTTTTCTGTAAAACCCTGAAATAGGCAAAAAACAACAATCTGGACTGGGCCTTTGGGTTAGTAGGTTAGTCCCGAAAATAATATAAAAGTGTATGACAAAGGCCATTAAACATCCAAAACATCATAAATAATAGCATAGAACAATAAAAAATTATAGATACGTTGGAGACATATCAACATGTTTTTGCGAGAAACATAGGAATTCATGCTAGACTTGGGAAAGATACCATTGATAGATTCAAACCTAGCTAGCGAATGTTCAAGGGTGATTCAAATACTATCTAATCTTTCGGATAAGTACACATGAACCCTAGATCGAGGAGAACCAGTACGAGTAAAAAACTACAAACCGCACGAGTCAAAACCGAATTCTAAAGATCTACTGTGGTGAAATAAATCATGGAAAAATGCATTGGTAAGAACTGCCTAAGAACAGAGGTGAGGACAGAGACAATTCTAGATGTCAGGACCCTAACTTGGCAACATAGATCAACTATGGCAATGCAGAGGGAGAGATTACCGCACCAGCATGAACAACTTTGACGAAGTTTCACTGGAGTTGCACGGTGAGCTCCTTGCCGGAGTTGCTTCGAACAAGGGCTTCGGTGAAGGTGGTTGGATGAGGGATTGTGGAGATGGAAGGAAGGAGACGCAAATATACGGTGAGGGGTATATATAGCTATGAGTTGAACCTCCACTCAGAAATCAACGACCCAAAGATGCGGGACGTTATGCATTTGACGGACATGATCACGATCGTGGAGATCGTGGGCACGTGGCAACCATTTTATACAAAAAACTTGGAAGAGAGTGGGAGACCAAAATATTTGAAGAAGGGCAAATGCCAAAACTTAATAAAAGTTCGAAGTTGATTTCTTCCGCGACCAAGGACGTTGGATAGAAATTTTCTTCAGGTCAAATGCCACGCTTATGATGGAAAAAAAGATTTAGATGAGAAAGAATAGATGGATAAAAGGGTCCATAACAAAACACTCACTAGAAGAAAGGAAACACAAAGCTCTGAGCTACGAGTGAGTTGTTCATCGGACGAAACACAAACATGGGAAAAACAAAGACAAACAAATGAACAAAAACAAATAAACACAACGAACAAGCACCAAAAAAACAGTTCTCAGGGCTGAGAGTAAATGAGTGGAATCCCTAAGACAGTTCCTACAAGAAGGATTAGGTCTTTTTTGCAACCAACACTTGTGTTGGCAGCGAGGATCTCATCTGTTATGTCTGAGCAAGGATATTCATTTGATGAGATCTATAGTTTGCCTGTGCATTTTGAGAGTAATAATATGAATATGCATTGCAATTGTTTGCAGAGACATGAACATAATGATTCTAGGAGGTACGCATGTACTCCTTCTATCGAGCGTTTGACCGATATCCATTCGAGGAAGTTTCAGCACCAATCTGCGAATGATAATCGTATACTCGAAGAGAATTACTCTGCATGTTCAAGTTAGCAGTGACAAATAACTTTTCAATGATGCACTGATTCACCTAAATTTGTTTCTTGAGTGAACAGAGCTATAGTTAGTCCCAACATATCGAGCGAAAACCGTACCATTCTGTTGTTCGAAGAATTTGTAGTTTGAGTCATCAGACTCATCAGAAACAACTGAGATGAGAGTGTTATATCTAGACAGAGTTTCATGTTCAAGAATTTTACTTTTGGCAAGAACCCAACTAGTTCGAGGATATTGCTCGGGTGTCCAGTAGGTTCCTTCAACGTTGAGTTTTCTTTCGAAACCCAACCTTCCTTTTGTTTTTTGTGCAGTGTTGATTTCTTGAGCACATTGCATAGAGTTTGATGCACTTTGAGACCCTTTAGCATTCCTGTCTCAAGCAAGTTCTTTATTCTGCAATTTTCATCGAAGACAGCAACAAATTCCTCGAAAGAGGGGTTAGAAATATCATTCATAGTTGTTGCCATATTCTTGATGAAAACCTTAGACATATCAGCGCTTGAAACATCATTTCTACGTTCTATGCATTGTGAGAAAGAAGGCACGAAATCATTAGGAAGTTATTTAGATTGCTCGGCGAAGAGAAAAGCTTTTTCTTTCGCCATCATATTATGAGATTCTTCCAGTGACTCGAGTTGTTGATTCCTGTTAAGGAGTTCATCTGATAAACTCTCGTAGTCGATTGTAAGGGAATTATATCGGTTGGAAAGCTCATCAATAGTTGAAGAAAAATCATCTTGCTTTTCGATCAACTTTTGATTTTTCTCCATCTCTTCGACTAGTAAATCTTCGAATTTCTTAAGGTTCTTCTCAAGTTTTTCAAGCTCATCTTGTTGAGATTTTACTATCTTAACTAGTTTAGCATGGGCAATGTATTCAGGAGAATATTTAGTCATAGACTTTCGTTGTTTTGATGATACCTGATCCTTTGAGGTCTTTGCCATGAGACATAATGCAATTGGCTTATCATCACTTGAAGCATCATCATCAGTGTCTGAATCGAGTGATTCCTTGGATGATTCATAAGACACGAAGGCATTGCTTCTTCCTATCATTCTGTGAAGCTCTGCATCTTCTGTTTCAGAGTCAGAAGTCTCATCTTCAGATTCCAGACACATGTCAGCGCATGCATTGTTTAGCTGCGATATTCTCTTCATGTTGGATTCGATGGTTGCTCTGGCTTGTGCGTCAGTGACTGGTCTCATTGAAGAAGATGAGGAAGATTCATTTTTCTTCGGGATCTTAGTATGACGATTCATTCGAGTGAATCCATTTTAGTGAAGATACATCCATCTGTTGCTAGGTTTTCTATCCCAACAAGCACAGTTCGCTATCAGGTGACCGAATTATTTGCACTTAAAACACTTCATTTCCTTCCGAGCTAACTTTCTTGAAGGTTCAGGAAAATCAAATTCATCATCATTTGTGAGACACAGATTCTTTCTTCTGAGATCAGTTAGCCTTTCTGTGAGCATTTCTAGTTCCCTTGTGATAGTGTGTTGATTCTCGATATCTTCTTCTTGTGAGCTGCCATAGTGTGAACGATTTTCCCCTTCACTTTCCAAAGAGGAATCTTGATATCCATTTTCAAGTTCCATCTCTTCTTCGTGAATAGACATCAGTTTCATGACCTGGACGTAGTGAAGTTCTTCATAGTATGGTGTTTGCTTGATTTCAGCTACGATAGGATCGAAGGTTGCATCAAGAGCACTCAGAAGCTTGTTGATCACATCTCTATTGGTGATGACTGTTACTACTCGTTGATGAACTCTTTCAACAATATTGGTCAACCGATCAGTGAGTTCCATTGCACTTTCCTTACGAATACTTCTAAAACCAACATACATGGCACGAAGCATTTCAGTGTGAGGATCAGTTCTGGCAATGAATTCTTCATGATCATTTTTTATGGCATTCAAGATTTGCTTCGCAGTGTCCAGCTCTTGGAACCGAATGAAGATGTCTTCCTAGATACTACCATAGATAGTATCTTTTGCTTGTGCATTCAACCGCATCATGACTTTGTCATCAATATTGGGGGCATTAGGGTGCTGAGTAATGTATCAGTTTTCCACAATGTGCCAAAGTTCTATGTCGATGACTTTAAGTCTGATTCTCATTCTCTCTTTCTAGTAAACATAGTCATTTCCATCAAAGATAGGAAACCTTTCAGAGTCTACGGGTCTACCTACACATGACATGCTCAAAACTCCAAGGTTGTTAGGCCTTTAATAAACAGAGATAGGGAGTACCTACTCTGATACCAATTGTTAGGACCGATAGTATATCGACCAGAGGGGGGTGAATGGGAGATTCAAAAATTCTTGCGAATATTTTGATCTGATCCCAATCACAGCGGCGAAAATAAGGTTTGGTAGAAAAAACTCAATCAAGCATGTTATAAAGGAACATATCTATTGATGTAGGAAGAAATGATAGCTCGAGTATAGTATATCACAGGCTTGATAATAATGATGGTAATACAACAAGCAAACAGAAATAATATTGTGAGCGAAAACAAGGTATGAGCTATGAAGGAAATTCACGAGAAAGAACAATGACGAGGTGAATGAAACGTCACAGAGAAATCACGCCGGTCTTAATGATATATGTACATAGAGAAATCAATATGACCGGAATGACTAATCTGAATGATGAGAATGCAGAATGACGTGAAACAAAATAAAACAGATATGAACGACAGAGATCAATGATATGAATGATATTCAATAGACAGAGATAGATTAGATAAACTATCATCACAGAGCACGAGAGAAAACTGCAGAGCACGAAAATAAACTTCTGAAGGAAATGCTGTAAGATAGATTGATAAAGTGGTGCTCGATGGCGACAGATGAATTTGGTAGACCAGTTCGCCCTTCTACCAAAGGACTATGTCTGGTTGGAGGGGTTATGATTTAACACAGAAGATAAACTCTCTTCACCCTATTCTCCTTCAACTCGGAGCTGATCAGACTCAAGTTGATTTCACATGTAGTAGATACTTGTCGACGATTTCCAAACCTTCGATAGACCTCTTCGTGAACCACAATGACTCTTGGTTGCTGAAGATCTAGCTCGGTGAAGATAATAACTCTTCAACACTCGAGCCGACACCTATCCGTCTAGAGAGTGTGCAACTCTCAAGAGTAATACGTACAAGAACCCTAACTCAGAACTATTGTGATGCTCATCCACTGTCTAAGTTTTGGCTCTTGATTATTCTCTCGGTGGATCTTAAACTCAAATCACTTGGAGAGGGGATGCTCGGTCAATATTCTCATAACTCTTAAGCAGAGCAGCCAACGAGCAACGTTGGAGCAGGATGGCCATTTATAGTCGTAGCATTCCCTCAAGGGAAAAAGACCAAATTAGATATGTGGAGCAGCCTGATACGTCTCCGTCGTATCTACTTTTCCTAACACTTTTTCTCTTGTTTCGTGCTCTAATTTGCATGATTTGAATGAAACTAACCCGGACTGACGCTGTTTTCAGTAGAACTACCATGGTGTTGTTTTTGTGCAGAAATAGAAGTTCTCGGATTGGAACAAAACTTTGCGAGGATTTTTTATACAATAAAGGAGAATTTCTGGAGCCAAGAACCACCGGAGGGGGGGCACCTGGGTGGGCACAACCAACCAGGGCGCGCCCCCCTCCTAGCGCGCCCAGGTGGGTTGTCTCCACCTGGTGGCCCTGCAGAACTCAACCTTGATACTATAAATTCACATTTTTAGAGACAAAAATGATGGAGGAAGAATTATCTCGTTTCGTGATACGGAGCCGCCGCCACCTCCCGATCTTCATTAGGAGGCCAGATCTGGAGTCCGTTTGGGGCTCCGGAGAGGGGAATCTTCGGTCTTCGTCATCACCAACCCTCCTCCATCGCCAATTCCATCATGCTCTCCACCGGGAGTGAGTAATTCCTTCGTAGCTTGCTGGTCGGTGAGGAGTTGGATGAGATTCATCATGTAATCGAGTTAGTTTTGTTAGGGCTTGATCCCTAGTATCCATTAAGTTCTGAGATTGATGTTGTTATGACTTTGCTATGCTTAATGCTTGACACTTTGGGCCCGGGTGCCATGATTTCAGATCTGAACCATTTATGTTATCACCGTTATATCTATGTTCTAAGATTCGATCTTGCAAGTCATAGTCACCTAATATGTGTTATGTTTTGTAAACCCCATATTGACATTTTTGGGATTCTTTCCGGTGATGACCGTAGTTTGAGGAGTTCATGTATTCACTATGAGCTAATGCTTTGTTCCGATACTCTATTAAAAGGAGGCCTTAATATCCCTTAGTTTCCTTATGGACCCCGCTGCCACGGGAGGGTAGGACAAAACATGCCATACAAGTTCTTTCCATAAGCACATATGACTGTTTACGGAATACATGCCTACATTACATTTATGAACTGGAGCTAGTTTTGTATCGCCCTAGGTTGTGGCTGTTACATGATGAATATCATCCAACAGATTTCCGATCCAATGCCTATGAATATCCTACATATTGATCTTGCTAAGTTACTACTGCTGTTGTTACTATTGCTACTGCTACAAAATTGCTGCTATCACTATTTTCGTTGCTATCGCTGCTACCGCTACTATCAAAACTATCATAATACGGTGCTACTGATCACTTTGCTGTAGATAATTAATTTCCAGGTGTGGTTGAATTGACAACTCAGTTCCTAATACTTGCAAATATTCTTTGGCTCCCCTTGTGTCGAATCTATAAATTTGTTTTGAATACTCTACCCTCGAAAACTATTGCGATCCCCTATACTTGTGGGTTATCAAGACCTTTTTCTGGCGCTGTTGCCGGGGAGGATAGCTATATTTGTTGAGTCACTTGGTACTATTACCTATTTATCACTATGAAGAATCTGAAGGACGATAGAACTAAGATCTTTCCCTCAACTACGAGCGAAGGTCTAAAATTGCCATCACACTCTGCACTTGATTCTTCTTCAGTTATAAGTAAGCTTGCTACACCACACTCTACTATTAATCCTGATATGTCGCAAGTTATTGATGCTACTCCTGCTATGAATGATGCTTATGATGATGCTAGTACCTTGCTTGATAAGGCTGTGCCATTAGGTGAACTACTTGATGGACAACTTACTAGACTTAATGATATCGAGAATGCTGAAACTGATGAAGTACTCGAAGCTGAAATTTTTGAAACACCTATTATATCTAACCATCCTAGATATGAATTTCCTAAAGTACCAGAAGGTTATGTTATGGATGAAGAGACAACTAGAGACTTTCTTGCTTGCAATGATAAAGATGATTGAGGGAGTCCTGGATTAAGGGGTCCTTGGGCTCTCGTTATGGGCCGGACTGGTGGGCCGTGAAGATCGCCACTGAAGATTATCTCCCATATCCGGATAGGAGTCCTATACATGTAGAATGGCAAGTTTAAAGTCCGGGTGTAATGTTTCCTTCCTCTGCAAGATGATCGTGTACAACCCTAGGTCCCTCCGGTGCATATCTAAATTGGGGGGTTTAGTCCGTAGGAAAAAACAATCACAATTACGTAGGCTAGACTTCTAGGGATTAGCCATTACGATCTCGAGGTAGATCAACTCTTGTAACCCTATATTCATTAAGATCAATCAAGCAGGAAGTAGGGTATTAACTCGATAGAGAGGGCCCAAACCTGGGTAAACATCGTGTCCCCAGTCCCTTGTTACCATCGATCCTCAGACACACAGTTTGGGACGCCCTACCCAAGATTTGCCGGTTTTGACACCGACATTGGTGCTTTCATTGGGAGTTCCACTGTGCCGTCGACAGAAGGATTGATGGCTCACTTCATCATCAACGGCGGCGCCACCCCTGGGGAGATTTTCCTCCCCGGTTAGCTTTTCGTGTTCGGCGGCTTCGTGCTACGCGCCAACTCGGATGGCCACCTTGAGCAAGTCGACAGCTATGCCCCTGGTCATCAGATCAGGTTTGGAATTTTGAACAATGTTGCTAACATTCGAGGGGACTTGATCTTTGAAGGATTCGCACCCACGACTGCCACCCCTACCTACATGATGAAGACATCTCATATCTATCATCAGATCCCATCTAGGGTCAACACCCGCGATCGCTCTCGCCTTAGATCCGGAGCAGATCGCTTTGTCTGAAGACGTTTGGGTAAACCCTGCCGAACTCTCTCCCTCCATAGAACTCCTAACTGGAGACTTAACGGCGGTCGTGTCGCTCGTAGACCTAGAATCGAGCGGGATCCTCCCCGCCGCTGGAAAACCGGACTCGTCTCAAATTACGAGCTCCGAACTTTTGGGATCTGCACTCTCCGGGCTCAACCGAGCGGTCATCGTCGAGCCTTGTTCCGCAGACCCCCAAACTCCTACCCAACTCTCGCTCTTAAACTAGGTGCTGGCCTTGCTATAGTCTCTCACCATAACGGAGGATTCTCCGCTGAACTATGCCCAGTCAAAACTGGGGGCTGAGATTAGGGAATATTGCCTCCCACCCACCACCCACTTGGTAGCCACGGTAGAAGACTTAACCGACATACTAGACTACGCTTCCGAAGACTTTGGTGGGATGGACCATGAAGTCGAAGCCGATCTAGGTCGAAACCCGCCTGTAACTGGGCGATGGACGACCACTTCTACCTATGACGTGTACATGGTGGACACACCCAAGGAGAAACACAATGACGGCGATAAAGATCCAGAGCAGGATAAGCCGGTCGATGAACCTCCTAAGTGCCGACGCCAGCGGCGCCACTCATGATCGCATCGAGGAAAGGAAAGTAACACCAGCACCGGAGACAATGAGGACCCGGAGGAAGCTGAAAACCCCGTAGAGCCAGCGTTGGAGTGGAATGAGCGGGAAGATGGTCAATACAGTCCCGAACAACTCATTGATCATAATTATTTTGAAGACAATAACTATCTACCTCTCTCCGAAGAGGATGTTAGCATGGGAGACGAGGAATTCATCATCCCAGAGGAACCCCTCGAACAAAAGCGTTTTCAGCAACAGCTTATTGCCACAACAAGGAGCCTGAAATAACAGCAGCAACAACTTAAAGCCGAGCAGGATACGCTCAATGATAGATGGAATGAACTGCCAGATGCGGAAGAGAGATACGGCCGTGAGTGACAAACAAAGAGCTATCCCAAGCGCAAGTTGCTGTCACAATTCAGTGACGAGGCCCTTGCGCCAATTCTGTCGAAGCACGGTCAGGTCGATCAACCGGACCGACCACCTCGTGGATGGGACAAAGCGGCTAGCAATGTCGTACACCAGCCCGCGCCTCCCCACCGTAAAGGAAAGGATTCAGCGGCTCAGGCCCATAAGTACATAAAAAACGATCAGGCCAGATCGATCTACAGATCAAGAGAACATGCTCCCACATGGGACGGTGGCTATCAAGCCAAGCATGCCGGATACAATCAAGTTCGGGGTCAACACCGAGCACAGATGCCATCCGAACTACATCATGATGTTGCACGATATAGGGGAGCTGCACACCCTCTGTGCTTTACCAATGAGGTGACGGATCCCGCGGTATGGATTGAAGACTTTATTCTTCACATCCAGATGGCTTGTGGAGATGACCTCCACACCATCAAATACCTACCTCTAAAGCCGAAAGGGCCAGCTCGGCACTGGTTGAACAGCCTCCCAAAGAAATCCATTGGAAGCTGGTAAGATTTAGAGGGTGCTTTCTAGGCTAACTTTCAAGGGACTTACGTCCGGCCACCAGATGACAATGATTTAAGTCACATAATCCAGCAAACCGGGGAGTCAGCCCGCAAGCTTTGGAATCGGTTCTTAACTAAAAAGAACCAAATTGTCGACTGTCCGGACGCCGAAGCCTTAGCGGCATTCAAACACAGCGGCCAGGACAAATGGCTTGCAAGGCACCTCGGCCAGGAGAAGCCGAAGACAAAGGCTTCCCTTACTACACTAATGACCCACTTTTGCGCTGGTGAGGACAGCTGGCTAGCTCGTAGAAGCAACAGTACCAGCGACCCTGGCACTTCCGAAGTCAGGGATGACAATGGCAAGCCACAATGCAATAAGAATAAGCGTCGGAACAATGCCGGACAAACAGATGAAACGACAGTGAACGCCGGATTCAGTGGCTCCATGCCAAGTCAACGGAAGAAGTCGTTCAAAGGCAACAGAGACAGTCCATGCAGCTTGGACAAAATATTAGAGAGACCTTCCCAGATTCATGGCACCCCCGACAAAACTTCAAACCACACCAACATAAATGGTTGGGTCTTCAAGCAGGCCGGCAAGTTAAATACCGAACACAAGGGGAAATGAACTCAAAGCGAGGACGAAGACGAGCCTCGCCAACCGAACACTAGGGGCAGAAGAAATTTCCCACTAAGGTGAAAACGGTGAATATGATCTACACCACCCATATCCCCAAGAGGAAACGCAAGCGCGAACTCAGGGATGTTTATGCTGTAGAGCCCATCACCCCCAAGTTCAACTCATGGTCGCCTTGCCCAATCACCTTTGATTGTAGGGATCACCCAACCAGTATCCCTTACGTAGGTTCAGCGACCCTAGTACTCGATCCTATAATTGATGGATATCATCTTACTCGAGTCCTTATGGATGACGACAGTAGTCTGAACTTGATATATCAAGACACTGTCTGTAATATGGGGATAGACCCGTCAAGAATTAAGCCTAGCATCACTACCTTTAAAGGAGTGATACCCGGTGTAGAGGCTCGCTGCACGGGCTCATTAACACTGGAAGTAGTATTTGGCTCTCATGCACTACTCGGAAGAACGGACTTCACCCGCTTTAATGCAGTCCCGCATTATGCTTACCTGAAGCTTAAAATGCCTGAACCACGCGGTGTCATCATGATCAATGGAAACATGGAGCGCTCCCTCCGTATAGAGGAGGACACTCTAGCCCTGGAAGCTAAAGTTCAAGGCAGCCTATTCATGCCAAATAGTTCATCGGTCGTCAAGTCTAGAGACACTGCTAAACGTATCCGACCTACACTACAATGCAGCAGCTCAGAAGAACCTGAGCTTGATTTGCAGTGTCGGGGGAAACTGTCCACCACGAACACCTATGGGACCGGAGCCCCTTGTTTGTGCGGTAAGAGGGCGGAGGGAGCACAAAGAGCGGATCGAGGAGATCACGCAGGCAGTTTACCCAGGTTCGGGCCGCGATGGACGCGTAAAACCCTACTCCTGCTTAGTTTGTATTGAGTTGAGGAGCTCGGAAGCTTGAAGAACTAGCTACACCGAGCGTATGAGCGATCTAGGTTTCGAACCCTTTCTACGTTGTGCATGGGCCTCCTTTTATAGTGCAAGGGGTCACCGACAGGTGTCAACGTAGGAGAAAGGGTAAAAATGTAAAAGAGGTGGTAGTTGTAACAGTGCGGGAACAGTGGAGCTACAGTGCGTGAACAGTGGTCGCTACCTACTTTGACAGTGGGGGACAAGAGCATTTAAGGCCCGTCGCCGTCGACCCCAAAAGCGCCCGCCCTTGCGTCTCCGTTTGCCACGGCGATGGCTTTACCACCGTGGAGTGCCACCGTGTCCCCCAGGCTGCACAGCCATCCGCCACGCGTCCCTGGCGTCGCCCCAGGGCGACGCGTGGTTCGATGAGCTGGAGCGCGGGCACACAGCGTAACTCTCCCCGGCAAGCACCTTGCCGGGGTCTTGACCTTGCCGGGCCCGGGAGCTTGTCGGGCTCTGATGCTTGTCGCTCCCCGGGCCCTGCCGGGGCGCACGTTGCGCCGAGGCATGTCTTCCGTAACATAATCTTCTAGTCTTCCTGGCAAGCTCCTCTTGCCAGGGCCTTGCGTGAGTGAGGTAATCTTAAACCTGGAACGGCCTTCCCGGCAAGCTCCACTCGCCGGGGTCTTGATCTTCTGTCTTGCATACTTTGTTTTTGAATGGTTTTATACAGAGCAGGAAGGTCTCCGGCAAGCGCGTGGTAGGCCCTGCCGCGGGAAGCTGCTACTGCCCGTGCACAAGTTGGGGTACTGAGGTACCCCTACCTTAGTACACCGACAGGAGCCCCCGGGCCTGGGCCATACACGGTGCCGAGCGCTGTTGGGCCAGGCCCAAAACAGTGCACGGGCACGCGCGGCCCACGGCACGCCGAATCCACTTCCGCATCCGCCGCGTCCCTCCGTAACGGCACGCGTCGATTGCGGCGTCGTGGGATGGGACGTGGCCACGTTCTTTTAATGGAAAGAGCGAAACGTCCCCCACTTCCCCATAAAAGCAGAGGAAGCAGGAGCGGTTCCCCTCCTACGCCTTCATTGCTTCTTCTTCCATCTCCAGAGATCCCCTTTGCGCTCCGCCTCCACTCCTCCTCCGCCGTCTTCCGCATCTGCGGCGCCGCCGAACTCTTAGTCCCCCTCCCCTCGCCGCCTCCGCCATGGCCCCGAAGACTGAGAAGGCGAAGGCGGAGAAGACCAAGAAGGAGAAATCGGAGCAAGCGGCGAGGCTCACCTTGTTGCGGAAGCGGAACGTCGTCTTCTCGCCGCGGCTCAACGCGCGGGAACTCTGGAAAAAGTACTACTTGTTCTGGGCCGGGGAGGCTAAGGCGCACCCTCGGACCAGAGCCTACCCCGCCGCCGCCAAGGACAACTACCCCGGCGGGTACTTCTTCTTCGCAGCTTTCTTCCATTGCGGCCTTTGTCCTCCTTTTTCCGACTTTTTCTGCGACATCAGGCACACCTACGGCCTCCACCTTCTTGACTTCACCCCCAACGCCATCCTCACGATGGCGGTTTTCGCACATATGTGCGAAAACTATATTGGGATCTATCCGAACGTAGCGCTGTTTAGGCACTTCTTCACCCCTAGAGCAGAGGCCGGCGCACCCCTCTCCGGAGGAATATCTTGGGTCTTTCGCTTGAACAAGAAGGAGTCCTACTTGCCGGGGGAGCTCCGCGGCAAGTGGGAGGAGTGGCGTGCAGACTGGTGTTGGATAGTCGAGGACGAGCCGCAACCCTTCACCGTGCCGCGCACAACACCCATCGTGCGTGGCAGGGACTGGAGCGAGCTGGATTCGGACGACATCAAGCTCAACGTCGCCCTCGTCCGGATTTTTCGTCTTCGGGTAGCAAAGTTGTCTGTTGGAGAAGTAGGCACAGATTTCCTTCGCCGCCGCATTGCCCCTCTACAGGATAGGAAGAGGCCGGCATGGGAGTACGGCAACGCGGCGGACATAATGAGGCTGCGCCCAGGGTTAAACTTTAACTTCACGGCGCTCGAGCTGAAGGGGATGGTCCGGGAACTCTTTAAGCACGACCCGGCACACCCAGAATGGTTCAGAGCTCCCCGGGGAGTGGTGCCTGTCTGCAACAGCACGGCCCGGGATCCTCTTCGCGCCATGATGCCCGCGTGTGACTCGCACGGCGTGGACCGCACATGGATTCCGCCCAAGTCATCAGACATCATCAGCTTCTTTGACAACCTTGTGGAGGTGGCGAAGAACAAGGATGAAATCAAAGGGATCACACGGGACACCACCGACCAAGAGATTGCCTATATAGCTTCTCAGGTTGAAGAGGCCGCTGCAGCCGCAGCGGCAGGAGAATTTGGCTATACACCTGATGAGGCAGAGGCTGCGGATGCGTCCTGCCAAGCAGAGGAGGCGGAGATCCGCAGACTGTTGCAACTTCCTCCCGACGCGCTCGCCGGGGTCCCTTCTTTGAGGCACTCCGGGATCCCCGGAATCGTGACCGAGGCCGCGGCAAGAGGCGGCGCTGCCGGAGGGAACAGAGGTGCCGCAGGGAGCGGAGGCGCCGGAGGGGGCGGAGGCGCCGGAGGGAGAGCGGCCACAGTGCAGGGCGCCGGGCCCAGCAAGCCTGCCGGGGATGAGGAGGAGGAGGAGGACGCCGAGGCCGCCGAGGACTCCGACGGGTCTCTGGGGCTCTATGCCGACGACGTCTCTTCGTCATCGGAGACCTCCCCGCCCCAGGCGAGTCCCAAGCGGTCTCCGCTGAAACATCTCCGCAAGGCGACGACGGGGACGAGGGCGCAGGCGCCCCGACAACAACCAACTCGCCGGGCAGCGCGAGCTTCCCGGGGGAGTCAAGCTGCGACGGGGGCGCCCGGCGCACCAACCACGGCGGGAGCGACCCGCGCGCAGGCCACGACAGAGGCGCCCCGCACGTCAGCGCCAAGCGGAGGAGGGTCTTCGCAGGGCGGAGCGGCTGCTCCGCCTGCTCCCCGGGACTCGGCGTCCACGGGGGCCGGGTCCTCGCAGCCCCAGCCCCGGGGAGCGCCAAGCGCCCGAGGGAGTCTTCGCCTCCTGCTCCTCGCGCGGACGCGCCTCAGGTGGCGTTCGACTTCTCCGCCCTGAGCGACGACGACGACGAGGAGGAACAGGAGTAAGAGCTTGAGGTTTTGCATCTTCTTAACTTTGTCTTGATTCTTGTTGATTCTGATCTTGCTTTCTGCCTTGATTTCAGGACCCTGGCCTAGCGAGTGGCGAAGAAGGCCAAGGTGCCCGTGGTCGAGGTCGCGGACGACTCGCCCGTCGCGGCGACAGGGGACATGCCGGAGACGAGCCTGCCGGACCCGAGCGCTGCTCCGAGGAGCAGCCCCCAGCGCAGCCCCCAGCGTAAGTCTGGGTTCCATACCTCCGCTTGTTGGGCGCGCTTGAGAATTTTGTCCTGTGCTAATATCTTGATGTTTTTGTCTTGTCTTGATTGTCTTGTGCAGAGGCGGAGCCACAACCGCAGGAGCATCCGGAGGTCGCTCCCAAGGAGCCGCAGGCCCCGCCGTCCACGCCAAGGGCGAACTCTCCGGCAAGGGAGAGCACTCCGCCAAGGGCGGGTACTCCGCCAAGGGCGAGTACCCCGCCCAGGGCGAGTAGCCCGGCGAGGGCGGCCACTCCGCCAAGGCAGAGCTCCCCGGCGAGGGAGCCCGCCGCTGACGACGTCCGTCAAGGTAAGTTCTGTACTTTTGTCTTCTCGGATTCGTCTCTTTTTGGATATTTGCTTGAACTTCTTTTTCTTTTTCTTCTTCTTCTAGATCCTCCTCCCCCCGAGCAGATGGAGATGGAAGTCATCGTCGTCGAGGAGGAGGGCACGCAGGGCGGCGGCGGCGACGCCCCTGTCGCTGAGGACATGGCGGGAGCCGCCGAGCCGGCTGCGGAGGAGACCACTCCGGCCGCAGACGCGGCGGACGGGGAGGGGGACGGCGGCCATACTGCCGGCCCGGAGGCGGCAGGAGCATCGAGCGCTGCGCCGGCCGCCGGCCCCTCTACCGAGAAGGAGCCATCTGCCTACTATCTTGAGGCCCCCAATGGCGTTTACATCCAGGTGCCGTGGGGTTCTTCATCGCGAGCCCCCGCGGAGGGCGAGGCCTTTGACGGAGAGGTCCTCGCCTCCGCGGGTCTGAAGATCGTCGAGGCGCCCGGCGGAAGTGACGGGCCCGAGGAGGAGCAGCTGCTTCATCAGCTCCTGGCCCTTTACCGGGCCAGGCAGGCGAAGCTTGCGTCTCGGGAGGCCCTCGCCGCCAAGGCCGCCGTTGAGATGGAGAAGCGCGCGGCAGAGCTCCGCGCCGCCAACCAGGCTGCCCTCCGCGACGTGGCGGAGGAGCGCGAGAGGCTCGCCGGGGAGTACCAGGAGTGGCTCCTGGAGAAAGCCGAAGCCGAACAGCAGCAGCGACTCGCCGGGGAGGAGCTGTCCCGGCGAGAAGGAGAGCTCGCCCAACGGAAGGTCAACCTCGACTCCCACGAGGAAGACCTTGCCGCTCGGGAGCAGGCCCTTGGCGGAGAGCTGAAGGAGGCGAAGGCCGCCGCGGCTGCCGCGGAGACCACCAAGGAGGAGCTCGCGGCCAAGGTTGCGCAACTGGAGGAGTCACTGAAGGCGAGCGTGGAGAGGGTCACCGCGCTCAACACAGAGCGCGAGAAGGACGCCCACACCAACTCCGAACTCCAGGTGCGCCTCTCCAAGCAGGGCGACGAGCTGAAGGCCGCCAAGGATTCAATTGAGGATCTGGAGCTGAAGGTTTCCACGTTGAAGGACTCGCTCGACGCCGTCCGGGACCGGGAAACTAAGCTGATGGAAGAGCTCCGCAGGGAGCGGGGCTTGGTGGAGAGCGCCAATACTGCAGCTGAGAACTTCCGCCGGACCGTCGAGGTGTGGACCGACGACTTGGTGTCCTCTGCATCCAACATCGACCAGGAACTGCTGGCGCTGAAGGTTGAGCATCTCATCTATTCTCCGGATCCAAACCTCCCTCACAGCGCCAAGCTCAGCCTCTTCTTCAGAGGGATCGCGCCGGCTCTTGCAGATCTTCGGAAGAAGCTCCCCGCGCAACTGGCCGAGGAGTCGCGCCAGCTCTGCGCGGGAACCTTGGAGCGCGTCCTGACGAAGATTGTATACCGCAATCCCGGTATAAACCTCACCAATGTTCTCCGCAGCTTGCCGGCCGACGCGAACACGGAGGCGCTGAAGGCGCAGGTTGCCCACATCATCGCCAAAGTGAACAAGATCTCCAGGATCGAGGGCGACCGCGTAGATTAGGCCTCCTTTTTCTTTATCTCTTTTCGTTGCTGCATAGGGTGTTATGAACTCATTAATCATTGCGACAAGTTATCCTTTGTAAGATATTTATCTTATTTTGATCAATCAGTGCAATGTTATCTTCCTTGTCTTGGTCATCTACTTTGTATGTTTTTCACCCTACGCCTCCAGGGAGCTTGCCGGCAAGGGTCCTTTGCCGCGAGCGCTGAGTGCTGGACTCTGAGCAGCCTGCTGGCCAAGGTCTTACCGGCAAGCAACCTTGCCGCAGCTAGTCGCAACGCACTCGGCTTGTTGAGTGAAACTCGAAAACGAACCAAGGGCGCGACACTTGTCGCAGCTCACTTAAGTCGTTGAGCGTACTCGAAAACAAGACAAGGGTGCGGCTAGCCACGGGTAGGTTCCTCCGCGCACAGGTTTTCCATACAAAGTGTGATTGTTCAAGGAAGACAGCTAAAAATTAAAAATTTGAACTGCTCAAATTCTAATAACTTAGCTTTCATATCTTGCTTCTCGGTAAGACTTCTCTTTCTTGAACAGCACTTGGTTCCTCTTTCATCTCCTTCCCCCCCGGCAAACTTGTGCGCGAGGAACATTCCTTCTGCTTAAGAGGCAAGGAAAAAGAAGAGGGAAACAAGTATATGGCCTTTCGGCGTACTAATGCTTACCGGATATGTACGTTGCACAAGATGCCAAATAACACATGCAAATAGCAAAGAAGAGCATGTAAAAGGCAAATAGCGCAAAACACAAATACTTTACTGATGCACGGGATCTGCGCCCGGCTTTGTACAAAGGGTTACATGCAACAGCGGCAAATCTTGTACAAAAGGTGGTTGCCGGAGCGGATCACGGCAACCGCGCCTTATGGGTGAAACTTGCAAAGATGCTCTATGTTCCAGGAGTTGCTCACCGGTAAGCCTTCTTCGGTCTCAAGGCGGACAGCGCCGGGCCTTGTGACTTGTCTCACCCGATAAGGGCCTTCCCACTTCGGCGTCAACTTGTTGGAATTCTTGGCGGACTGAACACGCCGAAGAACAAGGTCGCCTTCGTCGAGACTCCTGGCCTTGACCTTGCGGCTATGGTAGCGACGCAAGGCTTGCTGGTATCGAGCAGCTCGTATAGCAGCCTGGAGACGTTCCTCCTCGAGGAGCAATGCATCATCTTGTCGCAGTTGCTCTTGCTCGAGCTCATCATAAGCGAGCACTCGAGGAGATCCGTATACGAGTTCCGTGGGGAGAACTGCCTCTGCTCCATAGACTAGAGCAAAGGGTGTCTGGCCGGTGGCTCGACTTGGTGTCGTTCTGATTGACCAAAGAGCCGCCGGTAGCTCTTCTATCCAGTTTCTTCCGCACTTGCGCAGCCTGTCAAAGGTCCTTGTCTTGAGTCCACGCAGCACTTCAGCATTGGCCCTCTCCGCTTGACCGTTGCTCCTCGGGTGAGCAACAGAAGCGAAACAGACCTTGGCGCCAAGGTCTTGGACGTACTGCATGAAGGTGCGACTAGTAAATTGTGTACCGTTGTCGGTGATGATCCTGTTAGGGATTCCGAAACGGCAAACAATTAACCTGAAGAACCTGACCGCTGACTGTGCTGTCACCTTTCTCACTGGTTCCACTTCTGGCCACTTTGTGAACTTGTCGATTGCAATGTACAAGTACTCAAAGCCCCCGACGGCTCGGGGGAAGGGGCCGAGGATATCGAGCCCCCAGACCGAGAAGGGCCAGGACAAAGGAATTGTTTGGAGAGCTTGAGCTGGCTGATGAATCTGCTTCGCATGGAACTGGCACGCTTCACACTTGGTTACTAGTGCAGTTGCATCTTGGAGGGCTTCTTGCCAGAAGAACCCTTGCCGGAAAGCTTTTCCGGCAAGCGCCCTTGCGCCAATGTGGTGGCCGCATATGCCTCCGTGTATTTCTGTCAACAGCTTCTGTCCATCTTCCCTGGAGATGCACTTCAACCTGACACCATTGAGTCTTCTTCTGTACAGCTCGTTATCCACGAACTGATACATACTTGACTGCCTGGTTATCTTCTCTATTTCTTCTGGGTCTTCGGGAAGTTCTCCAGTTTGCAGAAAACGGACGATCTGCTGCGCCCATGCCGGAGCCCGAGGCTCAACGGCAAGGACTAAAGGCATGAGGGCCGCTGCGGGGACCTCAGCTTCTACGGCAAGAACCTCTGGTTCCGCCGGAGCTGATGGTCCCCCGGCAAGCTCGCTGGGGCGAGGCTTGTCGGGAACACTTGCTTCAACTGCACAGATCCTCGGATCTGCAGGAGCAGACTGTTCCTCAGCGTTCTGGTCGTTGATCTTGGGGACCTTGGCGGCGGTTTCAGGAAGATCCGCCGGCAAGTAGTCGCCGGAGACCAACTTTCTCTTCTTGGACTGCCCAATTGATGGTGTAACGGATGGTTGAGTTAGCTTGAGCAAGAAGGTCCCTGGTTCCACAGGTAACTTCCTCGAAGCACACTTTGAAAGGCCATCTGCAATGTCATTGTGAGCTCTCGGGACATGCTCCATTTGCAGACCTTCAAAGTGCTCTTCAAGCTTCCTCACTTCATCTACATAAGCTTCCATCAACGGGATCTGGTAGCTCTTGTTAACTTGTCGGACCACCAACTGAGAATCTCCCCGCACAATCAGCTTTCTGATCCCATGTTCGGCCGCAATCCTGAGGCCGGCGAGCAAACCTTCATATTCAGCAGTGTTTTTTGTCGCTTGCTCCCTGGGAAAGTGCATCTGGATAACATACTTGAGGTGCTCTCCGGTGGGCGCGATGAGTACCACGCCAGCACCGGCGCCTTGCAGCAAGAAGGCACCATCAAAATACATTACCCATTCACTTGTCGCTTCTTGTACGGGTGCACTTGTTTCTTGGACTTCTTCATCGGGCGTCGGGGTCCACTCAGCTATGAATTCCGCCAAAGCTCGACTCTGTATGGTTGAGGTACTTTCAAACTTGAGTCCAAAGCTCGACAGCTCCAGTGCCCACTCAACGATCCTGCCTGTTGCTTCTGGATTGTGCAATATCCTCTTCAGCGGAAAGCGAGTGACCACTGTTATCTCATGTGCCTGGAAGTAATGGCGCAGCTTTCTCGAGGCCATGAGGAGGCCGAAAAGCAACTTTTGCACCCCGGAGTATCTTGATCTAGCCCCTTGCAAGAGGGAACTCACAAAATACACCGGGCGCTGCACCATCTTCTTCCGCACTTCTTCCTGTTCCTGCGCAGAGTTGTCCTTGTCGGGGCCAGATCTTGTCGGAGCAGCCCCCTGCTTGTCACTGGATTCGCTTGCCGGTGGTGCAGATTCCTCGTCGGCCTCCCTTTCCGCTACTAACGCAGCACTAACCACTTGGTTGGTTGCCGCTAGGTATAGCAACAACTTTTCCTGTGGTCTAGGTGCGACAAGTATTGGAGTGGAGGATAGGTACCGTTTCAAATCTTGCAGTGCTGCCTCCGCTTCCGGAGTCCACTTCATGGGACCTGCCTTCTTCAAGATTTTGAAGAAAGGTAGGGCGCGTTCTGTAGACTTCGAAATGAACCTACTGAGGGCAGCCACACAACCTGCAAGCCTTCTGACATCCTTGACGCGCTTCGGGGCCTCGATCTGCTCAATGGCTTGAATCTTGTCGGGGTTAGCTTCAATCCCCCTCTGTGACACAAAGAACCCGAGAAGCTTGCCGGAGGGGACTCCAAAGAGTCACTTCTCGGGGTTCAACTTGAGCTGTATCTTGCGCAGGTTCTGAAATGTCTCTTCCAAATCTTGGACCAGGGTATCCTTGCTCTTGCTCTTCACCACGATGTCATCCATGTAAGCCTCTACATTTCTGTGGATCTGTGGCTCGAAAGCAGTGTGCACTACCCTTGCAAATGTTGATCCTGCATTCTTCAGTCCGAATGGCATGCGTATGAAGCAATAAGTGCCACATGGAGTGATAAATGCAGTCTTCTCTTCATCCTCTTTGGCCATAAAGATCTGGTGGTAGCCTGAATATGCATCAAGAAAAGAGAGTAGCTCACATCCGGCGGTGGAGTCAACGATCTGGTCAATGCGCGGCAAAGGGAATGGATCCTTGGGACATGCTTTATTCACATCGGTGAAGTCTATACACAGTCTCCACTTCCCATTGGCCTTGCGCACGACGACTGGGTTTGCTAACCACGTCGGATGGATCACACCTCTAACTAGGCCTGCTGCCTCTAGCTTCTTGATTTCTTCAGCAATGAATTCTTGGCGCTCCACGGCTTGCTTTCTGACCTTCTGCTTGACGGGCCGCGCATGAGGACAAACAGCAAGCTTGTGCTCAATTACTTTCCTGGGAACACCGGGGATGTCAGATGGTTGCCAGGCAAACACATCGACATTCGCCCGCAGGAAGGCAACGAGCGCGCTTTCCTATTTGCTGTCAAGTGTGGCACTGATGGTGAAGGTACCACCAGTGCCGTCCTCCTTGGCGGACACCTTCTTGGTTGCCGGAGGAGCGGCCATCCCCTTCTTACACTTGCCGGTGGAGCTCGATGGAACGTCCTCGACGGCAGCGCAGCACTCCGAAGAGGTGCGGTTGCCGGAGTGGGCCCCAGAGCACTTGCCGGACTTGGTCTTGGTCTTCTTCCCCCCGGGAGCTTCAGCGGCAAGTGTGTCCTTCTCTGCCGCAGCTGCTGCATCCCGGTAGATCTTGTCGGCGCAGACAAGCGCATCCTTCTTGTCGCCATGGATGGTGATGACGCTTATCGGCCCCGGCATCTTGAGTACGTTGTAGGCGTGGTGGGAAGCTGCCATGAACTTGGCGAGGGCGGGACGGCCGAGTATCCCATTATATGGCAATGGGATATCGGCGACGTCGAATGTGATGCGCTCAGTCCTGAAGTTGAGCTCCCCGCCAAAGGTCACCGGCAGAGTTATCTTCCCCTTGGGCTTGCTCCTTCCCGGGTTGATTCCTTGGAAAGAACCGGTCTCTTCGAGCTCGCCATCTGGGATTTGGAGTTTCTTGATCACAGCAGAGGAGATCAAGTTCAGCCCGGCCCCGCCGTCAACCAACATTTTAGTGACCTTGAGGTTGCGGATGGTGGGTGAGACCAGCATCGACAAGCACCCGACCGCAGTAGTGCGGTCAGGGTGATCCTCAAGATCAAAAATGATGGGCGTGCCAGACCATTTGAGGAGCCTGCGCGACTCCACGGGCGGCTCTGCTGCATTCACCTCGCGCACCCACTGCTTGAGCTGGCGGTGGGAGGTGTGCAGAGAGGCGCCACCGTCGACGCACAGGACCTCCGTGGCCTTCTGGAACTCCTGCTCGCTGTTATCCTCATCCTCCATGTCTTCGTCGTCGTCTTCTTCATCCTTGTCGCGGCCCCGGGGAGGTCGGTCACCTTGCCGCTGCTTTGCCTTGCCGCGGCGTCCTCCCCGGCCATTGAATGGCCGCTTCTTGCTTGGTTCTCCTCCGCCACCTTGGGCCTTCTCCTTGTCGCGCCTCTCGTACTCAGCTTTCTGCTGCTCGACGAGGTACTCGACGCGTTTGCAGTTGGAGAGGTCGTGGCCCTTGGTGCGGTGGATCTTGCAGTATTGCTTGTCGGAGCCGTCCTGCTTGTCGGCTGCCACTACAGGGGCAGGCTCCTTGCCGGAGCCGCCAGCCTGTGTTTGCTTGGCGGGAGCCTCCTTGCCGGACTTCTCGACGGCAAGCACTTCCTTCTTGTTCTTCCTTCTGTTATTCCGCCGCCGGCTCTTCTTTGCCGGGGCGGCGTCGTCGCTGTCGCTTCCCCCCGCGCCGGTGTCCTCCCCGGGGAGTCTCCTCCCCTCTTCAGCGCGTGCGCACTTATCAGATAGAGCATAGAGCTCGCTGACATCCCGTATCTTGGTCATGGCCATTTCTTCATGCATGCGGCGGTTACGCACGTTCTCGTGGAACGCGCTGATAACCGCGGCAGGGTGGACATCGGGGATGTTGTGCTGTACACGGCTGAAGCGTTGGATGTATTTGCGCAGGGGTTCTCCTTCCTTCTGGGCCAGAATGTGGAGATCGCTCTCCTGGCCGTGGGGCTTGTGGCCGCCTGTGAAGGCGCCAACAAACTGGTGGCAAAGATCTGCCCAAGAAGAAATGGAGCCTTCCGGCAGGTGCATAAGCCACGAACGAACGTTCGGCTTAAGCACGAGCGGGAAGTAATTCGCCAAAATCTTCTCGTCGCGCCCCCCGGCAGCCTGCACCACGATGGTGTAAATGCTGAGGAATTCCGAGGGGTGCGTCTTGCCGTCGTACTTCTCCGGTACGTCGGGCTTGAAGTTCTTCATGCTGGGCCACTGGGCGCGCTCGCTGATCTGATTGTCGACGAGCTTCTCGGCGGCGCTCGATTGTTGTTCGAGCGTCTTCTTGTCGCCGGTCGTCAAGGACTTGGCGCTGGTCCCGACGAGCCCGCGGATCCGACGACGCCGTGGAGCCGTCGTCGGCGTTGTTCCGGCGGGGCGGTGTCTTCTGCTTCTGCGGCGGGGAGTGCACGGTGGTTGCACCCCCGGCGGTCTTGTCGCCGTCGGCCTTCGTCTTCTCGACTTGCCGCGGCCGCGAGGTCGCCGGCTGCTGCGGCGTATCATTGTTGGCGAAGGCGATCAGGCTCTGGATGGTTGCCCTCCAGTCTTCGGCCTTGTCTGCCGCTCGAGGGAAGTCGAGGAGCAGTTGCGCCCTTGCGAGCACTTCTGCTAGAGTGGAGGGGAGCGGGGGCGAGCGGTGCGAGGAGCAGGATATGCTCGGACTCCTAACAGCGTTAGAAGGAGCAGGGTCCCGCCCCGGCGTCCGCACTTTGCTTGTGCCCGGACGGTGGTCCGGAGCATCCCGCGAGCCTCCGGTTTGCCCCTGGCCCAACAGGCGGATGCCACCTCCTGTGGCATGGCGCTGCTGGGTTGTCGTTTGCTGAGACGGACGCGGCGCGTCCACGGAGACCGAGGCTCGGTCGTCCGTCTTGTCCTTGGATTTGGTGGCGCCGCGAGTGTCCTCGCCGGCGACCACCCTTCCGACGGTGTCTCCCCCGCCCACCGTTGGCTCCGGTGGCGGCGGATGAGACGCAGACGGGCCTGCGACCTCCGAAGCCTTCTTCTTCGGGGCCATGGCGCAGTTGCTGATGAGGTTGCTGATGAGACTGGAGAGGTTGATGAAGAATGCGCCCGCGTGAACGCCGGATCAGATTCGCACAACCTCGACTCCCCCTACCTGGCGCGCCAAAGATGTCGGGGGAAACTGTCCACCACGAACACCTTTGGGACCGGAGCCCCTTGTTTGTGCGGTAAGAGGGCGGAGGGAGCACAAAGAGCGGATCGAGGAGATCACGCAGGCAGTTTACCCAGGTTCGGGCCGCGATGGACGCGTAAAACCCTACTCCTGCTTAGTTTGTATTGAGTTGAGGAGCTCGGAAGCTTGAAGAACTAGCTACACCGAGCGTATGAGCGATCTAGGTTTCGAACCCTTTCTACGTTGTGCATGGGCCTCCTTTTATAGTGCAAGGGGTCACCGACAGGTGTCAACGTAGGAGAAAGGGTAAAAATGTAAAAGAGGTGGTAGTTGTAACAGTGCGGGAACAGTGGAGCTACAGTGCGAGAACAGTGGTCGCTACCTACTTTGACAGTGGGGGACAAGAGCATTTAAGGCCCGTCGCCGTCGACCCCAAAAGCGCCCGCCCTTGCGTCTCCGTTTGCCACGGCGATGGCTTTACCACCGTGGAGTGCCACCGTGTCCCCCAGGCTGCACAGCCATCCGCCAAGCGTCCCTGGCGTCGCCCCAGGGCGACGCGTGGTTCGATGAGCTGGAGCGCGGGCACACAGCGTAACTCTCCTCGGCAAGCACCTTGCCGGGGTCTTGACCTTGCCGGGCCCGGGAGCTTGTCGGGCTCTGATGCTTGTCGCTCCCCGGGCCCTGCCGGGGCGCACGTTGCGCCGAGGCATGTCTTCCGTAACATAATCTTCTAGTCTTCCTGGCAAGCTCCTCTTGCCAGGGCCTTGCGTGAGTGAGGTAATCTTAAACCTGGAACGGCCTTCCCGGCAAGCTCCACTCGCCGGGGTCTTGATCTTCTGTCTTGCATACTTTGTTTTTGAATGGTTTTATACAGAGCAGGAAGGTCTCCGGCAAGCGCGTGGTAGGCCCTGCCGCGGGAAGCTGCTACTGCCCGTGCACAAGTTGGGGTACTGAGGTACCCCTACCTTAGTACACCGACATGCAGTTATGCCTGTAACATCCCAAAATTCTTAATTTTGGACTGTTATATTAAATAAATAGTTTTGATTGTTTGTTTGGTTGTGGTGTGGTTGCTTTTGTGAAATTGAAGCGAATTTGAAACTTTTTGAAAGTTGAACGAGAGGGAATGAGATGACTTTCCCAAACTTTCACCTTGCATTTATGATCTCCATGAATTTAAATTCATTTCATCAAAAAACCTAGAGTGAAGATGATATGACTTCTTCCATTTAAATAAATTAGAAGGGTTTTAAAAAGATTTGAATTCCATTTGGGAATATTTCAAATTCAGAAACTTTATGCAACTCAATGAGTTGAATGAGAGAAGATAAAATGAATTCTTCAAATGCTAAGAAAGAGAGTTGGAAGTTTCAAAGAATCAAATTGAAAGTCCCTTTGAAGTTATTTTGAAACCCACTTTCAATTTAGAGTTATTTGGTTTTTATTCAAATCATTTTTCTCCAAAAATAAATATGGAAAATAGTGTAAAATGATTCCCTACAGTAGAAAAGTAGAGAAAACCGAGTTTGAAATCATTTTGGTATTTTAAAATATTTTTATTTGGGTTTTAAATGAACTAGTGGCACTATTTGCTTTATTTAAAGTTTATTCGAATTTATTTGCCTCTGAATATATGTTCATGTTTTAGAAAATCTTTTTCTTGAAAAATTGATATAAATATGACTATGGAAAATTTCCCTTTTATTTTTCTTATTCCGTTTTTATTTTTTGTTTTTATTTAAAAAAAAGGAAAAAACTGTACTTGTTGTCCATACCTAACTGTCGCCCACCAGCGTAGTTTAGTAGTAGCAGGCCGGCCCGTTTTTTTATTCATTTTTTTTATTTTCATTCAGGTTTATGATTTATTTTTTCGCAAGAAATTTCAGAAAAAAATATTTCAGATAAAAAAAAACTATAGGCGTGCGGCCGGCCGGTGAAGTCTTTTTTAGGCCCATGCGTTCCCTTCTATTTTACTTGTACGTCTACGTTTAGTCCCACATTGTCTAGCCTTTGACCCCAAGCCTCTTTTCTATCTATAAATATAGACCCATAAACCCTCCAAAAATCATCCGATTTGGGTTAAATCAATATTTTGGTTTGACTAGATTCACTAAAGAAAAATATATTTCTCCTCTCCGGCGGGAATTCTGAAAGCCTCTTCTCTCTGCGAAGTTTGTCTTTTCTCTCCCTATAAATGTATTTTTCTTTGTATTTTTTATACACCCATAGCTTATTATTTATAAACTAGTACGGTAAAATAATTAGATTATCAATTAGTCTCTGTATTTATACATTAGACATAGAATTTTTTTAGTCGTAACTATTCTTCTTTCGAAAACAGCTGGGTTCTGATTTTCAAATAGCCATAACTTTTTACTCGTTAATTCAAATTAGATAAACCAACGCCTATATTTTCATCTTGATCCCACATATCCAGTGAACCTATCAAATCAATATATTTACAACTTTCAAATTTCGAAATTTGTTCAGATTCATATTCAAACTTCTTTTGATCATATCTTTTTAACCGTAACTCAGTTTCCGATAAATCCAATTGCGTCGGGTTCGTATCGAAGAAATCTTTTCGTTTATACAATTAGTATTATATTTCGAAACATATAATTTTGATCATAGTTATATTACTCTATTATCCCACCAAAGAGTTGTTACACAACATTTTAAGCAGATTCAATGCTATGTTAAATTATTTGATCCGTTTTTTTCAATCTAGTAATTCTTTTTCCTACATATTCATATTGATTTCCTACATCCAGCAGTAGTTTCAACTTCTGATCTTTTCAATTTTGAACGATTCAAATTTCAACTCGGAGCTTAACTTAGTCATATCTTGTAAATTGTAGCGCTTTTTCAATTGATTCCTTTTTCAAATTGAATCCCTAGGCGTAATCTAACATCTTGAGCCACCACCACACTTTTTCACTGAAATTAGGATATGATCTTGCAAAATAATTTGATTTGGTTCTTTTGGTGTTTTGGCAATCTTCCTTTGCATTTTCTTTTAGGTCTTTGAGTGATTGCTTATGTGTGGATAAAATTGCTTGCTTACAATAGATTGATCGGAGTGTGACGAGTAGAACTACCTGGAAATTATGAGTGCGAAGAATCTTCATCAACAGTACAAGCAAGTTCACACTTTGATCATACTTTTTCCCATACCCAGTTTTTACTATGCATTAGTTTCACCCCTTAAAGATTTGCATTAGTAGGAGTTGGGAACATGTGGTTATGCTATGTAGTTCATGAGGTAGGAACCTATGATCCTCGAAACATCTCGGGAATATTCATTGTGTTATATGCTGATTAGCCATGCTCGTAGACGAGGATTGGTATGTGAGATTCATGCAAGTTATGAGAGAAATAATAATTAAGGGAAAGTTTAAGGTGGCAACATTAACACACATCTGGGTGGAATCGTTGGGCCACCCTCGAGAAACCAGTGGCTTGCCCAGGCACCTGGAGAAACCAGTGTTTGCCCTAGGGGATCCCGGAGTACCCGTGTGATCACCCTATGGAATGCCATCCAGGCTCAAAGGGATCATATGATATTTCATGCCTTGAAACTTCCGTGTGCAACCACAAGCCATTATGGGCTCTGGCGTAGTTGAGTAAGTTGTGGGAAACCTTTCCATGATAGGCTAGCAGATGTAGGGGAATTTTAGGTGTACCGGCCTATCTATCGGTTAAGGGGACCTCTTCGAAAAGACTATGTCTTGATCATCCAGTTCTCAAATATCACGCAGTGCGAGGAATTCAACGGAGGAGATCGAGTCTTGTGGGGAAAAGTGCGCAAACCTCTGCAGAGTGTACAAACTATTCATGAATAGCCGTGTCCCCGGTTATGGACAACTTGAATACCTAGAAGTGGATTATTTGTTGATCTCATCACTTTATTTAATGAAATTATTGCGTTGCTAATAACTTGGATGGTTTTGGGAATTGAGTTGGAGGAACCTTCTCAATTATGGCATAAACTTGGCAGTAAATAAAAAGTTATTCCTTTGTTGTAGGGAAAAATTAGCGTTATGCAAAAAATAAACTTAGAGCTTCCACCAGCCAAATATGCATGTAGTGATATATATTGTTCATCATTATTCTATGGTGTGAATTTGCCAGTACATTCAATGTACTGACCTACATGGCTGCAACATCTCATGTTGCAGGAATTATCCGACGAGTAGGTGATACATTAGGGTTGCGGTGTCTACACTCAACACTGCCGTTGGTGTTGATAGCACTCCACAGCCATATTGTTACTTCCACTATGTTGATTGAGATAATAGTATTTACGTTAATTTATACATGTGATTTACTGTGACGCCCCCGATTTGGTCATACACATTTGCGTGCATGATTAGTGTACGGTCAAACCGGGGGCATATTAATTTAATTATTCATGGTAATCAACTTGTTAACTACCTAATTAGTCTAACTAAAACTGTTAGTTAACTAGGCAGTCAATGACAGGGGCCCCACCCCCTGTTGACCAGTCAAACATTGACTGGTCAACTGGGTCCCCCTGGCTCACATGTCAGCCTCTATGTACACCTGTGTGTACATAGGGCTGGGTGCACATAGCAATTTTTCCTTATTTTTCGAATTATTAATGATTCCTAAAAATGAATTAAAACTTTGAAAATTAATATAAAATAAACCGTAACTTAGATGAAATATTCTGTACATGAAAGTTGCTCAGAACAACGAGATGAATTCGAATATGCAGTCCGTTCTTTCACCGCACGTCCCTAGCATAGCGAACTTGCACACGTCCCCCTCCGGTCTGTCTGTCCGAAAATGCAAAACACCGGGAATACTTTCCCGGATGTTTTTCCCCTTCGTCAGTATCACCTATCCCTGCGTTAGCTCACCCCTGGCACCACGTATTTGCCTTGATATATTTTGTGATGCTATTGTTTGCTCTGTTATTTATTTGTTTCCCCTTTGATGTTTCTTTTTGGTAGACTCCGATACCGCGATAGACCCCGAGACCATTGATGCTTCGATGCTCGACTACGGCTACGCTTCCGAAGATTCCTTTCGTATGCAGAGCTTCCAGGCAAGCCCCCCCCCTTGATCAACCTGATATCGCCTATTCCTCTCCCTACTACTTGGATTAGAGTAGTTTAGCATGTTACTGCTTTCGGTTAATGCTATTCTGCTACATAGCCTGTCATTCTTGCTTCCACTGTTGATACATTTACCTACTATCCTAATGCTTAGTAGAGGATGCTAGTATTCCATCAGTGGCCCTGCATTCTTGTCCGTCCGCCATGCTATACTATAGGGCCGTCATTACTTCGGGAGGTGATCATGGGTATATGCTATGCTTTTAGTTACTCATGATGATGATTCGGAGATGGGGGCTGAAGGGGCAGGTGGTTCCACATAGGTAGTGGTGGGTCTGGGTTCCCGGCAGACCCTTGATGGTTACTTTGTGGCGGAGCAATAGGGCAGGTCACGACCACCTAGGAGACAGGTGGGCCTGGCCCTGGTCGTTGTCTACGGTTATTTCATAATAACACGCTTAACGAGATCTTGGTATTTGATCTGAGTTTGGCCATTGGACTATACGCACTAACCAGCTACGTGGGAATAGTTATGGGCTCTCGACGTCGTGGTATCAGCCGAAGCCTTCTTGACGTCAGCGACTGAGCGGCGCGCGCCGGATTGGACTGGAACGCCATCTGGTATTAGGAGCGGCTATGTCTGCTTACCGGCTGCCCTCGCAATGTGAGGTGTGCAATGGGCGATGGGCCAAGACCCATGCGTGCTCATGACTTAGACCGGTGTGCTGACCTCTCTGCTGTGCTTAGGTAGGGCTGCGACATGTTGATCTTTCGAGGCCAGGCATGACCCAGGAAAGTGTGTCCGGCCAAATGGGATCGAGCGTGTTGGGTTATGTGGTGCACCCCTGCAGGGAAGTTAATCTATTCGAATAGCCGTGTCCCTTGGTAAAAGGACGACCCGGAGTTGTACTCCGACCTCATGACAACTAGAACTGTATACTTAATAAAACACACCCAGACAAGTTCCAGAGACAACCCAGTGTTCGCTTTCCCACAGGGCAACGAGGAGAGGATCTCCGGGTAGGATTCTTCTGTATGATGTTACTTGGTGAACTTACCATCTACTCTATTCTACTGCTGCAAGACGGAGGCTGCCAAAAGCGAGGGTACTTGTTACTTTCTAGCTACTCTATTCTACTGCTGCAAGATGGAGGCTGCCAGAAGCGTAGTCTTCGATTGGATTAGCTACCCCCCTCTTATTCCGGCATTCTGCAGTTTAGCCCACAGATTTACCCTTTTACACAGATACCATTGCATATGTAGTGTAGATCCTTACTTGCGAGTACTTTAGATGAGTACTCACGGTTGCTTTTCTCTCCCTTTTCCCCTTTTTCCTCTCTTCTCAGATGATGCAACCAGATTAATGGAGTCCATGAGCCAGTGGATCCCGAGGATGTTTCTACGTGGAGTTCTACTTCGAGGAGTAGTTAGGAGGTCCCAATAGGAGGCCTTGCCTTTTCGATCATTGTAACATTTATGCTAGCCATCTTATGGCACCTTGTTTAACTTATGTCTGTACTCAGATATTTTTTGCTTCCGCTGACTCTTGTGTTGTCGAGCTTATGTATTTGAGCCCTTGAGGCCCCTGACTTGTAATATAAAGCTTGTATTATTTTATTTGTGTCTAGAGTTGTGTTGTGATATCTTCCAGTGGGTCCCTGATCTTGGTCGTACACATTTGCGTGCATGATTAGTGTACGGTCAAATCGGGGCGTCACATTTACCTCTGTTATAAATCCTTGAGTACTGTGTGTGGTAGCATACTGATCCAGGGATGACACTTAAGCACAGAGACTTGATCCATTCTGGTCGGGTCGCTACAACGCCCCCGCCGACTGACTTATTAGGTGGCAGCATATGTACCTCGTGTACACAACTACACCCTTAAAATACCCTGGGCAGCACCGGGGGCACACTGCATAGAAATAGTCCATAATTTGGCTCGACCCTATTCGGACTCAACAATATATTTTCTTTAAAGGTTCATTAAACGAACCCACCCTAACTATGGTTGTGCAGGGCATTCTTTTCCAGAGTTCCCCTTCCTTTTTCACAGGCGGCAATCAAACCTCTCTCCCTCAAGGACATGTTACAGAGGAGAAACATCGCAGACGTGCAGGAGGGCCCCATCGAGATTTTTTTCGTTAATTTTAGGCTATGTGTAAACCCTTTCCCTTTTTCATTTCTTTTCCTGTTTGGCATGTAAAATTCCCAAGATGCTATTGGCATTATCTATAATCACGCGGCTCGCCGTATTAAACGGGATATAAAATAAGCAGATTGGTTCCAATTTGTTTGTAGTTTATTTTATTACCATATGCATTCTCTCCGTACTTCAGATTACCACATGTGCTTCAAATCTAGATTTAATACCAGGGGCTGTATTCGGCCTGGCACACTTCAAAGTCCGAACACCTATAGGGAACTGTTCGATGTCCCGGATATTGCGTTATATGCATCGGCTCCGAATCATGTCTTGGGTCTATAGTTGGGTTGCCCGACTCCTATGCTTGCCACCTTACGTTTCACATTGTTCGGCTAAGGTAGCAAAGGGAGAACTACTACCATTGTATTTCTAGTTCATCCGGTCAAGTACCTCAGTAGATAAAGCCGAAAACTGTCTGTCATCATAAGCGAGAGCTGGTCGGCGATTCGGTGACTTAGTGTTATACTATGATCGTTAGCGATCTACCCTGTGTTATACGAGGGGCTAGTCTTTGCCCAGCCGCGTAAAGTGGGCACCATAATCTGGATAGCCGCACACGCACCAGGGGCTAGTACTTAGCCCCACAAGTCAAGCTCCTATGGCTAAGTGAAAGCAATAAAGCCGTATAGTCCGATTGCCTGGTTCGCTCCGTGGACACCTCCTTTATGGACCAAGACGTTGGATAAAGAGTGATCACGCGCAATACCGAACACCCCTGTAGTACCTACATGGGCGCCGAAGCCGACGACTGAAAACTTTCAGACATAATAAACAGCCGCACAAGAGAAAATATTGCTTGAAATATAAGGCACAAAATTATATACATATCGGTTCATAAGCTTAGTCTTTACAATCCGAATACAATTACTCAAAGGCCACGTCCTTTGAGCACTGACCCTCTACAATGCGGGCTCCTTCTAGGACATCATCGAAGTACCTCTCCAGCTTCCGATGATCCTTGCCCTCCGGCAGGCCAGCAGTTGCCACTTCGGCGGCCTTCATCTTCGCCCAGTGCATCTTGACACGGGCGAAGGCCATCCGTGCACCTTCTATATAGGCCGAACGCTTCACAACGTCACCCCGCGACCTCGCATCGACGAGCCGCTTCACCAATCCAAAGTAGCTACTCGGGATTGGCTCAGCGGGCCAGAGTCGGACTATCAAGTCCTTCATGGCCGCACCCGCCATGATGTGCAGCTCGACCAACTGCTTCATCTAGTCGTTCAGAGGTACCGGATGTTCTGGCGCAACATAATGCGACTAGAACAGCTTCTCCGTGTTACTCCCCTCCCGGGCTTTGAAGAATTGGGCAGCATTGGCAATGCTCTATGGGAGATCCGCAAACGTGCCTGGAGAACTCGACAATCGTGTTAGCGCGAGATACCTCTGACCTCCAAAGATACTCTGCATAAGAAAGGCCTTACCAGCCGCTATCTACCGCGCTTGTTTGATCTCCTCGCGAGCACTCCAGGACTCGACCCGCGCCTCCTTGGCATCTTTAACAGCCTTATTGAGTTTGGATGTTTGATCCTAAGTCTTCTGCTCCAGCTCCTTGCACTTGCGGTTATCATTTCGCATTTCTTGTTCTACTTCAGCCACCCGAGACTCATGTCTCCGGCGAGAGGCCTGTTCGGCCTCCAGATCGGGAGCCGCTTTGTCAGCGGCCGCCTTGTTTATCTCGGCCTCCTTCTTGGCCTCTACAAGTGCGCCCTTGAGGGTCTAGACCTCGGCTGCACCAACTGTGACATAATCACACAATACAATGAGTTCATACTCTTACAATCAAACATATTGTCTTTTGACATAATAACTTTTTGAAACTCCACATACCTTGCGTTTGATCAAACCACTTGTTGACGCGGTCGAGCTCCTCGCCACCTAGTTGAAGCTTCCGATTTAGCTCGGAAACCTCTGCGGCCTGGGCAAATGCCGCTACCAGGGAAGCCTCTTCAAATATATGGCACAGTATGATCAATTAGATGACACTATATGTATCCTCTGTCCGATTCTCTTCAGAATCAAACAAAGCATTAGGGGCTACTGTCCGTATACAGGTTTTGTTATCCTACACATATAAAATGTAAAAGTTCTTTTAGAATATTACGTCGCATACCTCAAAGCCTGTTAGTAGGCTGTTGAAGGTGCTGTGTTCTGCACCCATCAGTAGGATTGAATCTTTCCCATGACCGCACCCATCGAGGTGCGGTGTTCCGCCACGATGGAAGCACCTTGCAGTGCTTCCTCCAGTGTGTTCGGTGCCTTCAGATTAGTGGAGGACACCGTTGGAGCTGATGCTCCTCCCCCCTATCGTAGGGGGCTGACTTCCCAATTCCGGAGCCGTACTAGCCTCCAAAATAGTGTTCGATGGGAGCCCGAATTGCTTAGGATCCCCGCCGTCGGTCGCCATAGGGACTGCTCCCCCTTGGCTAACGGTGGCCGAGGTGTTGGCCTCAGGCGCCTTCACGTCCGCCCCGCTCCCACCTGCTCGTGTAGGGGATGCCCGTAGGGAGGATACTTCGGTATCCCCTAGGACGGGCGATTGAGCCCGCGGTGGCATGTCACTGTCCACCATTTCAGCTGACAGAGAGTTCCCTGACGATAGTGAAGCGCTAGGGAATGTGTCGAGAGGGCTGCAAAATAAACGAATAAATTTTCTTAAACAATGGTAGCTGATTAAACCGAATGCAACAACGAAAGTCTAAATACTTACGATTTGGACAGGGGCTTGATCCTGGGTTGTACTCGGAAACTGGCCTCGGACGTTGAGTCCGAGCTGTCCGGGATGTTCAGTTTCCTCCTGGGTGCCCCTTTTCCCATGTCTACAGGCGACACCCTCTTCTAACCCCTTGACTTGATGGGGGAGTCGCTCTCCTTCTCCTCTTCCTCTTCTTCTTCGCCATGGGAGGAGTGGGCGTCGGTTTCTCCAGACACTGTGTCCGCAGGACCCTTAGGGAGGGGATTACTCTTGACCGCCTTGCCCTTCTTCTTGGCCTTCTTCTCCGGCGCCTTGTACAGCGCCGAAACCAGCATCGCCGTTAGCTGGGGCGTGGCTGGGTTTTCGGGCAACATAGCCAAATAGTTGATCCGCTCCGCTTTCTTCGTCCAGGCCTGAATGGAACGTAAGAGTTCTAATTCCTGTTATAATTGAAATATGGACATGATACGTATTTGCCGAAATTGTGCTTACCTCTGAGGCCGAAGCCACACTGTTGAAGCCGTTGTCTCTGATCTCCTCAGGCCACTCCTTCTGGGCTTTGATGAGCTGCTTTCAAATGTCTTTGTGCGTAGTGCCGAAGAAGCACTTCAATGTCAGTGGTTCTTCTGGATTGAACTCCTATAGGCAGGAGGCCCGGAGTTGACAAGGAAGAGTGCGGCGGAAGAGCATCACCTGAATCATGTTAGTGAGGTGGGTGCCCTTCGCCATCATACTGGAGATGCAGTTTTGGAGCTTCTTCACCTCTGTCTGGGACCACCAATCAAGGCCCTTGGTGGTCCATGAGGTAAGCCTCTCTAGGGGTCCAGATCTGAATCCGGGCATGGCCGCCCACTTGGCATCGTGGGGTCCAGTGATTTAGAACCGCTCCTACTGCCATATCTTGTTTGTCTCTACAAAAGCCCCCTTGGGACAAATGGCGTCTGGTAGCTTGCTCACCATAGCTCCCCCGCAGTCTGCATGCTGCCCATCGACCAGCTTCGGCTTAAGATTGAAGGTCTTGAGCCATAAGCCGAAGTGTGTGTGTGTGGGGGGGGGGGACGTGGAGGAAAGCCTCACATACAAATACAAAAGCCGATATGTGGAGGATAGAGTTCGGGGCCAGATCGTGGAAATCTAGCCCACAAAAGAATAGGAGACCCCAAACAAAGGGATGAAGCGAAAACCCCAGGGATGAATATGGGAGAAGATGGTAGCTGCGGGCGCTGGAGCTGTGGGCGCTGGAGCTTAGAGATTGGGAAGCAAGGGCTTGAGGAGAGCGTGCGGTGAAAGGGGAAGGATCTGTGTCCTTTTATAGATGGTAAATACCAAATGTTCCCCACACCAGTCATAAAAATTGTCGATTCCCAAGGTAATCGTGTGTAAGGCGTGGTTTGGTGATACGTCTCCAACATATCTATAATTTTTGATTGTTCCATGCTATTATATTATCTGTTTTGGATGTTTAATGGGATTTAATATGTTCTTTTATATTATTTTTGGGACTAACCTATTAACGGAAGGCCCAGTGCCAGTTTCTGTTTTTTGTGCCTATTTTAGAGTTTCGCAGAAAAGGAATACCAAACGGAGTCCAAACAGAATGAAACCTTCGCGATGATATTTCTTGGACCAAAAGCAATCCAGAAGACTTGGAGTAGAAGTCTGGGACTCCACGAGGAGGCCACGAGGCAGGAGGGCGTGCCCCACCCTCGTGGGCCCCTCGTAGCTCCACCGACATACTTCTTCGACCTATATATACTCTTATACACTAGAAACATCAGGGAGAGCAACGAAACCACTTTTCTACCGCCACAACCTTCTGTACCCATGACATCCCATCTTGGTGCCTTTTCCGGCGATCTGCCGGAGGGGGAATCAATCACGGAGGGCTTCTACATCAACACCACACCCTCTCCGATGAAGCGTGAGTAGTTTACCATAGACCTTCGGGTCCATAGTTATTAACTAGATGGCTTCTTCTGTCTCTTTGATCCTCAATACAATGTTCTCCTCGATTCTCTTGGAGATCTATTCGATGTAATACTTTTTGCGATGTGTTTGCTGAGATCCGATGAACTATGGATTTATTAACAAGTTTATCTATGAATATTATTTAGTTCTTCTCTGAATTCTTATATGCATGATTTGATATCTTTGCAGGTCTCTTTGAATTATCGGTTTAGTTTGGCCTACTAGATTGCTCTGTCTTGCAATGGGAGAAGTGCTTAGCTTTGGGTTCAATCTTGCGGTGTCCTTTGCCAGTGACAGTAGGGGTAGCAAGGCACGTATTGTATTGTTTCCATCGAGGATAAAAAGTTGGGGTTTATATCATATTTCTTGAGTTTATCCCTCAACATCATGTCATCCTGCTTAATGCGTTACCCCGTTCTTATGAACTTAATCCTCTAGATGCATGCTGGACAGCGATCGATGTGTGGAGTAATAGTAGTAGATGCATAATCGTTTCGGTCTACTTGACACGGACGTGATGCCTATATTCATGATCATTGCCTTAGATATCTTCATAATTATGCACTTTTCTATCAATTGCTCGGCAGTAATCTGTTCACCCAGCGTAATACATGCTATCTTGAGAGAAGCCACTAGTGAAACCTATGCCCCCGGGTCTCTTTCCTATTATATTGAATCCCTTTTATTTACTTTGCATCTCGTTTACTATTTTGCAATCTTTACTTTCCAATCAATACAAAAAATATACCAAAAATATTTACTTTAGTATCTTTATTAGATCTCACTTTTGCGAGTGACAGTGAAAGGATTGACAACCCCTTTATCGCGTTGGTTGCAAGGTTCTTGATTGTTTGTGGAGGTCTTGTGTGTTGTCTCCTACTGGATTGATACCATGCTTCTAAAAACTGAGGGAAATACTTACGCTACTTTGTTGCATCACCCTTTCCTCTTTAAGGGAAAACCAACGCATGCTCAAGAGGTAGCAAGAAGGATTTCTGGCGCCTTTGCCGGGGAGATCTACACCAAGTCAAGACATACCAAGTACCCATCATAAACTCTTCTCCCTTGCATTACATTATTTGCCATTTTCCTTTCATTTTCCTCTCCCCCACTTCACAAAAATCTGCCATTTTATTTGCCCTCTTTTTCGTTTGCCAGTTTCTCGTCAGATCTCATGTTTGCTTGTGTTGCAATGTGTCTTATGTTTTCTTGCATCTTCTCTTGCTAAATATCAATTGATATGCATCCTCATCCACTTGCTAATCTTTCTAAAGATCCAACTATGATGAACCAATTGCTAGTGAGTTTTGTGCACTAGATTATCTTTATGAGGTTTTGCTTGAAATTCGTGAATCTGAAAATTGTGATAAAGTGTCAAAAGAAGAAATTTATGAAGTGATTCACGATAGCTGCTTGATTGAAAAGCATGGTTTCAATGATGATATTATAAATTCTATTAATGTCAATTGTGTTAATTATATGCAAAACCCTAAGCTTGGGGATGCTAGTTTTGGTATGTCCACTACTTGTTGCAATGATCATGATTGGGGTGATTCTTCTTATGATCTTAAAAATTTATTTAATCCCCATGATGAATATGAGATTATTAATAATGTTTGCAATAATATTGAAAGTGGGTTTGGAAGAGTGTCAACTTTAGATCCCACATATTTGGAGAATGATCAATCTTATGAATTTTTTGATAAAAGTGGGTTTGGAGAGGTCATGACTTTAGTTAATGATAATCCCTCTATTTTGGAAGAGTGTCTACTTTGCATGCATGTGGATCGTTGCTACCTCTTGAGCTTGCGTTGTATTCCCTCGAAGAGGAAAGGGAGATGCAACATAGTAGCGTAAGTATTTCCCTCAATTTTGAGAACCAAGGTATCTATCCAGTAGGAGACCATGCGCGAGTCCCTCGCACCTGCACAAATAAATAAGAACTTCGCAGCCAACACGATAAGGGGTTGTCAATCCCTTTACGGTCACTTACGAGAGTGAGATCTGATAGAGATGATAGTTTATATTTTTGGTATTTTTAGTTTAATAAAACATCAAATAAAAGCGGTAAATGTAAACTAGATGTAGATTGATATGTTGAGAATAGACCCGAGGGCCATAGTTTTCTCTAGTGGCTTCTCTCATGATAGTGATATTCTACGGCGGGTAAACAATTTACTGTCTAGCAATTGATAGAAAAGCGAATAATTATGAGACTATCTAGGCATGATCATTGTATATAGGCATCACGTCCGAGACAAGTAGACCGACTCCTGCCTGCATGTACTACTATTACTCCACACATCGACCACTATCTAGCATGCATATAGTGTATTGAGTTCATACGAACAGAGTAATGCCTTAAGCAAGATGACATGATGTAGAGGGATAAACTCAAGCAATATGATATAAACCCCATCTTTTTATCCTCGATGGAAACAATACAATATGTGCCTTGCTGCCCCTACTGTCACTAGGAAAGGACACCGCAAGATTGAACCCAAAGCCAAGCACTTCTCCCATTGCAAGAACTATAGATCTAGTAGGCCAAACCAAACCAATAATTTGAAGAGACTTTCAAGGATATTATGAGCACACATAAAAAGTTCAGAGAAGAACCAAATATCTTTCATAGATAACCTTGATCATAAACTCACAATTCATCGAATCTCGACAAACACACCGCAAAAATAGATTACATCGAATAGATCTCCTCGAAGACCGAGGAGAACTTTGTATTGAGATCCGGAGAGAGAGAAGAAGCCATCTAGATACTAGCTATGGACCCGAAGGTCTGTGGTAAACTACTCACAACTCATGGTGAGGGCGATGATGATGATGAAGGCCTCCATGATGGATCCCCCTCCGGTGGAGCTCTAAAATAGGCTCCAAGATGGGATCTCCATGGGAACAGAAGCTACAGCGGTGGAATTATGGTTTTCTCTCTGTTCTCGGAGTTTCGAGGGTACGTGGACTTATATAGGAAGAAGGAGGGCACCGGGGGATGCTCGAGTGGGCCTCGAGGCAGTGGGCGCGCCCTGGGAAGGGGGGCGCGCCCCCACCCTCGAGGGCCACTCGATGCTCCCCTGACGTAGTTCTCAAGTTCCTCTGGCATGATTTTCTCCAAAAATATCTCTCGCGAAGGTTTAATTTCGTTTGGACTCCGTTTGATATTCTTTTTCTGCAAAACCCAGAAACATGCAAAAACCAGCAATCTGGACTGGGCCTTTGGGTTAGTAGGTTAGTCCCAAAAATGATATAAAAGTGAATGGTAAAGCCCATTAAAGATCCAAGACTTCATAAATAATAGCATGGAACAATCAAAAATTATAGATACGTTGGAGACGTATCAAGCATCCCCAAGCTGAATTACTGCTCGTCCTCGAGTAGGTAAATGATAAAGAAAGAATTTTTGATGTGGAATGCTAACCAATATAGTGTTTCAATGTAATTCTCTTAATTGTGGCATGAATGTTTAGATCTGAAAGATTCAAGATAAAAGTCTATATTGACATAAGAAATAACAATACTTCAAGCAATACTAACAAATCAATCATGTCTTCTCAAAATACTATGGCTAAAGAAAGTTATCCCTACAAATTCATATAGTGTTGGCTATGCTCCCTCGTTACCACACAAAAATATTCATATCATGCACAACCCCGATTTCAGCCAAGCATTTGTTTTCATACTCTATCTTTTCAAACCTTTCAACTTTCATGCAATACATGAGCGTGAGCCATGGACATAGCACTATGGGTGGAATAGAGGTGGTTGTGGAGAAGACAAAAAGTAGGGAGATAGTCTCACATCGACTAGGCGTATCAACGGGTTATGGAGATGCCCATTAATAGATATCAATGTGAGTGAGTAGGGATTGCCATGCAACGTATGCACTAGAGCTAGATATGAATGAAAGCTCAACAAAAGAAACTAGTGGGTGTGCATCCAACTTGCTTGCTCACGAAGACCTAGAGCATTTGAGGAAGCCCATCGTTGGAATATACAAGCCAAGTTCTATAACAAAAATTCCCACTAGTATATGAAAGTGACTAAACATGAGACTTTCTACAATGAAGAACATGGTGCTACTTTGAAGCACAAGTGTGGAAAAAGATAGTAGCAATTGTCCCTTTTTCTTTTCCTTTTATTTACAGAGGGGCTTTATAGATTCTGCCTTTCCTCCTATGGGACAATGCTCTAATAATGATGATCATCACACTTTCATTACAACACGATATTACAACTTGATACTACAACAACAAAGTATGACTCTATATGAATGCCTCCGGCGGTGTACCGGTATGTGCAATGAAACAAGAGTGACATGTACACAAAAATTATGCATGGTGGCCTTGCCACAAATACGATGTCAACTACATGATCATGCAATGGGAATATGACAGTATGATGCGTGTCATATGAACGGAACGGTGAAAAGTTGCATGGCAATATATCTCAGAATGGCTATGGAAATGCCATGATAGGTAGGTATGGTGGCTGTTTTGAGGAAGGATATATAGTGGGTTTATGGCACCGGCGAAAGTTGCGCGGTCCAAGAGAGGCTAGCAATGGTGGAAGGGTGAGAGTGCGTATAATCCATGGACTCAACATTAGTCATAATAACTCATTTAACTATTACAAAAATCTATGAGTCATCAAAACAAAGCAATCAACGCATGCTCCTAGGGGGTAGGTTGGTAGGAGTTAACCATCGCGTGCCCCCGACCTCCACACAAAGGTTGACACTCTACAAATACCTCATGTTCTACTTAGTCACACAACGGTTCACCATACGTCCATGCTACGGGAATCACTAACCTTAACGCAAGTATTTCTCAATTTCATAATAACTCCACTAGCATGACTCTAATATCACTATCCTCATGTCTCAAAACAATTATCAAGCATCCAACATCTCATTCTATTCAATGCGCCTAGTGTGATTTTTTTACTACATTGACATTGGATGTCTATCATGTGAAGACTAGTTTCTTTAGCCAAAACACATTACCATGCTGTTTTAATAGAATCTTAAATAGATATAAGTGAAGCATGAGATTTCAACAATTTCTACAAAATATTACCACCACCGTGCTCTAAAAGATATAAGTGAAGCACTAGAGCAAAAGCTATTCAACTCAAAAGATATAAGTGAAGCGCATAGAGTGTTTTAACAATTTCTAGGCCATATTTAACTCTCTCAAATAGGTGTGTCCAGCAAGTATTATTGTGGCAAAATAACAAGCAAAGACTCAAATTATACAAGACGCTGCAAGCAAAACACATAACATGTTGCGAATAAAAATATAGCTCCAAGTATAGTTACCGATGGATGAAGACGAAAGAGGGGATGCCTTCCTGGGGCACCCCCAAGCTTAGGCTTTTGGTTATCTTGAATTTACTTGGGGTGACATGGGCATACCCAAGCTTAGGCCTTTGCTACTCCTTGTTCCATAGTCCATCAAAGCAATACTCAAAACTTGAAAACTTCACAGCACAAAACTTAGACGAAAATTCTCGTGAGCTCCGTTAGTATAAGAAAGAAAACCACTACTCAAAGGTACAGCAATGAATTCATTCTTTGTTTATATTGGTGTTAAACCTACTGTACTCCAACTTCTCTATGGTTCATATCCTCCAATACTACTCATAGATGCATGGGAATAAGCAAACAACACACGAAAAACAGAATCTGTCAAAGATAGAACAGTCTGTAGTAATCTGCAGGTTTCGCCTACTTGTGGAACTCCAAAAAATTCAAACTAAATTGTTAAATTTGCACAATTTGTATACAAATCATCTGCAAAAAGAGTTAACTAAAAATCAAGCTCCAGTAAAATCTCACGACTACTTTAGCTGGCGCTAGCGATTCTGTTTTTCACAGCAAGATCACATAAACTTCACACAAGTCTTCCCAAAGGTTCTACTTGGCACAAACAGTAAACAAAACATGAAACCACATCTAATCAGAGGCTAGATGCCATATTTATCCCCTAACAGCAACAAAAAAAAACATAAAATTGGGTTGCCTCCCAACAAGCGCTATCGTTTTACGCCCCTAGCTAGGCACGATACAAGATAGATCTAGGTATTGCCATCCTTGGAAGGCAATTCATAAGTGGCTCTCAAGATAGATTCATATGGTAATTTGATTTTGTTTCTAGGAAAGTGTTCCATGCCTTTCCTTAACGGAATTTGGAATCTAATATTTCCTTCCTTCATATCAATAATTGCACCAATCGTTCTAAGGAAAGGTCTACCAAGAATAATAGGACATGAAGGATTGCAATCTATATCAAGAACAATGAAATCCACGAGCACATAATTCCTATTGGAAAAATTAAGAACATCATTAATTATTCCCATAGGTTTCTTAATAGTGGAATCCGCAAGGTGCAAATTTAAAGAACAATCATCAAAATCATGGAACCCTAGCAAACCACACAAAGTTTTTGGGATATTAGAGACACTAGCACCCAAATCACACAAAGCATAGAATTCATGATCTTTTATTTTTATTTTTATAGTAGGTTCCAATTCATCATAAAGCTTTCTAGGGATAGAAAGTTCCAACTCAAGTTTTTCTTCATAAGATTGCATCAAAGCATCAACTATGTGTTTAGTGAAAGCTTTATTTTGACTATAAGCATGCAGAGAATTTAGCACGGATTGCAACAAGTAAATACAATCAATCAAAGAGCAATTTTCATAATTGAATCCCTTGAAATCCAAAATAGTGGGTTCATCACTATGCAAAGTTTTAATCTTTTCACTCTCACTTTTAGCAATTTTAGCATCAAGATCTAAAAACTCCGAATCATTGGGACACCTTAAAGCAGAATCATCTCCAATCCTATTTTTATCAAGATTAATACTAGAAAACAAGGATCTAATAGGAGACACATCAATAATTTTCAGATCTTCATCTTTATTTCCATGATAACTAGAAGAACACGATTTAATATAATCTTCTATTTTAGCACGCATTCTAGCGGTTCTTTCTTTGCATTCATCAATGGAATTCTCATGGCTTTGAGAGACTCATTGATATCATGCTTAGGTGGGATAGATCTAAGTTTCAAAGAATCAACATCAAGAGTAATTCTATCCACACTTCTAGCCAATTCATCAACCTTAAGCAATTTCTCTTCAAGCATAACATTGAAATTCTTTTGCGAGATCATAAACTCTTTAACACTAGTTTCAAATTCATAAGGCATCTTTCCATAAGAGTTGTTGTAGGAATTACCATAATTATTAGAGGAATTACTGGGAAAAGGCCTAGGATTAAAATTACCTCTATAAGCATTGTTACCAAAATTATTCCTACCAACAAAAATCACATCCAAAGATTCATTGTTATTCTCAATCAAAGTGGATAAAGGAATATCATTAGGATCAGAAGAAGCCCTCTTAGCGGCAAACAATTTCATAAGTTCATCCATCTTTCCACTCAAAACACTAATTTCTTCGATAGCATGCACTTTTTTACTAGTAGATCTTTCGGTGTGCCATTGAGAATAATTAACCATAATATTATCTAGGAGTTTGGTAGCTTCTCCTAAGGTGGTTTCCATGAAAGTGCCTCCGGCGGCCAAATCTAAAAGATTTCTAGAAGCAAAATTCAAGCCAGCATAAAATTTCTGAATAATCATCCATAGATTCAAACAATGTGTAGGGCAATTACTTATCATCAATTTCATTCTCTCCCAAGCTTGTGCAACATGCTCATGATCTAGTTGCTTAAAATTCATAATATCGTTTATAAGAGAGATGATCTTAGCAGGAGGGAAATACTTAGAGATAAAAGCATCTTTTCACTTATTCCACGAATCAATACTATTTCTAGGCAAAGAGGAAAACCAAGTTTTAGCACGATCTCTAAGTGAAAATGGAAATAACTTCAATTTAACAATATCGTCATCCGTATCCCTTTTCTTTTGCATATCACACAAATCAACAAAGTTGTTTAGATGGGTAGCGGCATCTTCACTAGGAAGGCCGGAGAATTGATCTTTCATGACAAGATTCAACAAAGCACCATTGATCTCACAAGATTCATCATCGGTAATAGGAGAAATCGGAGTGCTAATAAAATCATTGTTGTTGGTATTGGAGAAGTCACACAATTTGGTATTGTTCTAAGCCATAGTGACAAGCAAGCAATCCAACACACACAAGCAAACAAGAAGCAAGCGAACGATAAACACACGGCGGAAGAAGGGAGAATAAAACGGCAAGGGTGAAGTGGGAGAGAGGACAACGAGAGGCAAAAAATGTAATGCGGAGGATAAGGTTTGTGATAGGTACTTGGTATATGACTTTTGCGTAAGCCTCCCCGGCAACGGCGCTAGAAATTCTTCTTGCTACCTCTTGAGCTTGCATTGTATTCCCTCGAAGAGGAAAGGGAGATGCAACACATTAGCGTAAGTATTTACCTTAGTTTTTGAGAACCAAGGTATCAATCCAGTAGGAGACCACGCGCGAGTCTCTCACACCTGCACAAACAAATAAGAACTTCGCAGCCAACGCGATAAGGGGTTGTCAATCCCTTTACGGTCACTTACGAGAGTGAGATATGATAGAGATGATAGTTTATATTTTTTGTATTTTTAGTTTAATAAAACAAAAAATAAAAAGCGATAAAAGTAAAGTAGATGTAGAATGATATGTTGAGAATAGACCCGAGGGCCATAGTATTCTCTAGTGGTTTCTCTCATGATAGCGATATTCTACGGCAGGTAAACAAATTACTGTCGAGCAATTGATAGAAAAGAAAATAATTATGAGACTATCTAGGCATGATCATTGTATATAGGCATCACGTCCGAGACAAGTAGACCGACTCCTGCCTGCATCTACTACTATTACTCCACACATCGACCGCTATCCAGCATGCATCTAGTGTATTGAGTTCATACGAATAGAGTAACGCCTTAAGCAAGATGACATGATGTAGAGGGATAAACTCAAGCAATATGATATAAACCCCATCTTTTTATCCTCGATGGCAACAATACAATACATGCCTTGCTGCCCCTACTGTCAGTGGGATAGGACACCGCAAGATTGAACCCAAAGCCAAGCACTTCTCCCATTGCAAGAACTATATATCTAGTAGGCCAAACCAAACCAATAATTCGAAGAGACTTGCAAGGATATTATGAGCACACATAAAAAGTTTAGAGAAGAACCAAATATCTTTCATAGATAACCTTGATCATAAACTCACAATTCATGGATCTCGACAAACACACCTCAAAAAGAGATTACATCGAATAGATCTCCTCGAAGACCGAGGAGAACTTTGTATCGAGATCCAGAGAGAGAGAAGAAGCCATCTAGATACTAGCTATGGACCTGAAGGTCTGTGGTAAACTACTCACAACTCATGGTGAGGGCGATGATGATGATGATGAAGGCCTCCGTGATGGATCCCCCTCCGATGGAGCTCCGAAACAGGCTCCAAGATGGGATCTCCACGGGAACAGAAGCTACATCGGTGGAATTAGGGTTTTCTCTCTGTTCTTGGAGTTTCTGGGGTACGTGGACTTATATAGGAAGAAGGAGGGCACCGGGGGACGCTCGAGTGGGACTTGAGGCAGGGGGCGCGCCCTGGGAAGGGGGGCGCGCCCCCACCCTCGAGGGCCACTCGATGCTCCCCTGACGTGGTTCTCAAGTTCCTCTGGCGTGATTTTCTCCAAAAATATCTCTCGCAAAGGTTTCATTCCATTTGGACTCCGTTTTATATTCTTTTTCTGCAAAACCCTAAAACAGGCAAAAAACAACAATCTGGACTAGGCCTTTGGGTTAGTAGGTTAGTCCCAAAAATGATATAAAAGTGAATGATAAAGCCCATTAAACATCCAAGACTTCATAAATAATAGCATGAAACAATAAAAAATTATAGATACATTGGAGATGTATCAATCGTGAAGAAAATATGTTATGTGATAGCTATATTGTTGAGTTTGAATATGATCCTACACACAATTATTATGAGAGTGGGAAATATGGTTGTAGAAATCTTCATGTTACTAAATTACTTCTCGTCATGTTGAGATTGCTATTGCTCTTTTCTTCTTCCTTGCATATGCTAGATCTTGCTTGTCTTGCTAATTTGTTTTCCTATAAAATTCCTATGCATAGGAAGTATGTTAGACTTAGATGTGTTTGCCACGTGTTTTGTGATGCTCTCTTTGTGCTTCAATTCTTATCTTTCATGTGAGCATCATTGAAATCTCAAGCCGATCTTAATGGCTATAAAGAAAGAGCTTGTTGGGACGCAACCCGATTTTATTTTTGTTCTTTGATTTTTGCTCCTGTTTAGTAATAAATAATTCATTTAGCTTCTGTTTAGATGTGGTTTTATGTCTTAATTAGTGTTTGTGCCAAGTAAAACCTTTGGGAAGACTTGGGTGAAGTCTTTGCAATCTTGCTATAAAAAACATAAACTTTTGCGCTCACGAGATTAGCTGCCATTTTTTACTGGAGAGTGATTTTAGGTTGATTCTTTTTGCAGATGATTAATAGACAAATTCCTCACGTCTAACAATTTATTTCAGAATTTTTAGAGTTACATAAGTATTCGAAAGTTACAGATTTCTACAGACTATTCTGTTTTTAAAAGATTCTGTTTTTCGTGTGTTGTTTGCTTATTTTGATGAATCTTTGAGTAGTATCGGTGGGGAGGGGGGGGATGAGCCATAGAGAAGTTGGAATACAATAGGTTTAACACCAATATAAATAAATAGTGAGTTAATTACAGTACCTTAAAGTGGTGATTTATTTTCATATACTAACGGAGCTCACGAGATTTTCTGTTAAGTTTTGTGTTGTGAAGTTTTCATGTTTTTAGGTAAGGATTTTATGGACTATGGAATAAAGAGTTGCAAGAGCCTAAGCTTGGGGATGCCCAAGGCACCCCAAGGTATAATTCAAGGATAACCAAAACCCTAAGCTTGGGGATGCCCCGGGAAGGCATCCCCTCTTTCGTCTTCGTCTATCGGTAACTTTACTTGAGGCTATATTTTTATTCACCACATGATATGTGTTTTGCTTGGAGCGTTATGTATGATATGAGTCTTTGCTTTTTAGTTTGCTACAATCATCCTTGCTGTACACACCTTTTGGGAGAGACACACTTGTATCGGAATTTATTAGAATACTCTATGTGCTTCACTTATCTCTTTTGGGCTAGATAATTTTGCTCTAGTGCTTCACTTATATCTTTTTAGAGCACGGTGGTGGTTTTATTTTATATAAATTATTGATCTCTCGTGCTTCACTTATATTATTTTGAGAGTCTTTTAGAACAGCATGGTAATTTGATTTGGCTATAAAACTAGTCCTAATATGATGGGCATCCAAGATGGGTATAATAAAAACTTTCTTATAAAGTGCGTTGAATACTATGAGAAGTTTGATGCTTGATGATTGTTTTGACATATGAGGATGGTGATATTAGAGTCATGCTAGTAGAGTAATTGTGAATTTGAGGAATACTTGTGTTAAATTTGTGATTCTCGTAGCATGCAAGTATGGTGAACCGTTATGTGATGAAGTTGGAGCATGATTTATTTTATTGATTGTCTTCCTTTGTGTGGAGGTCGGGATCGCGCGATGGTTAACTCCTACCAACCCTTCCCATAGGAGCATGCGTGTAGTGCTTGGTTTTGATAACTTGTAGATTTTTGCAATAAGTATATGAGTTCTTTATGACTAATGTTGAGTCCATGGATTATACACACTCTTACCGTTCCACCATTGCTAGCCTCTCTAGTGCCACACAACTTTCGCCGGTACCATACACCCATCATATACCATCCTCAAAACAGCCACCATACCTACCTATTATGGCATTTCCATAGCCATTCCGAGATATATTGCCATGCAACTTTCCACCGTTCCGTTTATTATGACCCTCTCCATCATTGTCATATTGTCTTGCATGATCATGTAGTTGACATTGTATCTGTGGCAAAGCCACCATTCATAATTTTTTCATGCATGTCACTCTTGATTCATTGCACATCCTGGTACACCGCCGGAGGCATTCACATAGAGTCATATATTGTTCTAAGTATCGAGTTGTAATTCTTGAGTTGTAAGTAAATAAAAGTGTGATGATCTTCATTATTAGAGCATTGTCCCAGTGAGGAAAGGATGATGGAGACTATGATTCCCCCACAAGTCGGGATGAGACTCCGGATGAAAAATATAAAAAAGGGAAAAAAGAGGCCATAAAAAAGAGAAAAAAAAGAAAAGGCCTATAATAAAAACAAATAAAAATGAAATAAAAAGAGAGAAGGGGCAATGCTACTATCCTTTTTCCACAATTGTGCTTCAAAGTAGCGCCATGATCTTCATGATAGAGAGTCTCTTTTTTGTCACTTTCATATACTAGTGGGAATTTTCGTTATAGAACTTGGCTTGTTTATTCCAATGATGGGTTGCTCAAAATGCCCTAGGTCTTCGTGAGCAAGAGAGTTGGATGCACACCCACTTAGTTTCTTTAGTTGAGCTTTCATACATTTATAGCTCTAGTGTATCCGTTGCATGGCAATCCCTACTCACTCTCATTGATATCTATTGATGGGCATCTCCATAGACCATTGATATGCCTAGTTGATATGAGACTATCTTCCTCCTTTTTCTCTTCTCCACAACCACCACTCTATTCCACCTATAGTGCTATGTCCATGGCTCACACACATGTATTGCGTGAAAGTTGAAAAGTTTGAGAATACTAAAGTATGAAACAATTGCTTTGCTGAAACCGGGGTTGTGCATGATTTAAATATTTTGTGTGATGAAGATAGAGCATAGCCAGACTATATGATTTTGTAGGGATGAACTTTCTTTGGCCATGTTATTTTGAGAAGACATGTTTACTTTGTTAGTATGCTTGAAGTATTATTATTTTTATGTCAATATTAAACTTTTGTCTTGAATCTTTTGGATCTAAACATTCATACCACAATAAAGGAAATTACATTGATAATTATGTTAGGTAGCATTCCACATCAAAAATTCTGTTTTTATCATTTACCTACTCGAGGATGAGCAGGAATTAAGCTTGGGGATTCTTGATACGTCTCCAACGTATCTATAATTTTTGATTGTTCCATGCTATTATATTATCTGTTTTGGATGTTTAATTGGCTTTAATATGTTCTTTTGTATTATTTTTGGGACTAACCTATTAACCAAAGGCCTAGTGCCAATTTCTGTTTTTTGTGCCTATTTTAGAGTTTCGCAGAAAAGGAATACCAAACGGAGTCCAAACGGAATGAAACCTTTGCGATGATCTTTCTTGGACCGAAAGCAATCTAGAAGACTTGGAGTAGAAGTATGGGACTCCACGAGGCAGGAGGGCGCGCCCAGGGGGTAGGCACGCCCCCACAATCATGGACCCCTCGTAGCTCCACCGACGTACTTCTTCCGCCTATATATACTCTTATACCCTAGAAACATCGGGGAGAGCAACGAAACCACTTTTCCACCACCGCAACCTTTTGTACCTGTGAGATCCCATCTTGGGGCCTTTTCCGGCAATCTGCCAGAGGGGGAATCAATCACGAAGGGCTTCTACATCAACACCATAGCCTCTCCGATGAAGCGCGAGTAGTTTACCCTAGACCTTCGGGTCCATAGTTATTAGCCAGATGTCACACCCTGTATTTTTTAACATGTTAATTGCATCAATGAAGCATGAAAATTTGGACAAGCAATTTTTTTTGGCATCATTTGGCTTTTATTTGGAATTGAGTTTTTCCTTCATATGTTTTTCATGTGCTCATTAAAGTCAACTCTCACCTCTTGTAGAATTCATCTCCATACCCAAAACTTCTGCCCAATGATCATGCCAAGTGTTATATAGCAGTATAGTATTTTCTTATAAAATTATTTTGGCCAAAATGTATTTTTTAAAATTTAGTATTCCAAAAACCCCTGAATTGAGGTTTGCACTGCAAGTGCTTGATTTAGGGTGAGAAAATTATTTCAAAAAGTATATTTGAGACCTAGTAGTCATAGGACTCCAAGAAACCACAAAAGTATAATTTTAAAAGTTATTTTCCTATTTTATTTAAAAGCTTTTTCTTAAGGCCAGAAATGGTCTTCAATAGGGGAAAATTATTTAAGTGTTTCTCAAATATTTGCCAAAATTCAGGGAGACTCATATGACATATATTGTCCATATATAAGAGTTTCAACACTTGGTCATGTTCAAAATAATGGGCTAATCCCTCTAAAACCCTTTCTGGATATTTCAAGCTTTTGAAATATTTACAAAGAAAATATTCTCCAAAAATTCCAGGGAAATTCTATCATGTCATATATGACATATTTGATGATCTTGCCAAGTCCCATGCCTTGGGAAGCAAGATAGCATCCTCAAAACCCTTCAAAACCATTCTGTCCATATTTGAAGTTTGAGCAACTTTACATTGCCAAACTTGTCCACATGCTCTCAAACTTGGTGCACATGCTAGAATGGCCTAATAAGGCATCTAGACCAAATGGCACAATATTTGGAGTAGGGCAACTTGATTGGAGTACCCCAAAACCCTTTCTGTTCGAATTCAAATTTGAACAACTTTACATTGCCAACTTTTTATCTGGAGCTTCAAACTTTGTGAGCATGATCAATACCCCAAATGATGAAACTACACCAAGTGGTGCATCAAGGGGAGATGATTAGCTTGACTTAAACAAGATGAAGCCATTTCTGTTGTTTTCTAGGGTTCACCAAAGTTACATTGGCTAGTTTCTTCAAATGAGCCCAACTTTGGTGAAACACCCTATTTCCTTATGACATTAAATCCTGTTAAGTGTCATGGCTAGTGGAAATCATTTGCTTGACCAAAACTTGATCAAACACCTTCTGCCATTTTACCAAAACCATCATCTTGGCCTCTTTTACTATTTACTTTTGCCTCAACTTTCTACCACAACTTCACCTAGTTACAATCTATCTCCAGTAACTTCCCCATGTCCACAGCTCCATGATTGAGGGGTGAAAACCCTAAGTTACCTTGCTGGACAGCCAAATTCCACCCATTTACCAGCTTCACTCCTCTCTCACTGCACCTCCAGAGCATCCAAGGCCACACCTGAGTTATTTACCTTGTGTTGACCCCCCAGACACGGCGGACACACCCAGAGAGCCAATGGCATGCCATGGCATGTGATAAGCTCGCTCCAGAGCGCGCTACAGTGTGCACCCGCACTGTAGCTTCGCCCAATCGCTTGCCCCCGACCACCTCGTGCTCCCCCCTCGCGCCTACCGATGCGCCTCGACGTCTGCGACTCTCCCCGATGTTGCCCCCCTCCTCCTCCTCCCTCCAGTGGCCGCCCTCGCACGTGCGCTGGCCGTCTGCGAGCTCCAACCTCTGGCCTCGCACGCGCGTGCCCTCTGGAGCATCCCCCGCTCCCCCTCTTCCTTCCCTCCGCCCTGGAATTCGTCCAGCAACACCCCAGACTCAATCCCATCGCTTCCTGTGCACTGTGGCGTCGAGCAGAAGCTCGCCGGCACACAGGTCCATGGGACCTCGTCGTTCCCCTATAAATAGGGGCCCCGAGCCCCTTCTCTCTTCACCAACAGCCTCCCCACACTCCCAGTAGCACTCCAGCACCACCCACTCGCCCCCAGGAAGCCTCTGTGCTCGGGATCGACCGGAGCTCCGCCGCGTCGGGCGACAGGAGATCTCGCAGTACAGCCCCTCTCCGCCCCGATTCTTGCTCGATCTGGAGCCGCCGTACCCCACTGACTCGTTCCCCTCCTTCTCCCACTCCTATTGCATCCCGGAGCGAGCCAGCCAGGATCTTCCCGACGCTCCTCCGCCGCGTGTCCTCGCCGCCGGTGAACCAGGCCTCTCCGGCGAGCCGCACCACCACCACTGGAACGGCGACTCCTCACTGAGCCCGTTCCTGCCCTCCGTTTGCCCTGTCATGCCCGGAATCGCTGCCGGTGAGCTCGCCGTCCCTTTGGCCATGAGGTTGAAGATGACAGGCGGCCCCGCCTGTCATCCTCACCACGCTCTCTCTCCCCTCGCAGCCACTGACCGCCGGGCCCCGCCCGTCAGGTTTGAAAACCCTAACGCGCGCGCGCTGGCGCCCGAGCGGTGGGCTATTCGCCCTGGGCCGTGCACTATGGCCGTTCTGGCCAAGTGGCACAGGACCTTTTCTCTTTTTCTTTTCCTGTGACTATTTCAAATAATTTCACAGAAATAAATATTTGTCCAAATGAATTAATTCCAACTCCTAAAATCTTGTAAAATTCCAACCTATTTAATGGTGTCACTTTCACACATATCCATGAACCTTTTCTGTTCTGTTTAAATTCAAATTCATATTTGAACATTAAAACTTCTGTTCAAAAATCCTTAGATCCCATTCTGCAACTCCAAAACTCCAACTAAGAATTTTTGCCATCTTAGTTTTCCCTCTAGTATTTAATAAAAATAAGTTGACATTTTTCTGAACACTTTGATTTTTCTGTTTTTATTGTGGTCTTATTTTCCCGTTGTTATTTTGCGACGATTAGATACCGTATTTGATGAGGTTGCTGAGGAAGAAGGTGGAGAAGGATTTGAAGACTTTGAAGACCAAGCCAATCCAGGCAAGCAGCCCTTTGACCATGATACACTTGTGTTCTTCGGAACCCGTTTGTTCCCGAATGCATGATGATAAGAGTTACGGTGGTGACCTAGTTAAGAACCACCACATGATGCACGCTTACTCATGATCTTGCTATGTGCTAGATGTCATGCATATGATTAGTAGTGATGCTTAGTGATGCATGTGTGCCGTGAAACCTTCGGGGTTGCATTCTTTTCAAAAAACTCGTCGGGTGCCCCTAATGCCCGAGGGTGATATTGAGTAAGGTCATCACTTGAGGAAGAAGTGATGTGCCGGTAAAGATCTTGTGCATGGGTGAAATGATAGATTAGATTTATGTGTGACTACCGTCCCAACCAAACATGTGCAACCACTCTACCCCTTATGGGACGGGGCGTTATTGATTACTTAGACCGATACTAGCATGGTGCCCGCATTACTAGTGACGGGAAGACTTGAGGTCTTTCCCGGGACGGGGTCGTGCTTGGATAGACGACCATGACTGTTTTTACAGGGCACCGGACACACCGTTGGTCCTTCGGGTACGCGTGACATTGAAATTAGGGCAAGTCCCATGATCTATTGTTTGTACTCGAGGGCCGTGTACCAACGAGTGGACTCTATGTTAGTGTCGTCTAAGGAAAGATAATGACCGGGTGCTTCCCCCGAGTACTTGAGGTACTGCGGGATCGTGGGTGACACGAAAGCTTCCCGGATCTTGTGGGTAAAGTGCGCAACCTCTGTAGAGTGTAAAACTATTTGAATAGACGTGTCCACGGTCATGGACAATTGGGTGGTGCTACTTAAACTATGTCCAGAGTTTTACTACATCGGTGAAAGTATGTGTGTGTGATGAGTCAAGGTGGTGACTTGACTAGTTGAGCTGAATCATATTCATGTTGATATCGGTAACCTGTCCTAGAGGTTATGTGAAGATTATTGATGCATATACTTGATAATAGAATATTTATTCTAGCTCGGTGCTAGATTTCTCATTGTTGTACAATTGCATTGTTACTTTGAACCAAATCATGGGTTGCTTGCGAGTACATTCAAAGTACTCATTGGCTTGCCACTGGTTATTTAATTGGCCAGGCATGGAGGAACAGGAATATGAAGAAGAGTTTTATGGAGACGATCATGCGAACTAGGACGCTATCCCAGTCAGAATGCCTGTAGGGTTAAGGCAGATGGCATGGGTTCTACCTATCATCGAAGACTTCCGCTATTTGAGTTATTTGCTATTCAGCCCGTGAGGCTTTATATATGTAAGACTTGGCCATAATGGCCTTAATTTGTGTAAGACGGTATGTATGGATGTAAGACTCTTGTTATTCAGCTTCTATGTGTTCAGTGAGCATTGATCTCTGGGATCACTGTATACGTGCATTAGGTGATCTCGACTTCTAAGTCGGGGTCCCCACAGAGCTGGTATTAGAGCCATCCTGACTGTAGGAAGCCTTAGTTAGCATGGGCGTTAGTTAGATGAGACCCCTTTTTCAAAAACCTTCTGAACCTCTCTTCTTTTCTAAACCCGAGTTATCATCAGCTTATTAACCTCTCCTATTCCACCTTTGTAGATGGCCGCTGTACCTGAAGAACACCTGACCTCTGGGTTTCCTTTGCTTCTCGAGGATAGCCTCCAGGAGTGCCAGTTCCACCGAGCACCCATCCTCACCTACCTTGAGCATTGGGTTAGCGACACTGAGGTGGAGTACCATGTGGAAGTGATCGTGAAGGCAAACGATCCTCCCACAAGTTGGTTCTTTGAGGGACCCCAGATGGCAACATTACCTCTCGCTTGCGAGGCAGCTGCACTCAAGGCACTAACCCGTCTCCGCGAGCTTCTTCCGGAGATGGCAGCCAAGATGACAACCCGCCTCTTACCTTACCGGAAGGAAGGTGAAGATGAAAGCAGCGCACTAGCCCCTCCAGTGAAGGAAGGACTCTCGCTTCGGTTCTAGACCTACTTCAGTCTATGTGCCGATAGCTTGGCACAAGACTTGGCCTCGGAATCGATGAAGCTCCGAGAAGAACTTCACAAGACCAAGGCACTTCTTCATCGAGCTCAAGAGAAGACAAATAGGATCAAGAAAGAAGGAGCGCCTTCCGGACAGTCCGCTATCGCATACCGAGGCGGAAGGCCCTCCGGAGATGTATCTTCCAAGAATGAAGAACCACCTCAGCGACGCCGGATGACGGCAAGGGAATATCGCAAGCTTTTCCCTGCACCACCGACAAAGCACCGTCGTATCCAACTCCTCCACTCCCCCACGCCCTCATGTGACAAGGGGCCCAGACAGATGAAGACAAGGAGGAAGACCCAGAAGAGCCAGAATACGCGACCGAGCATTCCGCCGCTTAGGCATTATTCGCAACTCGGATATGCCTGTTCGTGACCTCTACGGTAGGATAGGTCGTGTAACCCCTATGGGCAGTCGAATCCTTGTATGGTTCATATGAAACCATCTAGTGTTTTCTTTTGTTGTGTTTGGATGTATGTCGAATTCTTCCTTCGGGAATATGTAAACGACTGCATCACCCGTTTGGATTTTAATAAATGTGTTTGGCCTTTCGGCCCTTGCATGATTTGATTAGTGTCACAACCACCCCCTTACTAGGCACCCATCTATCTTGCTTTCCCTCTTCCAAGTCATGAGACCTTTTACCGCTCCAACAGGATGCCTGTTGTAACTCGTACTGGTACCTCTACCCAGCAGCCTGAAGTCGGAGCATCCGCTCAGTCAGAGGTAGGCCACGACCAAACAAATGACCAAGCTCCACCACCACCTCCTCCGAACATGGACATGGCTCAGCTTCTCCAAGCTTTCCGAGAGGAACGCCAAGCCAACACTGCAGCCCTTCAGTTGATTGCTTAAGCTGTCACCAACAACTGGCAGCCGGCGGGGAATGGCAATGGACGTTCCACGTTGGCAGAGTTCAAGAAGCATGCACCGCCAACTTTCATCGAGACTGCTGAACCCCTGGATGCAGACGACTGGGTCCGCACCATTGAGGACTTGCTGGAACTAGTCGGATGCACCGAAGACCGCGAGAAGGTGGCTTATGTAGCCCACTGCCTCGGGGGGACTGCTAGAGCTTGGTGGGATGGATTCAAGGTCATGCATGCTGGACAAGACATCACTTGGGACAACTTCAAGGCAGAATTCTGCAAGGCCCACATTCCTTCGGGATCATGGCTATTAAAAAGAGTGAGTTCCGAGCCCTGAAGCAAGGAAGTGGCACTGTCAAGGAGTACATGCAGAAGTTCAGTGTTCTGTCAAGGTATGCCCCTGAAGATGTCAGCACTGATGCTGCAAAAAGAGAGCGCTTCATGGAAGGCCTCAATCAGACTCTGCAGTATTCGCTTGTCGTGTGCGACTGCCCAACCTTCCCTGACCTGGTGAACAAAGCACTCATGCTTGAAGACAAGCAGCGTGCTTTGGAAGACACTCGCAAGCGCAAGATGGTCAGCAAGGGAAGTTCCAGCAACCAGAAGCCTCGCCCGTGGCAGTCAGCCCCGGCCAAGCTAACCTATCAGCAACCTAGAGCTCCTGCACCTCGCACCAACTATCAGCCTCAGCAGTATGCCAACCCAAGGCCAGCTTTCAACCCCAATAATAGTGGTGGCAACAAGATCAACAATCCAAACCAAGTCACTTGCTTTGGATGTGGTCAGTCAGGACACATCTCAAGGGTGTGCCCCAACAAGAAGCCTGATGCCCCGCGCCCCAATGCGCAGAACCCAGGACAAGGCCGCAGGATGCCACCAAGGAACCCAGCTCCTCGCAACCCACCTAACCATGGGAAGGGGCATGTGAATCACGTCACCGTTGAAGAAGCCCAGGAAGACCCGGACGTCGTGCTGGGTACGTTCCTTGTCAACTCAGCACCTGCAACTGTCTTGTTTGATTCTGGAGCCACGCATTCATTTGTCACTCAAAGATTTGCATTAAAAAGTGGCATGACCCCTACACCCCTGAATAACCCTATGGTGGTACAAACCCCCAGAGCAGAGATGAGAGCCAAGATAGGCTGTAAGGGAGTCAGTATTACCATTAACGGTGTAGATTTCCTAGCAGACCTCATCGTCCTGAGATCACAAGGCTTGGATGTGATCCTAGGCATGAATTGGCTCAGCAAGCACCAAGGCTTGTTAGACTGTGCCAATCGGACAGTCACTATGACCAATGACCAAGGAGTCGAAGTCAAGTTTGCTCCTAACTCCTCTTCCGCTCAAGCCGTTCAAGTCAACTCTCTGTCTGAAGTTGGGCTAGAGCAAGTACCGGTGGTATGCGAGTATCCTGATGTCTTTCCAGATGAACTACCGGGAATGCCCCCTGACCGTGACATTGAGTTCATCATCGAGCTCGTGCCCGGAGCAGGACCCATCTATAAGAAGCCTTATAGAATGGGGACGGAAGAATTAGCCGAGTTGAAGAAGCAGCTGGAAGAGCAGCTGAGGAAGGGATTTATCCGCCCAAGTGCCTCCCCTTGGGGATCACCTGTTCTGTTTGTGGCAAAGATGGACGGTACCATCCGCTTATGAATTGACTATCGCTCCCTCGATGAAGTTACAATCAAGAACAAATATCCACTTCCCAAGATTGAAGATTTGTTTGATCAGCTCAGCGGAGCCAAGGTGTTCTCCAAGATCGACCTCAGATCTGGGTACTACCAACTGAAGATCAGACCCCAAGATATTCCGAAGACGACATTTGTAACCAGATATGGCCTGTACGAGTGGACGGTCATGTCCTTTGGGTTGACCAATGCCCCAACTTACTTCATGTATCTCATGAATAAAATCTTCATGGAATATTTGGACAAGTTTGTTGTTGTCTTCATTGATGACATTCTTGTCTTCACGAAGACGGAGGAAGAGCACGAGCAACATTTGAGGATGGTCCTAGACAAGATTCGGGAGCACCAACTATACGCCAAATTCAGCAAGTGTGAGTTCTGGCTGTATAAAGTTGGATTCTTAGGTCATGTCTTGACCGAAGAAGGATTGTCAATTGATCCCGCGAAGATCGAAGCCGTGACCCAATGTCAATCTCCAACGACCGTCAAGGAAGTCAGAAGCTTCCTCAGACTTGCGGGCTATTATCGCAAATTCGTGGAAGGATTCTCTAGCATTGCCCGGCCAATGACTCAGCTCCTCAAAAAGGACAAGAAGTTCGAGTGGACGCCAAAATGCGAAGAGAGCTTCCAAGAGCTCAAGAAGAGATTGACCACCACCCCAGTTCTGGCAACACCTGATATTCACAAGGAGTTCGTGATATATTGTGATGCCTCTCGAACCGGATTGGGAAGCGTTCTGATGCAAGAAGGCCGAGTCATAGCATACCTCTCGAGGCAGCTACGACCTCATGAAGAGAACTACGCTACTCACGATCTTGAGTTAGCAGCAGTGGTTCATGCCTTGAAGACATGGCGGCATTACCTCCTAGGGAAACGGTGTGAGATATAAAAAGACCACAAAAGTCTGAAATACATTTTCACCCAAAAGGAATTGAACATGAGGCAGCAAAGATGGTTGGAACTCATCAAAGACTATGACCTCAGTGTTCAATATCACCCCAGGAAGGCTAACATGGTGGCCGATGCCTTAAGCAGGAAGGCTTGCTTCTTGAATGCCATAATTCAAAAGAGGCAACCAGCCCTGTTTAAGGAGCTCGAACAATTCAATTTGGAATTGGTCACCCCTGGATTTCTGGATCATTTGGAAGTCAGACCGACCCTGATGGATGAAGTCAAGAAGGCGCAAGGTGGGCATGCAAGCATTGAAGGCATCAAGAAGAAGATGAAGCTAGGCAAGGCCCCAGGATTCTCTGAAGACGAGCACGGGATTGTTTGGTACAAAGGCCACATCTGCATACCAAACCAGATGGAGTTGAAGAACCTGATCCTGCAAGAAGCCCACGTCACTCCGTATTCCATCCACCCTGGAGGAACCAAGATGTATCAAGACTTGAAGGAAAGATTCTGGTGGCACGGGATGAAAAGAGAGATTGCAACCTATGTTGCAAAGTGTGATGTGTGCCAAAGGGTCAAGTGTAATGCCCCGGATGTAATACTTTCCCTTTTGGGCATATAATATATCTCCGGCTTCCTCTATTCCTTTTCGGGTTCTTTGTCTTTCGGGTTTTCGTCGTTTTGTTGTGTGCGTGTGTGGCATTCATTCATATCATATAGTCATGTGCATCGCATTGCATTTGTGTTGTCGGTTGCATCCGGTCCAACCCGTTCCTTCCCGTTGTCCGTTTCGCGTTCCGGAGCTCCCTCACGTGTCCGTGGCGTCCCGTAGGCCTACTTTGTTGTTTGGCCGTGTAACGTTTCCGGTTTGGCGCGAGACTTGTCGTGTGTTGTTGTTTTGGTGTGTGTAACCTGCCTGTCAAATCTCGTCGCGTTTCGAGTCCGTCTACCACCCCAACAGTTATTCTCGTGGGCTCAAAGTGCCTCCACTTTGAGGCCCAAGACACCCCCTCCAACAGCCCACCAACCACTCCTAACCACTTCTATCATCTAGGCCATCCAAATCTGATCCTGTGGCTGAAAACCGCACTCCATTTGGACAACCCTAGCTACTTGTGCCTATATATTTGTCCACTCCCCCCAAATTTTGCCCCAAATCAAGAAAACCCTAGCCCCCACTTCATCCCCTTCCTCCAGCCACCACCTCGCCGGAGTTCCGCCGAAATCCCGCCGGAGTTTCGCCGGAGTTCGCCGGAGTACACCTCCTCCACCTCATCCTCTCCTCCGTGCCATTCCACTCCCCCCGCAGCAAAACCGCCGCCTCCGGCCTCTCCCCGTCGCCGGGCCGGCCACCCCGCACCAGATCCGGCCGGCCAGGGCGCCGCCCGTCCCTTCCCGCGGATCCACCGTCGCCAGCATCGTCCGCCGCCGCCTGGACCTCGATCGGGGAAGATCCCGATCGGGTCAACGCTTCCAGCGCTCGCCTCCCCGACACGTCCGCTTCTCCCGATCTCCCAGGGCCCGACTCCTCCAGCGACTGGGCCTCGCCCCGCCTCCTTCGGGCCGTCGCCAGCCGTCCCGCCTCACCGGGCCAAGGCAGCGCGGCTCCTCCCAGCCGAGCCGGGCCGGCCTCCCTCCACCGAGCCGCATCGCCCCCTTGCGCCGATCGCCGCCAGGCCGCGACCCCGCCTGGGCCGCGCCTTCGCCTCGCCGCTCCAGGCCACGAGCACCGTCGAGCCTCTCCTCCGCAGGAGTGGGCCGCCTCCATCCTCCCGGCCCAGGCGCCTCCGCCCCGCGTCGGGCCGCCGAAACCCCAGGAGGCCCAGTGCCTCTCCAGATCGGCCGATTGCCAGATCCGCCTGAGCGCCTCGGCCTCCTCCGCCCCATCCGTCGCGGGCCAGGCCCAGCCAGGGCCTCTTCACCCAGCCGCAGCGCCACCTCCTTCGCGGGCCAGATCCGCCGGCCCGTCCGCCACTCCGCAGCCGCCGCCTCTCCACCGGCCCGTTCCGTCGCGGGCCGAGCCCGTTGACTTCTTCTAGATCCAGATCTGAGAAGGTTGTTTACAAATCCCCTAAGTCCCAGTTTTTGCTTGTCTGATGCTAATTTCAAACTGTGATAACTTCTTGTGTGTTGATCCGTTTTGCGCAAATGAGATGTCCAGACATTCGTGGTGACTTGCTCTACGTTTCATTCCATTGTGCCATGCATGTTTGAGATCATCTAGATGCTTATTTTTCCGTTGCAAGAGTGCATCCCGTTATAAACTGCTGCTATGTGTTGTTTTTATGCCATCTTTGCATAGTGATATCTTTTAGCTCGTTTATCCGAATGATGCAAATGACATGTCCACGTGTTCGTCTTGCCATGCTCTACATGTTGCTTATGTTAGGTTGCATGATAGATTTAATCTTGCCATGGTTATCCTCGTTGCAAAGTGCTATGTGTCTGTTTAGTTGTCTAACTTGTTATGAGATGCCATCTTGTTGAGCTCATTGCTATCGTTGTGTTTATCTCCATGATGCATGCTTGTATGTTTCGGAATCACCATCATGTGTACTTTGATGTGGTGCTTACCACTTGCCATGTTTAGTTTCGAGGTGACTTAAACTTGCTCTTATAGATGCCATGATGAAACTGCTGTTTTAACACTTAGTGTATTTTCACTAAGTCTGGAATCTGTAATGTTCCGATGCCATGTTTGCGTGCTGTTCTAGGACAAACCATGATAGTTTTGGAGTGTCTCTTGATGGTTCCTTGTAGTATATATTGTTGGATATCCATTCATGTTCTCACATGCTTATTTAAGTGGCTTTAGCATATTTAACTTTTGCTCCAAAGTTTCAATAAAATTCTTCTGTCAGGATTTTGTTGTCAAGTTCAATATGTCCAAGCTTGTTGCTATTGATCCGTGGCTCCTTTGGGGGTGCACCTTTGGACTTATCTGCTGTAGGATATGTCTAGTTTATGTTCATGCTCTTTGCCATGGTGTTTGAGTGCTGTAGCTTAATTATCTAGTGCTCCGAAGTTGCTATGTTGCTGTAATTTTTCAGCTTGTGAATATTTCTTGTTTCGGGCATAACTTTTAGCCCGTAGCTCCGATTTCAGCAAGTCTTATATGAAACTTGATTGATTTTCCGCGTAGATTCATAATATTCTATTGTTATAATGTTTTGAAGTGTTTTGCTTGAGTGCTATTTTCCGTGCTCAGTGTGCTCTCTTAGTGCATCCATCATGCATCCATCATTTTTGTGTGTGCATTGCATCTTGTTGATTCGTGCCTTGTGTGATTGTATTGTTTAGAGCCGGAAGCTGAGACCGAGTACGATTACGAGCACAAGGTTACCAACGAGGTTGAGCACGAGGACCCTTCTTACGATCCGAACGACAACTCTTCAGGCAAGATGACCGAACCCCGATAACATTACTATCTTTGCCTATTGCTAGAGTATCGCTCTATAGTCTTGCCTCGATGCCCATGTTTTTCCTGTCAGCCTCCTACTTGTAACCATGACCATGTTTAACCACCCTACCTATGCAAACCGTTGAATGGCTAAGTACGCTTTGCTCAACCCCTCTTATAGCATTGCTAGTTGCAGGTGAAGTTGAAGCTGCTTGCTTCATGTTGAAGTTTGTGGGTTATATCACACTATATAAATGCTTAAAAATGAAATCATCTATATATTGGCAAGGGTGGAAGGCTAAGCCTTTTGCTTGGTTATTTGTTCCACTCATGCCGCTAGGAACCGTATAAACTGGTGTTATGTTCCTTGTGTCACATCCCTAGTTAGCACTTGCTTTAGTATCTAGCTAGAGTGTGCATCATGTCTACTTTCAAAGAAACTGGAAATGGGATTAACAGAAACCCCAGCACCCCTCTTCTGACAACTAGGGTTTGTTAAAATATTTTCCAATGTACCCAAAATGCCCTTCAAAAATGTTCATCATTTCTGCCTTGGTCTTAAACCTCTGCCAAAAATGGTGCAAATTTTTCTAGGACACTCTAGGGCTTTGGATTAAATCATATGGTATTTGTATTTGGGCATTTAAATACTTTTAAATATTTTAAATGCTCAAATAATCATGAACTATAATGTTTCCTACTGTTCATTTTATATACAGTGGGTATGACAAGTTTCATGAGTTATAAAAATGCTCTAGCATTTTTATTAATTAAAGAAAGATGCAAAACAAATGAAACAGAAAAGAAAATAGGAAAAGGAAAATAGGAAGAAGCACTTACCTCGGGCCCAGCCCTGTAGCAGGCCGGCCCAGCCCACCAGCCCTCCTCTGTCGTCTTCCTCCTCGCGCCAGAAGGATGCGCGCATGGCCGCCATGCGCCGGCACGCGCCCGGCCACCTCCAGGCTGCTTGCCTGCCTCCCCGATGGCCTGGATGACTCCACGAGTCGACACGCAGCTGCCCCGACTGCTCTCACTTCTCCCCTCGTCTCCATCGCCCTCCCCTGGCTCTCTCCTCCTCCATCACCGAGCCGCCGTCGCCGCCGCTCGTCGTAGCCGCACTTAGAGCCACTCCCTCGCCCCGTGAGTGTCTCCAGAAGATCCGCCGCGTCGTCCTCTTCCTCCTCGCTGAGCCACGAGCCGCCGGAAGCCCTGCAACGCCTCCACGCCGTCGTCCCCTTCCTCGGATCGCCGGAGCACCTCACCGCCGTTACGAAGCTACAGCGCGTCCCCGACCCCTCCGTCGAGCTCGTTAGCACCGCAGTGAGCTTCTATGTCGAACCCCTCCTTCCTCCGTTCCTTTTTCGCCGTGTAGCCGCCGCTCTGACGATCACCGAACGCATCGCCACCGTGCTCGCCGCCGGTGATGCTCCGGTGACCATTTGGTCACTGGCACCCGTCCATCACACTTACCGCAGCGCGTAGATGCGATAGGTGCTACGCACGCATCGCCTAGGCCCCTACAGCCGCATCTCCACACACGCCCGACGCCGGTCGCCGCCGTCGAGCTTGTTGCCGTCGTCTCCGGCCACCCCAGGTCCGGTGACCACCACCATCCGACGCGCAAGGGCAAGAGCTTTCCAACGCACCTAGCCGCAGCTCGAGCCGTGCCCCGTAGATGAATTCCGAAGCACGCCGCCGTACTTGGCCTCGCCGGCGTCACGTCGCCGGCGGGTTTGACCTGTTTGACCAGGGGGTTGACTACCCCTGGGTCACTGACGTGTGGGCCACCTTTTGCTAATTAGTTAGTTTAATTAAGTTTCTGTTAATTTAATTAGTTAATTAGTTTAGTCACTGACCCGTGGGCCCAGGCCCCACTGACAGCTAATTAGTTTTAGTTTAACTCTAATTAACTTAGTTAATTAGCTGTGACACTGACATGCAGGGCCCACATGTCATGTTTGACTTGGACTAGCTCCTGTTGACTGACTAACGTCAGCATGATGTCATGCTGACGCAGTAAAGGTTTTTCTGGGATTTTTAGATTAAAAATAATTCAGGAAATTCCAGAAAATACCCAAAACTTCTAAAAATCATATAAAATCAACCATAGCTCAGATGGAAAAGATTTATATATGAAAAATGATCAGAAAAATCCAATCTTTCCAATGGCACTGGTTTCATGCATGTTTGAACAAGTTAACTTGCTGTATACATCAAAAACATGATAACGCACTTATTTAAATAATAGTTTGAACTTCAATTTGAATCTTTGATTCAAATTAGCTCAAACCCTTCTGGTTTTAGTTGCATTAGCCAACACACATGCATCCTGCCATGTCATGAGCATGCATCATATTGCTGCATTTGTTTGTTAATGATTGTATCGTCGGTATTCTCTGTGTTAGGTCCTGCTCCCGAGGATACTGCTGCGTATCCAGTTGAAGAGTAGTACCCGACAACTACTTTGTCAGGCAAGCAATAATTGATCATTCCGATACAAACCCAATCTTCTCGCTCCTGCTCTCTTTTACTACATTAAGGCAACAACGTGTGAACTGCTACTTGCTGCGGTAGTTGAACCCTATCCCTTGCATGACCTATCATTGCCACAGTAAATAGTTGAAACCCACTAGCATGTGTAGGAGTTGATTGAGCCATGTGATGTGTGATCCACCATGCTATTTGTTTATGTTGCCTGCTATTCTTAGAGTTGTGTCTGTTCTGGTTCATCGGGGTGATGGATCAGAGTGAAATGATCATACCGATAAAGAGAAGGAAGTGTGGAATACGCTTGGTAAAGGTATCGATGAAAGGCCATGTAGGAGTACATGGTGGGTTATTTCATTGGAATCGTCCATAGGACCCGAGATCTGTATGTGTGGTTCAAGTTACAGCTACTACCACACATTGGGATCCTTAATTGACCCTCTCGGCTTATTAATTACCCTTGATCTATGTCCAGGAGTTGCAACTAGTTTCTGGTGTTTATAGCTTACTGGAGGTCGTGCACAACGCTGACCCTCGGGGTGGGTTGTGATGCGACAGGTACGTGGCACGGTGTACCGGTTGCCCGTTTGGTGACTCAGGAACCCTGTACACATCGTTTGGGGCCGTGAGCGACACCCCGGCCGGATCTCCCCACGGATGGAACCCAAATAGGCGATAAACCTGGACGAGAGACTTGAGTAGTTAGTCAGGTCGTGGCCAACAACCCCGCTGGGCTTCCGCTTGAAGGTTGCCGAGTACACGCCGAGTAAATGGCGATAAATGGTGAAAGCGTGTGTGAAGAAGTACACCCCTGCAGGGTTATCAAACTATTCGAATAGCCGTTGTTCGCGGTACGGACTACTTGGTTACTCTTACAGTTCATAGACAAGTTGATGGATACTACTAAAAGCCTCAAGATAAGTGTGAGTGCCGTGGATGGCCCTTTCGTAGGATGACGGAAGAGGATCCTCGGTAGTGTATTGATGTGGTGAGTAGAGGACTCGTGTTCGTAATAACATCTTGCAATCTGTTGAGAGTTATAGTATAGGTTAGCCAAGGTCAAAGCTGGCATTCTGCTATGAACTCCACTACCCCCTTTGATAATGTTGCATGTATGATAGGTTCTGTGGTAAGACTTGCTGAGTACCTTTGTACTCATGTTTGCTAAATAACTGTTGCAGAGGAGAACCCTGCCCCTGCTGATGGGTTCTACATAGACGTTGACATCGACGAGTAGCTTGACACCCACACGGAGATCTGGAGCTTTTGAAGGGCCTTGTAGATAGTCAGGCTACACCAAGCCTGTTTTATTTTCTAAGTTGTCTGTACTCAGACATGTAGCTAACGCTTGTGCTTGTATGACTGTATGACTTGAGTGTTGGGTCATGTGACCCCTACCTATATGGATATGTTATGTATGGCTCTTGGAGCCTTTTAAATAAAGTACTTTTAGTCATAGAGTTCTGTTGTGATGCAATGTTGTATTTGCACATATTGAGCATATTGCGTGTATGTTTGAAATGCTTGGTATGTGTGGGATCCGACACCTAGTTGTTTTCCTTTGGTAGCCTACATTACAGGGAAATGCCTCCTAGTGATTCCAATGAGCCTTGGTAGCTTGCTACTGCTCGGAACACGTAGGCTGGCCGGCATGTGTCCTTCTTCGTTCCTGTGTCTGTCCCTTAGGGGAAATGTCACGCGTTGTTCCTTTAAGTCCATGTAGCTTGCTACGACTTGGGTTCATACGTTGATGACCGACACGTTCGTTGCTGGGTCATGGATGCCTGTCTCTGTAATCTAGTGCCACTTTTGGTTTATAACTAGCCATGTTGGCCCGGGTTCTCTGTCATATGGATGCTAGCGACACTGTCATATACGTGTGCCAAAATGCGCAAACGGTCCCGGGCCAGGTAAGGTGGCACCCGTGGGGTTACCGTGCGTGAGGCCGCAAAGTGATATGACGTGTTACAGCTAGATCGGTGTGACTTAGGATCGGGGTCCTGACAGCGTTGGCATCAGAGCTGGACTGCCTGTAGGTTTCTCAAGCCAAACTGGTCGATGTTGAGTCTAGAAAAATTCTTAGTTATATGTAGGGGAATTGATTGTGGAAGGGAACGTAAGGCTCTTTTTACTCCTTTACCTTATGCCCTTCTGATCTGAGTCAGTCTATTCTTTCTACGGGGATTTAGGACTAGGCCTCTTATCCTTATTAGGTTCACGTGTTACTAATCCGTAGACTCTTAGGATTGTTGGTCAAGCCTCAATTCGGTTTCTATCCTTTTAGTATGATGATTGTTGGACCCGGAACCTTGATATGGAATTGTTGAGTGGCTATGCTATCATTTGTATGATGTCTCAAATTTTTGTTTGAGCATTTATAGTTGTTATGCTGCCCGATTTCTTCCAGAAACACTAATGCCTTTGCATTACTTCGTGTTTCAGATGTCTGGCCGCATCCCTCACCAAGTGGTTCGTTTGACTCGGTGCATTAATGTGCCCGGTCACACCGCCATGCTAGTCCGTGTGCTGACTGAGACCGGTTATCGCTGGTATCCTGAATACACCGTGGAGGAACAGTACCGGGATTTCAATCAGAGTCAGTATTTCTGCACAGTCCGGATATATCCCTCATATCCTGGAGCTAACGACCCCATCCATTGGTCTTATGGACTCGGGATTACCATCGAGATGGCAGTGCAGGATGCCGCTTATTCGATGATGACCATTCTCCGTGCTAGGCATGCCCTGTTGCTGAACACTGAGTTCTGTTACATGCCAGCCTCACTTCCCGGAGAGGAAGGCTACTACACTGGTCTGTATACTGATGCTGCTCATGAAGAGCCACTGCTTCAGACTACTGTTCAGATGTTGGAGGATAGGGACCGTGAGGTCCGTGCCCTCCGAATGGAGCTGTATAACACTCGAGCTGCTCATTGGACTACTTTGACACGGCTTGCACCTACTGTGCACGCCGGATATCTGGACATGCGGGATTTGTACCCCGTGCGGACTCGTCTGCCTGATCGCATGGATTGGCGTGACGTTGGGGGTATTACACCTCCACGTGGGCGTCGATTACCACCAGCATCGGGACCGAGACCACACCCGTGTCCTTATGGTTCACAGCCTTCGAGTGCTCGCGAGTTCCAAGATCCATCTGTTCCACTTCTAGGCTACGGTGGTAATCTTTATGAGGATTACTACGCGAATGTCTGAGCTAGGCCATGGTGGTAGTAGTATTGTAGTAGTTGTATTTCCACAGTCCTGCGCGTCTTGTGGAATATGACTTAATGTGTACTGAGTTCCGGAGGTGTAGTTAAATAATGTATAGAAGCTTGGAATGCCTCTGATGGGATGTATCGTCTTTCACCGCAGTTGTACTTTAGCCTTGGCTTGTACTAAACTTTGTATGGTGTGTATGACCACTGGTGTATATATAGCAGTTCCTATATTACCATGTCGTACGGATGAACATCTTTGCATTCCGTGTCATCCATTACATTCTGCACTTCTATGTCAAATTTTTGCCATCCTTGTCTAAACCGTTGTTTGTTTTCCTAGGATGGTCAACACTCGCAACACTCCTGCTGCTCAGGAGCAGGGTGAGGCTAGTGGGGCTAGAGATGGGAATCTGCCCCAGCCAGCCTCCTTGGCTGAAGTTATGCTTGAAGCAGAACGGAACAAGAGAGAGACCAACCGTCTGCTGGAATGCATAGAGCAGAACACTGGGTTCCGTCAGAGGAATGACGTGGTGTCAATCCACGATTTTATCAAGATGTGTCCACCGAAGTTCCATCACTCCACTGAACCTCTGGATGCTGATGACTAGCTACGTAGTATCACCCACAAGCTACACTCTGCCCGTGTGGCCGAAGCTGACAAGGTTATCTACGCCGCCTACCATCTTGAGGGCCCTGCCAGTCTTTGGTGGGAAAACTTTGAAGCTATGCGTCCTGCTGGCCAAGTCACTACCTGGGTTGAGTTCAGTGAGGCATTCCGTGAACACCACATTCCGGAAGGTCTCATGGATCGTAAGCGGGAGGAATTCTGCAATTTCACCCAAGGCCGTTTAACTGTGGATGGCTATAGTCGCGAGTTTGGTAACCTGGCACGCTATGCACCTGAAGAAGTATCCACCGATGCCAAGAAGCAGGCGAGGTTCCGCAAGGGACTAAGCCCTGAACTCCGCCGGGATCTACGTCTGCACGAGTGCACTTCCTTCCAGAAGTTGGTAAACAAGGCTATCAGTGCTGAAACAGGCCAGACCGACTTCGAGGCCACCCGCAAGCATACTCGAGACTTTGGTTCCTCATCCGGCTCTGGCTCTCACAAGCGCCGTGTGTGGGTTCCTAACACTGCTCTGCCACCCAAGTACACACCGAGGCCATCCTATGAGGCGCCTCGCCCAACTCAACAGTTTGCACCTGCCAAGACCTATGGAGGACCACCTTCCAACTTTGCTCCACGCACCACCACTGTGACATGTTTCAAGTGTGGAGAACCGGGACACTACATGCGTGATTGTCCCCAGAACCAGCCAGGAAAAACCGTTGGCCGTGGCAAGCCAACCAGCAAGGTGAATTATGTCAAGCCAATCCCCACTGCACGTGGTCATGTCAACTATGTCTCTGCTGAGGAAGCCTATGAGGATCCTATCGTCGTCCTTGGTACGCTTCTCGTCAACTGCCATCCGGCATCTGTTCTTTTCGATACTGGAGCATCCCATTCGTTCATATCTGAGAGCTATGCACGATTGCACAACATGACTTTTTGTGACATGCCTACTTCCATGGTTATTCAAACTCCTGGTTCAAAGTGGCAAACCTCTAGGGTAAGCCATGGAAATGAAATCCTTGTCGATAGACTTGTTTTCCTTGCATCTCTAATCGCTCTCAAGTCCTCGGACATAAACATCATCTTGGGTATGGATTGGATGACAACTCATTACGCCAGGATTGATTGCTATACTAGGACTGTTCAACTTACACATCCATCCGGCAAGATAGTCAATGTCTTGACCCGAATGGCTGAGCGTCAGCTCTACTCTCTTAATGCCAGCCCTCTACCAGAACTCGAAGATATCCCGGTAGTCCGTGACGTCCCAGATGTTTTTCCAGAAGAACTGCCAGGAATTCAACCTGATAGAGATGTCGAGTTCGTGATAGATCTTATCCCTGGAACTGTCCCAATCTCTAGGAGACCTTCTAAGATGGCACCACTAGAATTAGCTGAGCTAAAGAAACAACTCGATGAGTCCTTGCAAAAAGGTTTCATCAGTCCTAGTTCTTCCCCTTGGGCTTGCCCCGTCCTCTTCGTCAAGAAGAAGGATGGAACGGAGCGGATGGTTGTAGAATACCGACCTGTCAATCTGGTCACCATAAAGAATAAGTATCCGCTCCCCAGGATCAACGACCTGTATGATCAGCTCGCTGGATCCTCAGTCTTCTCTAAGATGGATTTGAGGTTGGGCTACCATCAAATCAAAATCAAGAACGGGGACATTCCTAAAACGGCTTTTGTTACTCGTTATGGCCAATATGAGTACACCGTTATGTCCTTTGGATTAACCAATGCCCCAGCTACCTTTTCTCGGTTAATGAATTCTATATTCATGGAGTATTTGGATAAATTCGTCATGGTATACCTCGATGATATACTCATCTATTCCAAGAACAAGGAAGATCATGCCGAGCATTTAAGGCTGGTATTGACGAAACTTCGAGAGCACCGCCTTTATGCCAAATTCTCTAAATGTGAATTTTGGTTGCCAGAAGTAACCTATCTAGGTCATGTGATCTCTGGCAAGGGTATTGCTGTCAATCTCGAGCGAGTTCAAGCCGTCCTTGATTGGACTCCCCCTGAATCGGTCAAGCAAGTTAGGAGTTTTCTTGGCTTAGCAAGCTATTGCCGACGCTTCGTCGAGAATTTCTCCAAGGTTGCCAAACCTCTAACCGAACTCCTCAAGAAAGATAAAAAGTTTGAGTGGACCCCCCAGTGCGAGTCCAGTTTTCAGGAACTGAAAAGACGCCTGACATCTGCACCTGTACTGGTACCACCAGATTTTTCCAAGGATTTTATAATCTACTGCGACGCCTCGCGACAAGGACTAGGTTGCATTCTCATGCAAGATCGTCAAGTGATTGCATACGCATCTCGACAGTTGTGTCGACACGAGGATAACTATCCTACTCATGATCTAGAGCTTGCAGCTGTAGTCCATGCACTCAAAACATGGCGCCTCCTTGGTAATCGCTGTGAAATCTTCACTGATCACCAAAGTTTGAAGTATATCTTCACCCAACCGGATCTAAATCTCAGGCAAAGACGTTGGGTTGAGTTGCTCACAGACTACGACTTAGGAATCACTTACACTCCTGGAAAGGCCAATGTCATGGCTGATGCACTAAGTCGTAAGTCATATTGTAACAACTTAATGTTACAACAAGGTCAACCACTTCTCCACGAGGAATTTCGTAAGCTTAACCTTCACATTGTTCCTCGAGGATTCCTTTCCACCTTGGTGGCGAAACCTACCCTTATGGATCAAATCATAGTTGCCCAGCGGTATGATAAAGGCATATCTCGGATCAAGGAGAACATTGCTAGCGGAGTTGCTAGAAGTTTCTCTATGGATGATCGAGGTGTAGTGTACTTCGAGAACCGCTTGGTGGTACCCAGGAAACGACAACTACGACAAATGATTCTTAAGGAGGCTCATGAAACTCCTCTCACGATTCATCCCGGTAGTACCAAAATGTATCAGGACCTACGTCAGAGATTCTGGTGGACTAGGATGAAGAGAGAAATCGCTCAATTCATTGCTAACTGCGACGTTTGCCGTCGAGTCAAAGCAGAGCATCAACGGCCTGCTGGCACCCTTCAACCTTTAGCTATTCCTGAATGGAAATGGGACAAAGTCGGTATGGACTTCATTACTGGTTTTCCCAGGACCAGGAAAGGGAATAATGCTATCTTCGTCGTTATCGACCGCCTCTCTAAAGTAGCTCATTTCCTGCCTGTTCGAGAGAGTATTACCGCTAGCCAGCTAGCAGATTTGTATGTCTCTCGAATAGTATCACTTCATGGTGTGCCGTTGGAGATTAACTCAGACCGTGGAAGTCTTTTTACTTCACGATTTTGGGAAAGTTTCCAGAATGCTATGGGAACTCGTCTCTCCTTCAGTACCGCCTTCCATCCCCAGTCAAGTGGTCAAGTGGAACGAGTTAATCAAATTCTGGAAGACATGCTTCGAGCCTCTGTCATATCTTTCGGTATGGAATGGGAAAAGTGTCTTCCATTTCCCGAATTCGCTTATAACAATAGTTATCAAGCCAGCTTGGGTAAAGCTCCCTTCGAAGTTCTATATGGACGAAGGTGTCGAACACCTCTTAACTGGTCAGAGACCGGGGAAAGACAATTCTTTGGCCCGGATATGATCCAGGAAGCAGAGGAACAAGTTCGCATCATTCGTGAGAGATTGAAAACAGCCCAGTCTCGCCAAAAGAGCCAATATGATAGTCATCATAAGGCTGTGACTTTTGAAGTCGGCGATAAGGCTTACCTTCGGGTTACCCCTCTTAAGGGAACCCATCGCTTCGGTATCAAAGGCAAACTGGTCCCTCGTTTCATCGGTCCTTTTCGCATTCTTGCCAAACGAGGAGAAGTTGCCTACCAATTGGAACTACCTCCGCACCTCTCCAGAGTTCATGATGTTTTCCATGTTTCTCAACTCAGGCGTTGCTTCTCGGATCCTATCCGCGGAGTGGACCACGAAACGCTTGATCTCCAGGACAATCTCACATATCGAGAATACCCCGTTCGTATTCTTGATCAAACTGAGCGCACCACTCGACGCCACAATATCAAGTTTCTCAAGGTTCAATGGTCACATCATTCCGAGAGTGAAGCTACTTGGGAAAGGGAGGATCGTCTTCGACTTGAGTACCCCACCCTCTTTCCGGAGGAACCCGAATCTCGGGACGCGATTCTTTTAAGTGGGGGTGAGTTGTCACATCCCTAGTTAGCACTTGCTTTAGTATCTAGCTAGAGTGTGCATCATGTCTACTTTCAAAGAAACTGGAAATGGGATTAACAGAAACCCCAGCACCCCTCTCCTAACAACTAGGGTTTGTTAAAATATTTTCCAATGTACCCAAAATGCCCTTCAAAAATGTTCATCATTTCTGCCTTGGTCTTAAACCTCTGCCAAAAATGGTGCACATTTTTCTAGGACACTCTAGGGCTTTGGATTAAATCATATGGTATTTGTATTTGGGCATTTAAATAATTTTAAATATTTTAAATGCTCAAATAATCATGAACTATAATGTTTCCTACTGTTCATTTTATATACAGTGGGTATGACAAGTTTCATGAGTTATAAAAATGCTCTAGCATTTTTATTAATTAAACAAAGATGCAAAACAATTGAAACGGAAAAGAAAATAGGAAAAGGAAAATAGGAAGAAGCACTTACCTCGGGCCCAGCCCTGTAGCAGGCCGGCCCAGCCCACCAGCCCTCCTCTGTCGTCTTCCTCCTCGCGCCAGAAGGACGCGCGCGTGGCCGCCGCGCGCCGGCACGCGCCCGGCCACCTCCAGGCTGCTTGCCTGCCTCCCCGATGGCCTGAATGACTCCATGAGTCGACACGCAGCTGCCCCGACCGCTCTCACTTCTCCCCCTCGTCTCCATCGCCCTCCCCTGGCTCTCTCCTCCTCCATCACCGAGCCGCCGTTGCCGCCGCTCGCCGTAGCCGCACTTAGAGCCACTCCCTCGCCCCGTGAGTGGGTCCAGAAGATCCGCCGCGTCGTCCTCTTCCTCCTCGCTGAGCCACGAGCCGCCGGAAGCCCTGCAACGCCTCCACGCCGTCGTCCCCTTCCTCGGATCGCCGGAGCACCTCGCCGCCGTTACGAAGCTACAGCGCGTCCCCGACCCCTCCGTCGAGCTCGTTAGCACCGCAGTGAGCTTCTACGTCGAACCCCTCCTTCCTCCGTTCCTTTTTCGCCGTGTAGCCGCCGCTCTGTCGATCACCGAACGCACCGCCGCCGTGCTCGCCGCCGGTGATGCTCCGGTGACCATTTGGTCACTGGCACCCGTCCATCACACTCACCGCAGCGAGTAGATGCGATAGGTGCTACGCACGCATCGCCTAGGCCCCTGCAGCCGCATCTCCACACACGCCCGACGCCGGTCGCCACCGTCGAGCTTGTTGCCGTCGTCTCCGGCCACCCCAGGTCCGGCGACCACCACCATCCGATGCGCAAGGGCAAGAGCTTTCCAACTCGCCTAGCCGCAGCTCGAGCCGTGCCCCGTAGACGAATTCCGAAGCACGCCGCCGTACTTGGCCTCGCCGGCGTCACGTCGCCGGCGGGTTTGACCTGTTTGACCAGGGGGTTGACTACCCCTGGGTCACTGACGTGTGGGCCACATTTTGCTAATTAGTTAGTTTAATTAAGTTTCTGTTAATTTAATTACTTAATTAGTTTAGTCACTGACCCGTGGGCCCAGGCCCCACTGACAGCTAATTAGTTTTAGTTTAACTCTAATTAACTTAGTTAATTAGCTGTGACACTGACATGCAGGGCCCACATGTCATGTTTGACTTGGACTAGCTCCTGTTGATTGACTGACGTCAGCATGATGTCATGCTGATGCAGTAAAGGTTTTTCTGGGATTTTTAGATTAAAAATAATTCAGGAAATTCCAGAAAATACCCAAAACTTCTAAAAATCATATAAAATCAACCATAGCTCAGATGGAAAAGATTTATATATGAAAAATGATCAGAAAAATCCAATCTTTCCAATGGCACTGGTTTCATCAATGTTTGAACAAGATAACTTGCTGTATACATCAAAAACATGATAATGCACTTATTTAAATAATAGTTTGAACTTCAATTTGAATCTTTGATTCAAATAAGCTCAAACCCTTCTGGTTTTAGTTGCATTAGCCAACACACATGCATCCTGCCATGTCATGAGCATGCATCATATTGCAGCATTTGTTTGTTAATGATTGTATCGTCGGTATTCTCTGTGTTAGGTCCTGCTCCCGAGGATACTGTTGCGTATCCAGTTGAAGAGCAGTACCCGACAACTACTTTGTCAGGGAAGCAATAATTGATCATTCCGATACAAACCCAATCTTCTCGCTCCTGCTCTCTTTTACTGCATTAAGGCAACATCGTGTGAACTGCTACTTGCTGCGGTAGTTGAACCCTATCCCTTGCATGACCTATCATTGCCAAAGTAAATAGTTGAAACCCACTAGCATGTGTAGGAGTTGATTGAGCCATGTGATGTGTGATCCACCATGCTATTTTTTTATGTTGCCTGCTATGCTTAGAGTTGTGTCTGTTCTGGTTCATCTGGGTGATGGATCAGAGTGAAATGATCATACCGATAAAGAGAAGGAAGTGTGGAATACGCTTGGTAAAGGTATCGATGAAAGGCCATGTAGGAGTACATGGTGGGTTGTTTCATTGGAATCGTCCATAGGACCCGAGATCTGTATGTGTGGTTCAAGTTACAGCTACTACCACACATTGGGATCCTTAATTGACCCTCTCGGCTTATTAATTACCCTTGATCTCTGTCCAGGAGTTGCAACTAGTTTCTGGTGTTTATAGCTTACTGGAGGTCGTGCACAACGCTGACCCTCGGGGTGGGTTGTGATGCGACAGGTACGTGGCACGGTGTACCGGTTGCCCGTTTGGTGACTCGGGAACCCTGTACACATCGTTTGGGGCCGTGAGCGACACCCCGGCCGGATCTCCCCACGGATGGAACCCAAATAGGCGATAAACCTGGACGAGAGACTTGAGTAGTTAGTCAGGTCGTGGCCAACACCCCCGCTGGGCTTCCGCTTGAAGGTTGCCGAGTACACGCCGAGTAAACGGCGATAAATGGTGAAAGCGTGTGTGAAGAAGTACACCCCTGCAGGGTTATCAAACTATTCGAATAGCCGTTGTTCGCGGTACGGACTACTTGGTTACTCTTACAGTTCATAGACAAGGGTATGGATACTACTAAAAGCCTCAAGATAAGTATGAGTGCCGTGGATGGCCCTTCCGTAGGATGACGGAAGAGGATCCTCGGTTGTGTATTGATGTGGTGAGTAGAGGACTCGTGTTCGTATTAACATCTTGCAATCTGTTGAGAGTTGTAGTATAGGTTAGCCAAGGTCAAAGCTGGCATTCTGCTATGAAATCCACTACCCCCTTTGATAGTGTTGCATGTATGATAGGTTCTGTGGTAAGACTTGCTGAGTACCTTTGTACTCATGTTTGCTTAATAACTGTTGCAAAGGAGAACCCTGCCCCTGCTGATGGGTTCTACATAGACGTTGACGTCGACGAGTAGCTTGACACCCAGACGGAGATCTGGAGCTTGTGAAGGGCCTTGTAGATAGTCAGGCTACACCAAGCCTGTTTTATTTTCTAAGTTGTCTGTACTCAGACATGTAGCTTCCGCTTGTGCTTGTATGACTGTATGACTTGAGTGTTGGGTCATGTGACCCCTACCTGTATGGATATGTTATGTATGGCTCTTGGAGCCTTTTAAATAAAGTGTTTTGAGTCATAGAGTTCTGTTGTGATGCAATGTTGTATTTGCACATATTGAGCATATTGCGTGTATGTTTGAAATGCTTGGTATGTGTGGGATCCGACACCTAGTTGTTTTCCTTTGGTAGCCTACCTTACAGGGAAATGCCTCCTAGTGATTCCAATGAGCCTTGGTAGCTTCCTACTGCTCGAACACGTAGGCTGGCCGGCATGTGTCCTTCTTCGTTCCTGTGTCTGTCCCTTAGGGGAAATGTCACGCGTTGTTCCTTTAAGTCCATGTAGCTTGCTACGACTTGGGTTCATACGTTGATGACCGACACGTTCGTTGCTGGGTCATGGATGCCTGTCTCTGTAATCTAGTGCCACTTTTGGTTTATAACTAGCCATGTCGGCCCGGGTTCTTTGTCATATGGATGCTAGCGACACTGTCATATACACGTGCCAAAATGCGCAAACGGTCCCGGGCCAGGTAAGGTGGCACCCGTGGGGTTACCGTGCGTGAGGCCGCAAAGTGATATGACGTGTTACAGCTAGATCGGTGTGACTTAGGATTGGGGTCCTGACACCTTGATTATGCGTTCCTCACACGGTTGGGGTTTATGGGACCCCCTTGATAGACCGCTAAGGCTAAGTCTTTTCCAGCAAGTCCCAACATTGGTACTATTCGCCTAATAACTAATAAAACTTGCATAGGGTCTTGCAAACCCGAGTTCTTAATCAACAACCCCGGGCCAGTGCTCCTCATGAGTGTTGGTCCGAAACGGGGGTCCTGCGGGGTCACCACGAGGTAACTCGAGGATTGATATAAACCTGTAGCATCACCCATCCGGTCGTGTCCTGAGACTAGATACGCGCGGCTACCATCAGGGTGTCGACACGCCGGGAGGATTTGCTGGATTAGCCTTACCTTAGTTCGGAGTATCTTGAGCACGGGATTCCGAGAATACTCGGGTCTTCCCACCTTGGAGTTGCGACTCCGCGGATTGTGGGCTTGTAATGGGCCAAGTTGGAACACCCCTGCAGGGTTATGAACTTTCGAAAGCCGTGCCCGCGGTTATGTGGCAGATGGGAGCTTGTTAATATCCGGTTGTAGATAACTTGACACATTGTTCTAATACACTACCAGCGTGTGTACCGTGACTGTCAATTTCCGAATAGGGATTCCGGTGTTGAACACGGTGGGGTTATGTTTGTTGAGCTTTAGCTAGGATCACTTCGTGATCATCTCTTAACCGAGGCACTTCTCTTCTCGCACTCTTTCACGTAAGCTAGTGCTAGTTGCTGCTGCAGACACTTGTTCTTTTCTTCAGCCTTATCCTCTCCCAAGGCTTAAATTGTCTTGTTTCCAGGGAACGGGATTGCTGAGTCCTCTGTGGCTCACAGTTACTTCACCACACCAGATGCAGGTCCGATGGTGAGCTCTCCAGGTGATGGCACCGAGCTAGACAGGGAGTACGACGAGGAGCATAGTCGATACTATGTTCGTTATCCTGATGATCAGTAGTGGAGACTTCTACTAGGATTCGATCTGACCTGTGGATTTAAATTATGTTTGGTATCTTGTCATTTGGATTTTACCCTTAGAGGGTTGTGATGTTTTATTGAATGATGATTGAGACATGTATTGTATTTGTGTGACGTGGCGATTGTAAGCCAACTATTTTATGTTTTCCATCCCCATCTTTTACATGAGTTGTGCAAAGATACCAGACTTGCGATCATTCCAGCATGGGGTTATGTCTCTAAGTCGTGCCTCGACACGTAGGAGATATAGTCCCATCCTGGGCATTACAAGTTGGTATTCAGAGCCTTCTCCGACCTAGGAGCCCCCACTGATTGATCGAATCGTTGACGGTCGAGTCTAGGCACACACTGAAAATATTATGAGTCCTATATTTATATCGGAGAGTAGGAATTCTTTGCTTCTCATCCCTTTTCTCTCTGGTGAGGACTCCTGACGACTACTCTTGCCTCTTCTACTTTCAAAAATTGCACCAATTTTTTTTTAGGAATCTCGCGAGTATTCTGGGATTGTTTCGATGTTCTTGTGACGAGAATATTGTTCTCGATGCCTCCTGACATTAGGGGTTGTGGCAGTGTCCCGAGGAGTTGAGCTTCGGGGTATTGTCGTCACAAGCATATCGCGGCAGTACTAAATACTTAAGACGGCCGACATCGAAAATCTCTCCTATACGGTTAGTGGCAAGATAACCCCGACATCACCCAGTACTGGGGAGGTAGTTCGGGAGTATTGCCATAGCTTGGTATAGTGGATGCTTTTCGAAGGTCCGAGGTAGACAGTTTCCGAGAAAGACTGGTTATGTGTTGAAGGATGGATACAGCTGGACGTAGGTTTAGAGTTGATTGCGCGGTGCTTCCCTTGTATCCCCAACACCTGATTGCATAACTGGAATCTTTCGGAAATTAATAGGTGGGTTTATCCAGTAGACCGTAGGCATTCTTCCAACGAATGCAGGTTAGCGAGTTCGGGGTTCTACATTGAGTGAAGTGGTTTATGACCGATGTTCCGATCGGGAGTTGCATCTTAAAGGGTCCTTGGCTATGCTGATCCGGGGATTGCAAAACCCTTTCGTAATGCGTTCATATGCTTTCAGCACAAAGATGTTAGAACGAAGCTCCTATCTTGTGTTTGTTCCCGTCTGTACCTTGTTGTTTTTCTTATTTTACCTTCTGTCCCTATGTGGCTTCTCGTGAAGATTGATGTTATCATTTAACTGAGAATTTCATTCGTTCCTCTTGTTCGAATGATTTCATTAGTTCCTATTGTTCGAATGATTATTGTGAAGACTTGTTGCAATTCATTCCATTGATTCAGCTTATACCTTCTGTCAATCAATTGCTGATTCATGGTCATCTCTTTCAGGATGGCTCCGAAACGAGTTCCCAACACTAACCCAGAGGGTGAAGAGGTTCCAGATCGTCCTCCTTCCCCTCCTCCTCTGTCTGAGGCTTGGAGAGCGATTATGCAGACTACAACTCAGAACACCCAGATGTTGATGCAGATGATGCAGCAGATGCAAGCTAATCAAGCTAATCAGGGTGTTCCAGGGAATCAAGGCAATTTCTTCAACCAACAGCACCATGCTACTCTCAACCAGTTCTTGGCCAATAATCCAAAAGCTTTTAGTTACTGTGTCGACCCTCTTGATGCTGAAGATTGGTTAACCGATATCAAGAAGCATTTTGAGTGCAGTAACGTGAAGGAAGAGGATTATGTGAAGTTTGCAGCCTTCCAACTCAAAGACCAAGCAGCTGACTGGTGGCAGCAGTACAAAGACTCCAGGCCAGGTCGTGTGATCTCTTGGGAGGATTTCTGCAAGGATTTTCGCTCTCACCACATTCCAACAAGTGTCATCGAGGGTATGCGTGAGCAATTCCGCAACCTGAAGCAGGGCTCTATGACAGTCTATCAGTATAATGTCAAGTTCCAAAACCTCGCCCGCTATGCTAAGTAAGACATTCCTGATGCTAAGAGCAAAATCTACCAGTTTCGTGGTGGTCTGGAAGATGAACTTCAACTTGCTCTCACCTTGTTCGAGCCCGATGAGTTCGACAAATTCTATAACATGGCTTTGAAACAAGAGGCAGCTCAGCTTAAGATGGAGGCTTCTAAAAAGAGGATTCGAGATGCCGTGCACTCCCCCTCCTCATCTCAGATAGTCTCGAAACAACAGAAATTTTGGCTTCCTCCTCCTCCAGTGATTCGAGCTCCTTACAACAACTCCAACAACTCCAACAACAAGAATGCTGGTGGTCGTGGTTTCTCCTACCCATCCAACTCCAACAAGCAGTCCAAGCAACAGTTCCAAGCTCCAAGACCAAGTGTTCCTCCTGCTCGTCCACTTTCTGAGGTGACTTGCTACAAGTGTGGCCAGAAGGGCCATTATTCCAACAAGTGCAACAACCCAAGGCGTCTTCCGCCTCCTCCTCCTGTCGGTACCGCTATGGTCAAGCATGATCCAAAGGCAGCAAGGGTCAATCTGATGAATGCAGCGCAAGCGGAGAATTTTTCTGATGTCATTTTGGGTAACCTTCCAGTTAACTCCATCCCTGCTAAACTTTTGTTTGATTCGGGTGCTTCATGCTCTTTCATGTCTCAACCATTTGCATCCAAGTATAATGTTGACATCAAAAGTCTACCAAGGGAGTTATCAGTTATTTCTCCGGGGAGACGAATGCATTCTAGTATATATGCTCCGGATGTTTCTATTCGCATGGGTGATTATCGATTTCTGGCTAATCTGGTGGTTCTTGGTAATTCTGACATTGACCTCATCCTCGGGATGGATTGGCTTTCTCAGCATGATGCTCACATTGATTGTGCACAGAAGGAAGTCAAGATGACGCATCCTGATGAAGACGTGATTATCTTTGCCTCCAGGGATAACACTATCAGGCTTTTCTCTCTCAATGATAAGGGCGATATTAGTGCCATATCTCAAATTCCGGTGGTAAACGAATATCAAGACTTCTTTCCTGAAGAACTTCCAGGCATGCCTCCACACCGTCAGGTGGAATTTGTCATTGAACTCGAGCCGGGTACTGAGCCAGCATGCCGGCGTCCGTACAAGCTCTCTCCTAAAGAATTGAAGGAATTGAAGAAGCAGCTTGATCAACAGGAGCGTATGGGTCTCATCAGGCCTAGTACGTCTCCTTGGGACTGTGGTGTCTTATTTGTCAAGAAGAAGGATGGCACGGAGCGCCTCTGCGTCGATTACCGGCCATTGAACAAGAAGACAATAAAGAACAAGTATCCGCTCCCCAACATCAACGAACTCTTCGAGCAGCTCAAAGGAGCTAAAGTGTTCTCTAAGCTCGATCTCCGAATGGGCTACCACCAAATTCGCATTCGCGAGAAAGACATTTCCAAGACTGCCTTCAGAACGAGTTTCGGTTCATATGAGTATACAGTCATGTCCTTTGGTCTCGCCAATGCTCCTCCTACCTTTTCGAGAATGATGCACTACATCTTCAACCCCTACACCGGCGAGTTTGTGCTTGTGTATCTGGATGATATTCTAGTGTTTTCCAAGAATGAAGAAGATCACGAAAAGCACTTACGTCTGGTTCTTGATCGACTACGTGAGCATAAGTTCTATGCCAAGTTCTCCAAGTGCGAATTTTGGCTCGATAAGGTTTTGTACCTGGGCCATATCATCTCAGCTGACGGTATTGCGGTAAATCCCGAGAAAGTTGAAGCAATTGTCAACTGGGAAGCTCCTCAGAACGTCAAGCAACTCTGCAGTTTTCTGGGTCTTGCCAGCTATTGCAGAAGGTTCGTTGAGAACTTCTCCAAGATTGCCAAGCCTCTTTCCAACTTGCTTCAGAAGAATGTCCAATACTTCTGGTCTCCAGAGTGTGAAGTGGCATTCAGAACTCTCAAAGAAAAGCTTGTCTCTGCTCCAGTTCTTACTCCTCTAGATGAGTCCAAGCCCTATGAAGTATTCTGTGATGCTTCTCTTCAAGGCCTTGGTGGGGTGCTTATGCAAGATAAGAGAATTGTGGCATACACTTCTCGTCAGCTGAAGCCAAGTGAGAAGAACTATCCCACACATGATCTCGAGCTAGCAGCTGTGGTACATGCTTTGATTACGTGGAGACATCTGTTGTTGGGCAGAAAAGTCGACATCTTCACCGATCACAAGAGCTTGAAGTACATCTTCACACAGCCGAATCTGAACCTCCGCCAGACTCGTTGGGTTGAAATGATCCAAGAGTATGATCCCAGCATCGAATACACTCCTGGCAAGGCGAATGTGATTGCAGATGCTTTGAGCAGAAAGGCATATTGCAACAGCCTTCTTATCAAGCCGTTCCAGCCTGAGCTTTGTGAGGCATTCAGGAAACTCAACCTCCAAGTTGTTCCGTAGGGTTTTCTTGCAAATCTTCAAGTGGCTCCTACCTTGGAAGATCAGGTCCGTGAGGCCCAACTCAGTGATGCCATGGTACAGAAGGTCAAACATGGTATTGCAAAGGGCACTCCAAAATACAAGTGCTTTAGTGTTGATGAGAGAGATACCTTGTTCTTCGAGGACAGACTCATTGTTCCCAAAGGTGATCTCAGGAAGCTCATAATGGAAGAAGCACATGTTTCTCTCCTTTCCATTCATCCTGGTAGCTCCAAGATGTACCAAGACCTCAAGCAATCTTACTGGTGGACACGCATGAAAAGGGAGATTGCCCAATTCGTGAATGAATGTGATGTTTGTAGGAGAGTGAAAGCAGAACATCAACGTCCAGCCGGTCTTCTCCAACCTCTTCCTATTCCCGAGTGGAAATTCGACCACATTGAAATGGATTTCGTCACTGGTTTTCCTAAGTCCAAGCGAGGGAATGATTCTATCTTCGTGGTGATTGACAAGCTTACCAAAGTCGCTCACTTCCTTCCAGTCAAAGAATCCATCAATGCAGCTCAATTGGCAGAGTTGTACACTTCCAGAATTGTGTCTTTACATGGCATCCCTCAAGTTATCTCCTCAGACCGTGGAAGTTTGTTCACTTCAAAGTTCTAGGACTCCTTTCAGTCCGCCATGGGCACTAAGATCAGGTTCAGCACTGCTTTTCACCCTCAGACTAGTGGTCAAGTCGAGCGAGTGAATCAGATTCTAGAAGACATGCTCAGAGCCTGTGTCATATCCTTTGGCATGAAATGGGAAGACTGCCTTCCATTTGCTGAGTTCTCTTACAACAACAGCTATGAAGCAAGTGTAGGCAAAGCTCCGTTTGAAATCCTCTATGGCAGAAAGTGCCGTACCCCTCTCAACTGGTCTGAAACAGGCGAACGTCAACTTCTTGGCAATGACTTGATCTCAGAAGCCAAAGAAATGTGCAAAGTCATACGTGAGAATCTCAAGGCCGCTCAGTCGCGTCAGAAGAGCTACTATGACGGCAAGCATCGTGATTTGGCTTTCAACATTGGTGATCATGTCTATCTCCGTGTTTCTCCGATGAAAGGCACCCAAAGATTCGGTATCAAAGGAAAGCTTGCTATTAGATACGTCGGGCCTTTCAAGATTCTTGGCAAAAGAGGCGACCTAGCCTATCAACTTGAGCTCCCTTCCAACTTCGCCAATGTTCATGATGTGTTCCATGTGTCTCAACTCCGCAAATGCTTCAAGGCACCTGAACGCATGATTCTGTTTGAAGAGATTGATCTTCAACAAGACCCGTCTTACCGAGAGCATCCCGTTGCTATTCTTGAAGAAACCGAACGCAAGACCCGCAACAAGTCCATCAAATTCTTGAAAGTCAAGTGGTCACACCATACAGACCGAGAAGCTACGTTGGAACGAGAAGATCATCTTCTTTCCGATTACCCTTCCTTTTTCCAGTCCTAGATCTCGGGACAAGATCTTTTTGTAGTAGAGGAGAGTTTGTAATGCCCCGGATGTAATACTTTCCCTTTTGGGCATATAATATATCTCCGGCTTCCTCTATTCCTTTTCGGGTTCTTTGTCTTTCGGGTTTTCGTCGTTTTGTTGTGTGCGTGTGTGGCATTCATTCATATCATATAGTCATGTGCATCGCATTGCATTTGTGTTGTCAGTTGCATCCGGTCCAACCCGTTCCTTCCCGTTGTCCGTTTCGCGTTCCGGAGCTCCCTCACGTGTCCGTGGCGTCCCGTAGGCCTACTTTGTTGTTTGGCCGTGTAACGTTTCCGGTTTGGCGCGAGACTTGTCGTGTGTTGTTGTATTGGTGTGTGTAACCTGCCTGTCAAATCTCGTCGCATTTCGAGTCCGTTTGCTACCCCAACAGTTATTCTCATGGGCTCAAAGTGCCTCCACTTTGAGGCCCAAGACACACCCTCCAACAGCCCACCAACCACTCCTAACCACTTCTATCATCTAGGCCATCCAAATCTGATCCTGTGGCTGAAAACCGCACTCCATTTGGACAACCCTAGCTACTTGTGCCTATATATTTGTCCACTCCCCCCAAATTTTGCCCCAAATCAAGGAAACCCTAGCCCCCACTTCATCCCCTTCCTCTAGCCACCACCTCGCCGGAGTTCCGCCGGAGTTTCGCCGGAGTTCGCCGGAGTACACCTCCTCCACCTCATCCTCTCCTCCGCGCCGTTCCGCTCCCCCCGCAGCAAAACCGCCGCCTCCGGCCTCTCCCCGTCGCCGGGCCGGCCACCCCGCACCAGATCCGGCCGGCTAGGGCGCCGCCCGTCCCTTCCCGCGGATCCACCGCCGCCAGCATCGTCCGCCACCGCCTGGACCTCGATCGGGGAAGATCCCGATCGGGTCAACGCTTCCAGCGCTCGCCTCCCCGACACGGCCGCTTCGCCCAATCTCCCAGGGCCCTACTCCTCCAGCGACTGGGCCTCGCCCCGCCTCCTTCGGGCCGTCGCCAGCCGTCCCGCCTCACCGGGCCAAGGCAGCGCGGCTCCTCCCAGCCGAGCCGGGCCGGCCTCCCTCCACCGAGCCGCATCGCCCCCTTGCGCCGATCGCCGCCAGGCCGCGACCCCGCCTGGGCCGCGCCTTCGCCTCGCCACTCCAGGCCGCGAGCACCGTCGAGCCTCTCCTCCGCAGGAGTGGGCCGCCTCCATCCTCCCGGCCCAGGCGCCTCCGCCCCGCGTCGGGCCGCCAAAACCCCAGGAGGCCCAGCGCCTCTCCAGATCGGCCGACCGCCAGATCCGCCTGAGCGCCTCGGCCTCCTCCGCCCCATCCTTCGCGGGCCAGGCCCAGCCAGGGCCTCTTCACCCAGCCGCAGCGCCGCCTCCTTCGCGGGCCAGATCCGCCGGCCCGTCCGCCACTCCGCAGCCGCTGCCTCTCCACCGGCCCGTTCCGTCGCGGGCCGAGCCCGTTGACTTCTTCCAGATCCAGATCTGAGAAGGTTGTTTACAAATCCCCTAAGTCCCAGTTTTTGCTTGTCTGATGCTAATTTCAAACTGTGATAACTTCTTGTGTGTTGATCCGTTTTGCGCAAATGAGATGTCCAGACGTTCGTGGTGACTTGCTCTACGTTTCATTCCATTGTGCCATGCATGTTTGAGATCATCTAGATGCTTATTTTTCTGTTGCAAGAGTGCATCCCGTTATAAACTGCTGCTATGTGTTGTTTTTATGCCATCTTTGCATAGTGATATCTTTTAGCTCGTTTATCCGAATGATGCAAATGACATGTCCACGTGTTCGTCTTGCCATGCTCTACATGTTGTTTATGTTAGGTTGCATGATAGATTTAATCTTGCCATGGTTATCCTCGTTGCAAAGTGCTCTGTGGCTGTTTAGTTGTCTAACTTGTTATAAGATGCCATCTTGTTGAGCTCATTGCTATCGTTGTGTTTATCTCCATGATGCATGCTTGTATGTTTCGGAATCACCATCATGTGTACTTTGATGTGGTGCTTACCACTTGCCATGTTTAGTTTAGAGGTGACTTAAACTTGCTCTTATAGATGCCATGATGAAACTGCTGTTTTAACACTTAGTGTATTTTCACTAAGTCTGGAATCTATAATGTTCCGATGCCATGTTTGCGTGCTGTTCTAGGACAAACCATGATAGTTTTGGAGTGTCTCTTGATGGTTCCTTGTAGTATATATTGTTGGCTATCCATTCATGTTCTCACATGCTTATTTAAGTGGCTGTAGCATATTTAACTTTTGCTCCAAAGTTTCAATAAAATTTTGCTGTCAGGATTTTGTTGTCAAGTTCAATATGTCCAAGCTTGTTGCTATTGATCCGTGGCTCCTTTGGGGGTGCACCTTTGGACTTATTTGCTATAGGATATGTCTAGTTTATGTTCATGCTCTTTTCCATGGTGTTTGGGTGCTGTAGCTTAATTATCTAGTGCTCCGAAGTTGCTATGTTGCTGTAATTTTTCAGCTTGTGCATATTTCTTGTTTCGGGCATAACTTTTAGCCCGTAGCTCCGATTTCAGCAAGTCTTATATGAAACTTGATTGATTTTCCGTGTAGATTCATAATATCCTGTTGTTATAATGTTTTGAAGTGTTTTGCTTGAGTGCTATTTTCCGTGCTCAGTGTGCTCTCTTAGTGCATCCATCATGCATCCATCATTTTTGTGTGCGCATTGCATCTTGTTGATCCGTGCCTTGTGTGATTGTATTGTTTAGAGCTGAAAGCTGAGACCGAGTACGATTACGAGCACGAGGTTACCAACGAGGTTGAGCACGAGGACCCTTCTTACGATCCGAACGACGACTCTTCAGGCAAGATGACCGGACCCCGATAACATTACTATCTTTGCCTATTGCTAGAGTATCGCTATATAGTCTTGCCTCGATGCCCATGTTTTTCCTGTCAGCCTCCTACTTGTAACCATGACCATATTTAACCACCCTACCTATGCAAACCGTTGAATGGCTAAGTACGCTTCGCTCAGCCCCTCTTATAGCATTGCTAGTTGCAGGTGAAGTTGAAGCTGCTTGCTTCATGTTGAAGTTTGTGGGTTATATCACACTATATAAATGCTTAAAAATGAAATCATCTATATATTGGCAAGGGTGGAGGGCTAAGCCTTTTGCTTGGTGATTTGTTCCACTCATGCTGCTAGGAACCGTATAAACTGGTGTTATGTTCCTTGATTATGCGTTCCTCACACGGTTGGGGTTTATGGGACCCCCTTGATAGACTGCTAAGGCTAAGTCTTTTCCAGCAAGTCCCAACATTGGTACTATTCGCCTAATAACTAATAAAACTTGCATAGGGTCTTGCAAACCCGAGTTCTTAATCAACAACCCCGGGCCAGTGCTCCTCATGAGTGTTGGTCCGAAACGGGGGTCCTGCGGGGTCACCATGAGGTAACTCGAGGATTGATATAAACCTGTAGCATCACCCATCCGGTCGTGTCCTGAGACTAGATACGCGCGGCTACCATCAGGGTGTCGACACGCCGGGAGGATTTGCTGGATTAGCCTTACCTTAGTTCGGAGTATCTTGAGCACGGGATTCCGAGAATACTCGGGTCTTCCCACCTTGGAGTTGCGACTCCGCGGATCGTGGGCTTGTAATGGGCCAAGTTGGAACACCCCTGCAGGGTTATGAACTTTCGAAAGCCGTGCCCGCGGTTATGTGGCAGATGGGAGCTTGTTAATATCCGGTTGTAGATAACTTGACACATTGTTCTAATACACTACCAGCGTGTGTACCGTGACTGTCAATTTCCGAATAGGGATTCGGGAGTTGAACACGGTGGGGTTATGTTTGTTGAGCTTTAGCTAGGATCACTTCGTGATCATCCCTTGACCGAGGCACTTCTCTTCTCGCATTCTTTCACGTAAGCTAGTGCTAGTTGCTGCTGCAGACACTTGTTCTTTTCTTCAGCCTTATCCTCTCCCAAGGCTTAAATAGTCTTGTTAACCGGGAACGGGATTGCTGAGTCCTCTGTGGCTCACAGTTACTTCACCACACCAGATGCAGGTCCGATGGTGAGCTATGCAGGTGATGGCACCGAGCTAGACTGGGAGTACGACGAGGAGCGTAGTCGATACTATGTTCATTATCCTGATGATCTGTAGTGGAGACTTCTACTAGGATTCGATCCGACCTGTGGATTTAAATTATGTTTGGTATCTTGTCATTTGGATTTTACCCTTAGAGGGTTGTGATGTTTTATTGAATGATGATTGAGACATGTATTGTATTTGTGTGACGTGGCGATTGTAAGCCAACTATTTTATGTTTTCCATCCCCATCTTTTACATGAGTTGTGCAAAGATACCAGACTTGCGATCATTCCAGCATGGGGTTATGTCTCTAAGTCGTGCCTCGACACGTAGGAGATATAGTCCCATCCTGGGCATTACATCAAGGCTGAATATCAGTGACCCGCTGGATTGCTTCAACCACTCAAGGTTCCTGAGTGGAAGTGGGATAAAGTCGGAATGGACTTCATCACTGGATTACGTCGAATAGAGGACATGACTTCATCTGGGTCATAGTCGACCATTTGACCAAGGTGGCCCATTTCATTCCTGTCAAGACTACTTATGACGGCAACCGGCTGGCAGCTCTCTACATCGACATAATCGTAAGCCTTCACGGCGTTCCCAAGGAGATTGTGTCAGATCGAGGAACCCAATTCACCTCAAGGTTCTGGAAGAAGTTCCAAGAAGCCTTGGGAACCAAGTTATCTTTCAGCACGACTTTTCGCCCACAGATCGGAGGTTAGACAGAACGAGTAAATCAAATTCTCGAAGACATGCTCCGAGCCTGTATCTTGGCATATGGAGCCAAGTGGGAAGATTGTCTCCCTTTTGCCGAGTTCTCCTATAACAATAGTTATCAGTCGAGCCTTCAGATGGCACCATTTGAGGTGTTGTACGGACGCAGATGTCGCACACCCCTCAACTGGTCAGAGACTGGAGAAGGGCTAGTCTTTGGACTTGATATTCTCCGCGAAGCAGAAGAGCAAGTCCAACTAGTCAGAGAACGTTTGAAGGCAGCCAAGTCAAGGCAGAAGAGCTATGCTGACACTCATCGTCGGGACATGAGTTTCCATGTCGGGGACCATGTGTACCTGCGGGTAACTCCTCTAAAGGGAACCAAGCGTTTCCACGTCACGGGGAAGCTTGCACCAAGGTTCATTGGACCCTTTGAGATCACTGCACGATGAGGAGAAGTGGCTTACCAGTTGGAACTACCACCTGAGCTATCCGATGTGCACAATGTGTTCCACGTGTCACAACTCCGGAAATGTCTCCAAGTTCCGAATAAGCCTGATCTCTACAAGGATGTTGATCACCAAGCCATTGATCTGCAGCCTGATTTGACCTACCGCGAGAAGCCCATTCGCATTCTGGATGAAGCAGAACGACGGACGCGAAGCCGTACCATCAAGTACTTCAAGGTCCAGTGGAGAAACCACACGGAAGCAGAAGCAACCAGGGAACGTGAAGACTATCTTAGATCCGAGTATCCCGATCTCTTTTAAGACCTAGTTTAGGAATCTCGGGGACGAGATTCTTGTAAGGGGGGTAGGTCTGTCACACCCTGCATTTTGTAACATGTTAATTGCATCAATGAAGCATGAAAATTTGGACCAGCAACTTTTTTTTGGCATTATTTGGCTTTTATTTGGAATTGAGTTTTTCCTTCATATGTTTTTCATGTGCTCATTAAAGTCAACTTTTACCTCTTGTAGAATTCATCTCCATACCCAAAACTTCTGCCCAATGATCATGCCAAGTGTTATATAGCAGTATAGTATTTTCTTATAAAATTATTTTGGCCAAAATGTATTTTTTAAAATTTAGTATTCCAAAACCCCCTGAATTGAGGTTTGCACTGCAAGTGCTTGATTTAGGGTGAGAAAATTATTTCAAAAAGTATATTTGAGACCTAGTAGTCATAGGACTCCCAGAAACCACAAAAGTATAATTTTAAAAGTTATTTTCCTATTTTATTTAAAAGCTTTTTCTTAAGGCCAGAAATGGTCTTTAATAGGGGAAAATTATTTAAGTGTTTCAAAAATATTTGCCAAAATTCAGGGAGACTCATAGGACATATAGTGTCCATATATAAGAGTTTCAACACTTGGTCATGTTCAAAATAATGGGCTAATCCCTCTAAAACCCTTTCGGGATATTCCAAGCTTTTGAAATATTTACAAAGGAAATATTCTCCAAAATTTCCAAGGAAATTCTATCATGTCATATATGACATATTTGATGATCTTGCCAAGTCCCATGCCTTGGGAAGCAAGATAGCATCCTCAAAACCCTTCAAAGCCATTCTGTCCATATTTGAAGTTTGAGAAACTTTACATTGCCAAACTTGTCCACATGCTCTCAAACTTGGTGCACATGCTATAATGGCCTAATAAGGCATCTAGACCAAATGGCACAAGATTTGGAGTAGGGAAACTTGATCAGAGTACCCCAAAACCCTTTCTGTTCAAATTCAAATTTGAACAACTTTACATTACCAACTTCTTATCTGGAGCTTCAAACTTTGTGAGCATGATCAATACCCCAAATGATGAAACTACACCAAGTGGTGCATCAAGGGGAGATGATTAGCTTGACTTAAACAAGATGAAGCCATTTCTGTTGTTTTCTAGGGTTCACCAAAGTTACATTGGATAGTTTCTTCAAATGAGCCCAAATTTGGTGAAACACCCTATTTCCTTATGACATTCAATCCTGTTAAGTGTCATGGCTAGTGGAAATCATTTGCTTGACCAAAACTTGATCAAACACCTTCTGGCATTTTACCAAAACCATCATCTTGGCCTCTTTTACTATTTACTTTTGCCTCAACTTTCTACCACAGCTTCACCTAGTTACATTCTATCTCCAGTAACTTCCCCATGTCCACAGCTCCATGATTGAGGGGTGAAAACCCTAAGTTACCTTGCTGGACAACCAAATTCCACCCATTTACCAGCTTCACTCCTCTCTCACTGCACCTCCAGAGCATCCAAGGCCACACCTGAGTTATTTACCTTGTGCTGGACCCCCCAGACACGGCGGACACGCCCAGAGAGCCAATGGCATGCCATGGCATGCAATAAGCTCGCTCCAGAGCGTGCTACAGTGCGCACCCGCACTGTAGCTTCGACCAATCGCTTGCCCCCGACCACCTCATGCTCCCCCCTCGCGCCTACCGATGCGCCTCGACGTCTGCGACTCTCCCCGGCGCTGTCCCCCTCCTCCTCCTCCCTCCAGTGGCCGCCCTCGCACGCGCGCTGGCTGCCCGCGAGCTCCAACCTCTGGCCTCGCACGCGCGCGCCCTCTGGAGCATCCCCCGCTCCCCCTCTTCCTTCCCTCCGCCCTGGAATTCGTCCAGCAACACCCCAGACTCAATCCCATCGCCTCCCGTGCACTGTGGCGTCGAGCAAAAGCTCGCCGGTGCACAGGTCCACGGGACCACGCCGTTCACCTATAAATAGGGCCCCCGAGCCCCTACTCTCTTCACCAACAGCCTCCCCACACTCCCAGTAGCACTCCAGCACCACCCACTCGCCCCCAGGAAGCCTCTGTGCTCGGGATCGACCGGAGCTCCGCCGCGTCGGGCGACCGGAGATCTCGCAGTACAGCCCCTCTCCGCCCCGATTCTTGCTCGATCTGGAGCCGCCGTACCCCACTGACTCGTTCCCCTCCTTCTCCCACTCCTATTGCAGCCCGGAGCGAGCCAGCCAGGATCTTCCCGACGCTCCTCCGCCGCGCGTCCTCGCCGCCGGCGAACCAGGCCTCTCCGGCGAGCCGCACCACCACCACTGGAACGGCGACTCCTCGCTGAGCCCGTTCCTGCCCTCCGTTTGCCCTGCCGTGCCCGGAATTGCCGCCGGTGAGCTCGCCCTCGCTTTGGCTATGAGGTTGAAGATGACAGGCTGGCCCCGCCTGTCATCCTCACCGCTCTCTCTCCCCTCGCAGCCACTGACCGCCGGGCCCCGCCCGTCAGGTTTGAAAACCTTGACGCGCGCGCGCTGGCGCCCGAGCGGTGGGCTATTCGCCCTGGGCCGTGCACTGTGGCCGTTCTGGCCCAGTGGCACAAGACCTTTTCTCTTTTTCTTTTTCTGTGACTATTTCAAATAATTTCACAGAAATAAATATTTGTCCAAATGAATTAATTCCAACTCCTAAAATCTTGTAAAATTCCAACCTATTTAATGGTGTCACTTTCACACATATCCATGAACCTTTTCTGTTCTGTTTAAATTCAAATTCATATTTGAACATTAAAACTTATGTTCAAAAATCCTTAGATCCCATTCTGCAACTCCAAAATTCCAACTAAGAATTTTTTCCATCTTAGTTTTCCCACTAGTATTTAACAAAAATAAGTTGACATTTTTCTGAGCACTTTGAATTTTCTGTTTTTATTGTGGTCTTATTTTCCCATTGTTATTTTGCGACGATTAGATACCGTATTTGACGAGGTTGCTGAGGAAGAAGGTGTAGAAGGATTTGAAGACTTTGAAGACCAAGCCAATCCAGGAAAGCAGCCCTTTGACCATGATACACTTGTGTTCTTCAGAACCCGTTTGTTCCCGAATGCATGATGATAAGAGTTACGGTGGTGACCTAGTTAAGAACCACCACATGATGCACGCTTACTCATGATCTTGCTATGTGCTAGATGTCATGCATATGATTAGTAGTGATGCTTAGTGATGCATGTGTGCCGTGAAACCTTCGGGGTTGCATTCTTTTCAAAAACCCCATCAGGTGCCCCTAATGCCCGAGGGTGATATTGAGTTAGGTCATCACTTGAGGAAGAAGTGATGTGCCGGTAAAGATCTTGTGCATGGGTGAAATGATGGATTAGATTTATGTGTGACTACCGTCCCAACCAAACATGTGCAACCACTCTACCCCTTATGGGACGGGGCGTTATTGATTACTTAGACCGATACTAGCATGGTGCCCGCATTACTAGTGACGGGAAGACTTGAGGTCTTTCCCGGGACGGGGTCGTGCTTGGATAGACGACCATGACTGTTTTTACAGGGCACCGGACACACCGTTGGTCCCTTCGGGTACGCGTGACATTGAAATTAGTGCAAGTCCCATGATCTATTGTTTGTACTCGAGGGCCGTGTACCAACGAGTGGACTCTATGTTAGTGTCGTCTAAGGAAAGATAATGACCGGGTGCTTCCCCCGAGTACTTGAGGTACTGCGGGATTGTGGGTGACACGAAAGCTTCCCGGATCTTGTGGGTAAAGTGCGCAACCTCTGCAGAGTGTAAAACTATTCGAATAGCCGTGTCCACGGTCATGGACAGTTGGGTGGTGCTACTTAAACTATGTCCAGAGTTTTACTGCATCGGTGAAAGTATGTGTGTGTGATGAGTCAAGGTGGTGACTTGACTAGTTGAGCTGAATCATATTCATGTTGATATTGGTAACCTGTCCTCGAGGTTATGTGAAGATTATTGATGCATATACTTGATGATAGAATATTTATTCTAGCTCGTTGCTAGATTGCTCATTGTTGTACAATTGCATTGTTACTTTGAACCAAATCATGGGTTGCTTGTGAGTACATTTAAAGTACTCATTGGCTTGCCACTGGTTATTTAATTGGCCAGGCATGGAGGAACAGGAATATGAAGAAGAGTTTTATGGAGACGATCATGCGAACTAGGACGCTATCCCAGTCAGAATGCCTGTAGGGTTAAGGAAGATGGCATGGGTTCTACCTATCATCAAAGACTTCCACTATTTGAGTTATTTGCTATTCAGCCCGTGAGGCTTTATCTATGTAAGACTTAGCCATAATGGCCTTAATTTGTGTAAGACGGTATGTATGGATGTAAGACTCTTGTTATTCAGCTTCTGTGTGTTCAGTGAGCATTGATCTCTGGGATCACTATACACGTGCATTAGGTGATCTCGACTTCTAAGTCGGGGTCCCCACACCAGATGGCTTCTTCTCTCTCTTTGATCCTCAATACAAAGATCTCCTCGATTCTCTTAGAGATCTATTCGATGTAATACTTTTTGCAGTGTGTTTGCCGAGAGCCAATGAACTGTGGATTTATGAACAAGTTTATCTATGCATATTATTTGGTTCTTCTCAGAATTCTTATATGCATGATTTGATATCTTTGCAAGTCTCTTCGAATTATGGGTTTAGATTGGCCTACTAGATTGATCTTTTCTTGCAATGGGAGAAGTGCTTAGCTTTGGGTTCAATCTTGCAGTGTCCTTTCCCAGTGATAGTAGGGGTAGCAAGGAACGTATTGTATTGTTGCCATCGAGGATAAAAAGATGGGGTTTATATCATATTGCTTGAGTTTATCCCTCTACATCATGTCATCTTGCTTAATGCGTTACTCCGTTCTTATGAACTTAATACTTTATATGCATGCTGGATAGCGGTCGATGTGTGGAGTAATAGCAGTAGATGCAGAATAGTTTCGGTCTACTTTACACGGACGTGATGCCTATATTCATGATCATTGCCTTAGATATCTTCATAACTATGCGCTTTTCTATCAATTGCTCAGCAGCAATTTTTCACTCACCGTAATACATGCTATCTTGAGAGAAGCCACTAGTGAAACCTATGGCCCCCTCTTTCCTATTATATTGAATCTCTTTTATTTCCTTCGCATCTCGTTTACTACTTTGCAATCTTTAATTTCCAATATATACAACAAAAATACCAAAAATATTTACTTTACTATCTTTATTAGATCTCACTTTTGCGAGTGACCGTGAAGGGATTTGCAACCCCTTTATTGCATTGGTTGCAAGGTTCTTGATTGTTTGTGCAGGTCTTTTGTGTTGTCTCCTACTGGATTGATACCTTGGTTCTCAAAACTCAGGGAAATACTTACACTACTTTGCTGCATCACCCTTTCCTCTTCAAGGGGAAACCAACGCATGCTCAAGAGGTAGCATTGGGTTACCCATGTCATATTGACGAGGATCCCATAATAAGCGGGCACAATCTCTGCTTTGACAAGATGTGCCAATGGAGGCTATGCCTCGAAACACGAAACCAGAGCCAAGAAAATGGTTCGAAATATTAAAGGCTCAGACATGACGTTCTGCTAGAAAAGTTGTTAGTAAAGACACAATGTTTGTTTTTGACACATTACCTTCATGGCTAAGGGTTGTACTAATCATGGTTGGTTGGATTACTCGTTATGGGCCGGACTGGTGGCCGTGAAGATCATCGCTGAATATTATCTCCCGTATCTGGATAGGACTCCTATATGTGTAGAATGGCAAGTTTAAAGTCCGGGTGTAATGTTTCCTTCCTCTGCAAAATGATCGTGTACAACCCTAGGTCCCACCGGTGCATATATAAACCGGAGGGTTTAGTCCGTAGGAAAAAACAATCACAATTACGTAGGCTAGACTTCTAGGGTTTAGCCCTTACGATCTCGAGGTAGATCAACTCTTGTAACCCTATATTCTTCAAGATCAATCAAGCGGGAAGTAGGGTATTACCTCGATAGAGAGGGACCGAACCTGAGTGAACATCGTGTCCCCAGTCCCTTGGTACCATCGATCCTCAAAAACACAGTTCGGGACCCCCTACCAGAGATCTGCCAGTTTTGACACCGACAATGATCTTAAGAAATTATTATGAAAATTGAAAGAAAAGTCTTTGAATGCTAGAATGAAATGTGATCCTAAGTTTGCTACTTCACCTATCTGTGTTACTGATAAGGATTATGAATTCTCCGTCGACCCAGAGTTGATTACTTTGGTAGAATCTGATCCTTTCCATGGCTATGAAACTAAAACCATAGTGGCACATCTTACTAAGCTAAATGATATAGCCACCCTTTTTGCTCATGATGAGAAAACTCGCTTTTATTATATCCTCAAGTTGTTTTCGTTCTCATTAATGGGTGATGCTAAAGCTTGGTACAATACTCTTACTCCTGGTTGTGTGCGTAGTCCCCATGATATGATTCACTACTTCTCTGAAAAATATTTCCCTTCTCATAAGAAACAAGCTGCCTTGCAGGAAATATGTAACTTTGTGAAAATTGAAGAAGAGAGTCTCCCACAAGCTTGGGGGGGGGGGCTTCTCCAATTTTCTTAATGCTTTGCCTGATTATCCACTTAAGAAAAATGAAATATTTGATATCTTCTATAATGGACTAACCGATGCTTTTAGGGATTTCCTAAATAGCTGTGCTGGTTGTGTTTTTAGGGAAAGAACTATTAATCAAGCTAAGGAATTATTGAATAATATATTGAAGAATTATGATGACTGGACACTTCGTGAACCACCGCCTAAACCCACTCCGAAGAAGAGGGGTATCTTATATCTTAGTTCTGAAGATATGCAAGAGGCAAAGAAAAGTATTAAGGAAAAAGGCATTAAAGCAGAGGATGTCAAGAATTTACCACCTATTTAAGAGATACATGGACTTGTCATACCACCAGCCAAGGTGACGGAGGTAAGTTATTTAATGAAATTTGATGAAAGTGATATCCCTTACAATAAACATCCTTGTCGATGTCTTTATGAGTTTGATAATTACATTAGAAAACAAGATCACTTCAATGCCAATGTCATGAAACAAATAAAATACAACTATGATATGATTGCTCGCTTGAGTGACTTGTTATTTAGAATCTATAATGATGTTAGGGGTATGGGAAAACATGCTTCTATGGTTCAAACTCAGTTAGAACAAGTTGCTCAATCTCAGAAAGAATTGCTCAATGAAATGAATAATAATATAACTGATTTTGGTGTTAGAGTAGCAACTAGAGAAGGTAAAATGACTTAGGAACCACTTTATCCCGAGGGACACCCGAAGATAATTGAACAAAATTCACAAAGACTTAGCACTAGTGCACCTAGTCCTCCTAGAAAGAGAAATAAAAATCATAGGACTTTGCACACCTCTAGTGAACCTGAAAACCCTCCTGAAAATAGTAATGATGTATCTATCTCTGATGCTGATACTCAATTTGGTAATGAACATTCACCTAGTGATAATGAAAAGGATAATGATGATGTTAAGAAAGACACTCAACCAGACAATGATAAACAAGCAGATAATGATGTTGAGATAGAACCTGCTGTTGATCTTGATAACCCACAACCCAAAAATAAAAGATATGATAAAAGAGACTTTGTTCCTAGAATACATGGAAAGGAAACAGAACCATGGGTACAAAACCCATGCCCTTTCCATGTAAATCAACTAAGAAGAAAGATGATGAAGATTTTGAACGCTTTGATGAAATGCTTAGGCCAGTCTTTTTGCGTACCCGCTTGACGAATATCTTAAAAATGACCCCTTATGCAAAGTGCATGAAAGACGTTATCACTAATAAAAGGAACATACCAGAAGCTGAAATATCCACCATGCTTGCTAATAATTCTTTTAAAGATGGAGTTCTTAAAAAACTTGAAGATCCTGGAATACCAATTATACCTTGCTCCATAAAGAGAAATTATGTGAAAACTACTTTATGTGATTAGGGAGCTAGTGTTAGTGTCATGCCTTTCTCTCTATATAAAAGACTTGATTTGAACAAGCTCACACCTACTGAGGTATCTTTACAAATGCTAATAAATCAACTGCTATACCTATTGGTATTTGTGAAGATGTGCCCTTTGTTGTTGCCAATGTAACTATTTTAACTGACTTTGTTATACTGGAGATGCCCGAGGACGATGATATGTGTATTATTATTGGTAGTCCCTGTTTAAATACCGCAGGGGCTATTATTGATTGAAATAAAATCAAGGTCACTTTTCATATCAATGGTAATGAGCACACGGTGCACTTTCCGAAGAAACAATTACAAGTGAATGGTATAGATGTTATTGAAAATTCCCCAACAATTGCTATTGGGAGTTTCCAGATCCCTCTACCTACTGCCACAAAGAAATATGAAATACTTATTGTTGGGGATGTGCATATCCCCATTGAGGTAACTTAGTATTCTACAAAAATTCTTTGGTCTCATGCTAACTGAAAGTGGTTGTTAATAAGACTTGATCAACCTTATTAATTAATAATTTTTGAGAAGTATGAAGTTGAAGAATCTAGTGAGCGCAACTCCTTGTCCCTACCTTTTATTCTCTGTTTTGGTAGTTTATTAAAAATAAAATGCCATGCTTTGCCTATTTACTGTTTTTCCGTACAATAAAAAATAGCTAAAAAATAAAAGTGCTCAGAATGCCCTGAAATTTTAACACAATTTTTCTGATTATTTTAGAATTTTTAGTGCAAATAACATCAGAGGGGGTGCACCAGGTGGCACAACCCACTCGGGCGCGCTAGCAGCCCCAGGCGCGCCCTGATGGATTGTGGTTCGCATGTGCCCCCCTCACTTATCTCTTTAGTCCACTTCATGCTCTATCTCTAGAAAAAATATCACCATTGCTCTCTCCCTCATGTTCTTGCTCTCAAATCCACGGATTTTGATCTCTTTGCTCGAAGCTCGATTTCCGAATCTATTTTGGTGGATTGCTACTTGGTATGTGAGTCCCCATTGCTCCAATTAGTTTTTGCGTTAGTGGTTTATATTTTTAATAATTAGCTATTCTTGGTGCTGCTGTAGATGAGCTTGCATGTTGAATTCTTAGAGTTCTAAGTAGTTCGAATGCTCAAAATGGCCTCTATGCATGCCTATGAGTAGTTGTTATCATTCTTGAGAAGTTTTGTTGACAAAATTTTTGTGGACCAAAATTTTTCAGAAATTGTATGCGAATAAAATGTACTTATTTGGAAGGATTTCTTCGAGGAGAAGGTCCTCAGAAGCATCATGCAGTATTGGCTCGATACGTTGGTCTTACGTTGAACCAAGCCCAAGCTCACTCCGAGAAGCTACTACTAAATCTTGCATATGGCCATGCAATGAGTTCATGGTGAATACATGTATTAAAGAAGAATTTGAGCAATATTTTCACAATGCCGAGCTCGATCCCTACATCGAAGATAAGTGACCAACACCTCATCCTCGCTGAGACATTTACCAAATAGTTTAAATTTCATTCTTGTGAATCTAGAGTCTCATTTAAACTGTATGATAGCCCATTCACCTTGCCTCTAAAGACATTTTCTAATATTTGCAAAATCCCATTTTGGGGTTTGCTAGATGAACCACCTAGGTCTGAGTATGAGTTATTTCTGACTAGTCTTTGTTATGGAGAGGATACAGGAGTGACTCAAGATAGAATAAAAAGCATCCATTTTCCTTCAATTCACTATTTTGCACTGTTTAATGGTAATTTTATCGTAGGAAAATTGGACTGTAGCACACTGTGCACTCATGACTAGAGCCTCATACACACTGCCCTCACTGGTACTCAATGTTATAACCTTGGAGAGATTGTTGCTCGCAGATTGCAGCACAACGCTGGTAGCGGTTGTTTTTATGGTGGGATTTATGCCTCATGTTTAGCAAGGGAGTTGCCTGTATCAACTTTGCTGAATGAACCTATACTACCCACTCAATATTTAGACTTTGAGGAAATGAAGCACCATAAGTTTCTTCAGGGAAAAATTAATAACTATACTTATAACCTTAGGTTTAATAAAAATCATATTGTGGATACCTTTTTACCTGCGTCTTCTCTCTTTGATTTCCACAACAAAGGAATATACTATGTTTCTGAGAGCGAAGCTCGTGCACACAATGCGGAGGTCATGGCTGCTTGGCGGGCTGACATGGTTGCACCAAGAGCCTCCGTGAGCTACCACACTAACTACTATGCAGGCCATTAAAGAGGATTGCCAAGCTAGGCCAAAAGCCTAAGCTTGGGGGAGTACATGTTTCCACCGACATTATATTCATGTTCACACATTTCATTCCAGTTGTTGGCGTTCACATTTTTTATTATATTATGCATGCTAAATAGATTTTTCCTTGCTTTCCTTTTACATGCTTGAAAAACCTTGAGAAAACCCAAAAATATTTCTTGTTTCTTTTCGGTCTTTCTTTCTGGTTTAATTAGCCTTAGTACTAAAAGAAAACCCAAAAAGATTTCTCTGTTCTTCTTTTGTTTGTTGGGAGCTTTCCCGTGTAAATAGTTTTTCTCATTTTTTTTTCTTTATTTATTTTGCCTTCTTTGAGAAAAAACAAAAACTACAAAAATATTTCTGTGTATTTCTCTGATTTTTTTTTCTATTTCTTGAGTCGTACCAAGGAGAAGACCACGATTAAAATGTTGAGTGGCTCTCATATGCATTATCATTTATCTAATAAACATCCATATTACCTTGTCTTCTCCTTCTGAATAAAATGTTTGCAGATTTCAACTTAGTCGAGGGTGTTCTTGCACAATTATTATTTTCATATCATTTGATCGTGCAAGTGAAAGGCAATAGTGATGATATTTGGTTAACTGGCCGTGGCAGAGAGAAACGGGTATGAATTCAACTTGTTTTTGTTTTTGTAAATATGTTTAACCTAGTATCGATGATTCAGACTATTATGATCAAACATGTTTGCAACGACAATTAAAGATTATAGTTTCTCATGCCATGTTTAAATAGCTAGGAGTGGATAATGATTTATCTTGGAGGTCAACATTGCGCTAAAATGATTGTGATGTAGTATGATGATATGTTATCCTCCTTTGAATGTTTCAAGTGGCTTGACTTGGCACATGTTCATGCATGTAGTTGAATCAAAATCAACATAGCCTCTATGATATTTATGATCATGGTGTCCATATCCTACTCATGCTGATATCCAATGTTTATTATGCATAATGTATGTTCATGACCATTGTTGCTCTCTAGCTGGCCACTTCCCAACCTACTTGCTAGCCTTCGCCTCTACTAAGCGGAAATACTGCTTGTGCAACAAATTTAAAAATCAAGGTTATTCCAGATGAGTCCACCATACCTACCTACGTGCGGTATTACCCTGCCATCCCAAGTAAATTTGCAGTGCCACCTCTAAAAACTTCAAATAAACATTTTCTTGTGTGCCTGGAATGTTCATAGAGTGACAGGAGGTAGTTGATATCTTCCATGATAAGCGGGTTATTCTCACAACGAGTGTTTATTCACTTGTCCTTGCACGATAGGGGCGGTAATAGGGACTCCTAGTCCCAAATTTAAAAAGAAAAAAGACTTACAAATAATCAAACAATACTCCTACGGGGTGAAACCTTTACTTTTCCGATTGGGAACCACTACTGATGTGTTTAACATGGACGATATTTATAACTGATGGTCATGAAGTAAATATGAAGGGTGCATCTCTCAAAATTACATTTATCTCTATTTTAAAACCTTAAGCTCTAGCACCTCTGCAAATCACTGCTTCCCTCTGCGAAGGGACTATGTATTTACTTTTATGTTGAGTCATCACCCTCTCAAATAAGCGCTAGATCTGAGAGCACTGTTGTCATCCTCATGCATTATGTGTAGTGAATGTTGGGTGTTAGAATGACTGGATCTTCTCTACCATGAATTTCTATGTTTCGTTGCTGCTTGAACTTTGGAGGTGCTCTGCATTTATGTTTTGCGGTCTTCGAAAGGGCTAGCGAGATTCCACTGTTGTCATATTATATCATGGTTGTTTTGACAAAGTGCTGACATTTGAGATATCTTATTATTTCTCTATAGTTGTTTATGCTATTGATATGAGTTAATATAATTTCTAAGAGTTATCGACGACATGGTTAGTTATAATCCTTGCTAAAAACCTGGGTGCTACTGAAGCTTATTTATGTAAACAAGTGCAAAAGAGTTCATAAAAGTTTTTCTTTTTCACTTTCATTTTATTTGCTTGAGGACAAGTAAAGGTTTAAGCTTATGGGAGTTGATACGTCTGCATCGTATCTAGTTTTCCTAACGTTTTTATCTTGTTTTGGACTCTAATTTTCATGATTTGAATGAAACTAACCCAGACTGACGCCATTTTCAGCAGAACTACCATGATGTTGTTTTTGTGCAGAAATAAAGGTTCTCGGATTGGAACGAAACTTTGCAAGGATTTTTATACAATAAAAGAGAATTGCTGGAGCCAAGAACCACCGGAGGGGGGGGGCACTTGGGTGGGCACAACCCACCAGGGCGCGCCCAGGTGGGTTTTCCCCACCTGGTGGCCCCGCAGACCTCAACCCTGATACTATAAATTCACATTTTCGGAGAAAACAATGAGGGATGAAGAATTATCTCGTTTCATGATACGGAGCCGCCGCCACCCCTGTTCTTCATCGGGAGGCCAGACCCGGAGTCCGTTTGAGGCTCCGGAGAGGGGAATCTTCAGTTTTCGTCATCACCAACCCTCCTCCATCGCCAATTCCATGATGCTCTACACCGGGAGTGAGTAATTCCTTCGTAGGCTTGCTGGTCGGTGAGGAGTTGGATGAGATTCATCATGTAATCGACTTAGTTTTGTTAGGGCTTGATTACTAGTATTCACTATGTTCTAAGATTGATGTTGTTATGACTTTGCTATGCTTAATGCTTGACACTTTGGGCCCGGCTGCCATGATTTCAGATCTGAACCATTTATGTTATCACCGTTCTATCTATGTTCTAAGATCCGACCTTGCAAGTCATAGTCATCTACTATGTGTTATGATCCGTAAACCCCGTAGTGACTATATTCAGGATACTTTCCGGTGATGACCGTAGTTTGAGGAGGTCATGTATTCACTATGTGCTAATGCTTTGTTACGATACTCTATTAAAAGGAGGCGTTAATATCCCTTAGTGTCCTTATGGACCCCGCTGCCACGGGAGGGCAGGACAAAAGATGTCATACAAGTTCTTTACATAGGCACGTATGTCTATTTACGGAATACATGCCTACATTACTTTATGAACTAGAGCTAGTTTTGTATCGCCCTAGGTTGTGACGATTACATGATGAATATCATCCAACAAATTCTCGATCCAATGCCTACGAATGTCTTACATATTGATCTTGCTAAGTTACTACTGCTACTGCTACTATTGCTACTGCTACAAAATTATTGCTATCAATGTCACCGTTACTATCGCTGCTACCGCTACTATCAAAACTATCATATTACTGTGCTACCGGTCACTTTGCTACAAATAATTAATCTCTAGGTGTGGCTAAATTGACAACTCAGTTGCTAATACTAGCAAATATTCTTTGGCTCCCCTTGTGTCAAATCTATAAATTTGGGTTGAATACTCTACCCTCGAAAATTGTTGGGATCCCCTATAATTGTGGGTTATCACAGCCAATGGCCGAATGACACAAGTCCAACGGTCGGAAATTGAGCACAACGGTAACATTCCTTGCGGAGCAAGAAATGCTAACTCCTCAGTTCGCTATCTCCTACAGCACGAAGAACAATGTCTACTGCTGGCAGGTAATCATTTGAAACATAAAGAGATTTCTCTCAGTTTTGCATAGGTTTTGGGCTAAGCGTCACATTGGATCTAAGCTTCGAGAACCTATACCCCTCTTAATTGTACGAATGTCCTATGACTCAAATAAATGAAAGAAGAACAACAAAATGAATACTACGTCTTCACTTTGTCTTCAAATTCCATTCGCTGCAGCTAATTTACTTCAGACAGAATCTCCTAACCAATTGATTCATGTTAGCAATAAATCTTTGAGGGGTTAACTCTTTCACATCAATCTTCTCGCCTACATGTCTTCAACAGATGTAGCTCATTCTTCTCTGCAACGCAGATATACTTCGGTGAAGATCCTCGAACTTGACAGTCCATGCCTGTTTCTTTCAACGATCTCCAAAACACAGGAGGGCAAATATTGCACCAATAGTCTCCCCCTTTTTGGATGATTGTTGACAAAACAGAACACATTGAAAGATATATAACAAAATGAAATGGAATGTGAAGGATAATGAAAGATGAGAGATAATTACGAAGATAAAGCACGCTCCCCGTGAAGGTATTCATCATTTGAATGCATATGAGATAAAATGGAAGGTAGCGAGATGAATCTTCGTATGAGTGATATTGACCTATGATATTATTCATAGCTCCTTTCAATTCACTTGATAGTGGCTGGTATATTTTCCTGTCACAACCTTGAAAAAGATTTGTCAGATATAATACTTTGAAATTATTAGTGATGAAGGATAAGACAAGAGATTTTGCTCAGATCACGGTCCGAATCCACACGAGATATATGGTCCCTGCAGGTTAGATACTCAAGGAGAATCAGAGCAAGGGAATCATAGGTATATAGCTTGGGGTAGATATGTTTCAAACAAGGTTCTCTTGCAACAAGGATGATAGATGGAGATGTGCGAGGATAAACAACTTATAAGACAGAGAGAATTCACTTTCGAATCTCAAGAAATTTAATCTGAAGCTAACTTTCTTCTCCCGCAATGTTAGATAACGAAAGATAATCGTCATAGAATATCTAACCATCAGAGACATAAAGTTTCAAGGAGTGAAATATCTTTACTAGAGAAACATGATTTTCGATTCTCCTTGAAGTGTTTTTCCCTGCACGATATATTAGCATCATTTTAGCAAGGAAGTAAACCTTTCGATTGCACCTGTAGATAGATAGTTGGAAGCAAATAGCATTGCAAGGGGGGGCTTATTAACGGTACATGATGGCCAAGTATTCCAACACCACACGCGGTGCGCCAGTTTCCAAAAGCAAATAGTTTGACACAAACCAAGTAGTACGATGGAAAAGCAAATGGCAAAAGGAAACGCCCTGCAAATAACCCGCTTATCTATCACTCAATGTTCTTCTCCCCCCTTTTTGTCAACAAGTGTCAAAAAGGAAAGAGAATGCATGCGAGGAACTACTCATACGAAGAATCCTCGGAATCATAACTCGAACTGTTCAACAAAGCAAAGCGAGCGATGGTCGAGGCCGTAGCAGGAGCTAGAGACGCAACATGGGATTCAGGATCAGCTTCGGGAGTAGCAGCGCAAGGAGCATCCAATTTCAAAAAAAATCCTACGCTCACGCAAGATCTATCTAGGAGATGCGCAGCAACAAGAGGGGGAGAGTGTGTCTACGTACCCTCGTAGACCAAAAGCGGAAGCGTTTGATAACGCGGTTGATGTACGATACGTCTCCAACATATCTATAGTTTTTGGTTGTTCCATGCTATTATATTATCCATCTTGGATGTTTTATATGCATTTATATGCTATTTTATATGATTTTTGGCACTAACCTATTTACCTAGAGCCCAGCGCCAGTTTCTGTTTTTCCCCATTTTCGAGTTTTACAGAAAAGGAATACCAAACGGAGTCCAATTAACGTGCCAATTTTTGATGATTTTTTATGGACCAAAAGAAGCCCCCGGAGTAAAAGAGTTGGGCCAGAAGAGTCCCGAGCCGTCCACGAGGGTGGAGGGCGTGCCCCCTATCTCGTGGACGACTCGGAGACCCCCCTGACGTGAGACCGACGCCAAAAGTTCCTATAAATACAGAAACCCCCAAAAAGAAACCTAGACCGGGAGTTCCGCCGCCGCAAGCCTTTGTAGCCACCAAAAACCAATCGGGACTCTATTCCGGCAACCTCCCAGAGGGGGGATCCCTCACCAGTGCCTGATACGTACATTTTGCATCATGCTTCTATGTTGTTATTTATTGCACTATGGGCTGTTATTACACATTATGTCACAATACTTATGCATTTTCTCTCTTATTTTACAAGGTTTACATGAAGAGGTAGAATGCCGGCAGCTGGAATTCTGGGCTAGAAAAGGAGCAAATATTGGAGACCTATTCTGCACAACTCAAAAAGTTCTGAAACTATATCTGGCGAAAGAAGTACAGGAGGGGGGACACCCACCGTCCACGAGGGTGGGGGGCGCGCCCCCTGGGCGCGCCCCCTGCCTCGTGGGCCACTAGGCAGCCCCTCGATGCCCATCTTCTGCTATATGAGGTGTTTTGACCTGGAAAAAATCATAAGGAGGCTTTCGGGACGAACCGCCGCCGTCTCGAGGCGGAACCTGAGCGAAACCCATCTAGGGCTCCGGCGGAGCTGTTCTGACGGGGATACTTCCCTCCGGGAGGGGGAAATCATCGCCATCATCATCACCAACAACTCTCCCATCTTGGGGAGGGTTATCTTCACCAACATCTTCACCAGCACCATTTCCTCTCAAACCCTAGTTCATCTCTTGTATCCAATCTTTGTATCAAAACCTCAGATTGGTACCTGTAGGTTGCTAGTAGTGTTGATTACTCCTTGTAGTTGATGCTAGTTGGTTTACTTGGTGGAATATCATATGTTCAGATCCATTATGCATATTAATACCCCTCTGATTATGAACATGAATATGCTTTGTGAGTAGTTACGTTTATTCCTGGGGACATGGGAGAAGTCTTGCTATAAGTGGTCATGTGAATTTGGTATTCGTTCGATATTTTGGTGAGATGTATGTTGTCTTTCCTCTAGTGGTGTCATGTGAACGTCGACTACATGACACTTCACCATTGTTTGGGCCTAGAGGAAGGCATTGGGAAGTAATAAGTAGATGATGGGTTGCTAGAGTGACAGAAGCTTAAACCCTAGTTTATGCGTTGCTTTGTAAGGGGCTGATTTAGATCCATATGTTTCATGCTATGGTTAGGTTTACCTTAATACTTATTTTGTAGTTGCGTATGCTTGCAATAGAGGTTAATCATAAGTGGGATGCTTGTCCAAGTAAGGGTAGCACCCAAGCACCGGTCCACCCACATACCAAATTATCAAAGTAACGAACGCGAATCATATGAGCGTGATGAAAACTAGCTTGACGATAATTCCCATGTATCCTCGGGAGCGCTTTCCTTCATATAAGAGTTTGTCCAGGCTTGTCCTTTGCTACAAAAAGGATTGGGACATCTTGCTGCACCTTATCCACTTTTACTATTTATTACGTGTTACCAATTACCTTATCACAAAACTATCTGTTATCGATAATTTATGTACTTGCAGAAAATACCTTACTGAAAACTGCCTATCATTTCCTTCTTCTCCTCGTTGGGTTCGACATTCTTACTAATCGAAAGGACTACGATAGACCCCCTACCCTTCTGGGTCATCAGTGCCCATCTTCATCATCCCGGTTCTTGATATGGCACGATCTTGATGTACCGCGAGCTTTGCTATTATAGTTGAATCATATGATGTTTCTCCCTCTGTACCTTGTGATGAATTGAGTTTTCCCTTTGAAGTTATCTTATCGGATTGAGTCCTTAAGGATTTGAGAACACTTGATGTATGTCTTGCATGTGCTTATCTGTCGTGACAATGGATATTCACGTGATGTACTTGATGTATGTTTTGGTGATCAACTTGCGGGTTCAGTGACCTCGTGAACTTATGCATAGGGGTTGGCACATGTTTTCGTCTTGACTCTCCAGTAGAAACTTTGGGGCACTCTTTGAAGTTCTATGTGTTGGTTGAGTAGATGTTTCTAAGATTGTGTGATGCATATTGTATAATCATGCCCACGGATACTTGAGGTGACAATGGAGTATCTAGGTGACATTAGGGTTTTGGTTGATGTGTGTCTTAAGGTGTTATTCTAGTACGAACTCTAGGATAGATCAAACAGAAAGAATAGCTTCGTGTTATTTTACAACGGACTCTTGAATAGATCGATCAGAAAGAATAACTTTCAGGTGGTTTCGTACCCTACAATAATCTCTTCGTTTGTTCTCCGCTATTAGTGACTTTGGAGTGACTCTTTGTTGCACGTTGAGGGATAGTTATATGATCCAATTATGTTATCATTGTTGGGAGAACTTCCACTAGTGAAAGTACGAACCCTAGGCCTTGTTTTGAAGCTTTGCAATACCGTATGTGCTCACTTCTATCATTAGTTACCTTGCTGTTTTTATTTTTAGATTACAAAAACCTATATCTACCATCCATACTACACTTGTATCACCATCTTTACGCGGAGCTAGTGCACCTATACAATTTTCCATTGTATCACTACTAGAAACAGGGAATTTGCCATCAGCCAGCTCTTTGCCATCTGCTAGCCGATGGCAAAGAACGTCTTTGCCATCTGCTTACAAAAAACAGATGGCAAAGAACTGACAGACGACAAAGAACATGGTTGCCATCAGCCAATTCTTTGCCATCTGCCAGTGGACGGCAAATAATCTTTTCCATCTGCCAGCAGATGGCAAAGAGGTTGGCAAATTCTGTGGCCGTCAGGTGTGTAACGTCATACGAGCCCCACCTCTTTGCCATCTGCGAGCAGACGGCAAAGATTCTTTGCCATCTGCTGGCAGATGGCAAAGAGATGGGGTTATTTTTCCAGGTAAAAAAAACTGTTCTTTCTATCTGCTCCCTCTCTCCCCTCCTCTCCCTCTCTCCCACGCATCTCACCCGCGCCCGCACCACCCGCCGCACCACAACCCCGCCGCCGCCCAAGCTCCCTGCCGCCGCACCTAGGCACCCCGCCGCGCCACCACCCCACCACCGCGCCACCACTAGCCCCGACAGGAACCTGACGCGCCGCACCCGGCCCCACCCCACCGCACCCCATGGCCGAGCACGACGCGCCCCCTGAGTCCGGCGCCGCGAGGTCCCAGCCGGCCAAGCGCGGCGGCGACGCCCGCTCTCCCCAGGTGAGAACCGCTCGCCCGCTCGATCGATCGGCGTGGCTGTCTTTATCTGTCCGTTTATATTTCGTGCATAGGGTTTGGTGGATTCGCCGGAGAACATGTGGTTTCGGTAGGGTCGGCTCGAGCCAGTTTGATTTCTAGACAGATTGCCGCGTGCATCGTGTTCGGTCGCGGATTCAAGGCTGGTCGGATTTTGGTTTCCCTGCTCCAAATAAGAAATCCTCGCGTATTTATTTTGTAATTTCCGATTGTCTAGACGCATCGGGGCTGGATGGAGGGCCGCCGATCCCCAGTATCACGCACCTGTACGTGCTCCGTCTTCCTCGCTCGCCCGAGGCCTCTGGCTTCTCGGTACTTCGGTGCCTTTGCTTGTGGATTGACGGCTGGGCTCTGGATTATGCAGGAACGTCACCGGATACTGGAATCTGACCGAGATCCCGCTGGAGCTCTTCAACTTGACGGAGCCGGTCTCTCTGTGAGTCCTGGCATTGATGTCTGTTACTGTGCAAACTGCTTACACTAGGAAATGTGAGAATTAACCAGCCTACTAGAAGTAGGACAATGCGGTATTAGGTTGCTCAAATGGGTATTACATTACTAGTTTTTGTTCTGTAATACTACTTGTTGTTCTGAAGTAGTGTAAAACTTTTACTACCGATGCTTGAAAAGTCATGTGTAAATGTCGTCTCTCGAAAATATGTCCGACTGATGTGACGCCCGGATAGTTAAGCTACAGTAACCCTCTGGAAATGATGCCACGTCACCACGATTACGGTTACTAATTTCATGTTAGTTCAAAAGCGATCCAAATTTGAATTTGAATTAAAGTCAAACCATAAAAGTTTTCAAATGTCAAAACTAAAATGTTCATCACGTGGGAAATAATTCCTAATTAATATTGGTGTAGAAACAAGCATCTGTATAAGTATATAAGTACCCTTAAATGAATAGAACAGTGACTTACACAATTAATTAAATGCCCTTTATAAAATATAAAATATTAAACTAAATTACTTAGGTGCCAAACTTGTCGTGGCAGGGGCATGTATTGGAGCACTATTTTAGGTTCTACTGTGGTAATTAATAAAACTAAAATTAATTAGAAAATGAATTAAAATCAAAAGGAATTAAATAAAATGAAAAGGGAAATACGTAAAAGAAAATAAACAACGCCCCCCCCCCCGCTGGGCCAACCGGCCCAACTGGCTGACCAGGCCGACCGGCCCTACCAGCCTCGGCCCACCTAACCCCTACAACCCCACGGACGACCCAACCCTAGCAACCCCTTATCCCATTCCCCTCGTTCCCCACCTCGCGTCGCCAGGAACGAGGCTGAGCGCTCGACCCCTGCTCAGACGTGCCCAACCCTCCCTCACACCTTTTCTCCCTCCGTGCTCACTACTCCGGCCGTCGACGGCCCTGCTGTCTCATCGACGACATGCGCGCGCACCTGTCCGGCTCCGACCGGCGCCCGCCTCGGTCACCACTGCCGCGCCGCCTCGGTTGCGTCCGCCGCCGCTCCCCGCGGCCCCGGTGGGCACGCCCGCGCCCGAGGGCGGCTGCCCCCGCCCCACATCTTCTCCGCCGTCGCCGCCGTCGCCTCCACCGCCCGACCCCGCGGCGGCGCGGAGCCCTCCTCGCCGGACCGCCCCAGCACCACCCCTACTCTGCCCCCCATGTGAGCCCCGTTCCGCCCTCCTCTCTCTCTCGTCGCCGGTCGCGACCGCCGCGCACCTCACCTGGCCCGCCGCACCGACCGCCACGCAACTCACCTGGCCCGCCGCACCGCACCGCCTCCCTACCTCGCCGTCGGCCGTGCTCCAGCGCGCGTACGCGCTTGCTGCTGCTCCTTGCCGCTCGGGACGGAGTTCCTCCCGCTGTCTCAGTCCGGCGCCTCCACCGCCCGCCCTCACCGCCGTTTCGTCGTGCCACTCCGGCGGCCGCCGAGGCCGGCGCCTCCACCGCCCGCCCTCACCGCCGTTTCGTCGTGCCACTCCGGCGGCCGCCGAGGCCGGCGCCCCCCTGATGGCCTCGGGCCTGCACGCCCGGCGCCCGTAGCCGTGCCCGGGTGCCCAATGCCCAACGGGCTACGCCCGTTAGCCGCCCGGTATGGCCCTGGCCCAATGAAAGCCGGGGCTCACCCCTAGAACAAAAAAAAAGAGATGATAAAAATAAAAATAGATAAAAAAATATATTTATAATTAACTAATAATATTAATTAATTAATTAATTAATTAATTAACTAGATAATTAATCTAATTAATCCTGTCTTTAATTAACCTAATGGACAATTAACTAAATTGAATAATGTTAAGTGTAAATTAATTAATTGTGAATAATCTAATTAACTTTAAATTAGTTAAACTAATCAGGTTTAGTTAATAAAATATAGAACTATTATTGCTGTGTCACTGACCAGTGGGACCCACTGGTCAGGTTGACCAGTCAACCTTGCTGACATCAGCATGATGTCGTGCTGATGTCATAAATCCTTTTGGAATTAATTTAATTAATATTAAATTTCAGAAATTAATAAAAACTTTAGAAAATCATATCTTTTAAACCATAACTCGGATGAAAATAATTTATATATGAAAGTTGCTCAGAACGACGAGACGAACCCGAATACGCGGTCCGTTCATCCGCCACACATCTCTATCATACCGAACGTGCAACATTTCCCCTCCGTTTCATGTGCCCGAAAATGCCTAACACCGGGAATACTTTCCCGGATGTTTTTCATTCTGGCCAGTATCACCTCCTACTGCGTTAGGTCACACGTAGCACCGCGTATTTCCATGTTATGCTTTGTGATGCTATTGTTTGCTCTGTTATTTATTTGTTTCCCCTTCGTTGCTTATTTTCGGTAGACTCCGATACTGTGATAGACCCCGAGACCATTGATGCTTCGGTGTTCGACTACGGCTACGCTTCCGAAGATTCCTTTCGTCTGCAGGGCTTCCAGGCAAGCCCCCCCTTTGATCACCAGATATCGCCTATTCTTCTCTCTACTGCTTGCATTAGAGTAGTGTAGCATGTTACTGTTCGGTTACTCCTATTCTGCTGCATAGCCTGTGATTGTTGCTACAATTGTTGATACTTTACCTGCCATCCTAATGCTTAGTATAGGATGCTAGTATTCCATCAGTGGCCCTACATCCTTGTCCGTCTGCCCTGCTATTCTATCGGGCCGTGATCGCTTGGGTGTGATCACGGGTATATACTACATACACTTTACATGACACATGATGTGACTAAAGTCGGGTCGGCTCATTGAGTACCCGCAAGTGATTTGATGTGGGGGCTGAAAGGACATGTGGCTCCATCTAGGTAGTGGTGGGCCTGAGTTCTTGACGGCCCCCAAGTGGATCTTTGTGGCTGAGCGACAGGGCAGGTTGAGACACCCAGTGGAGAGGTGGCCTGGCCCTGGTCGTTGTCCGCGGTTATTTCATAATAAGACGCTTAACGAGTTTGGATATTTGATCTGAGTCTGGCCATTTGGTCTATACGCACTAACCAGCTACGTGGGAACAGTTATGGGCACTCGACGTCGTGGTATCAGCCGAAGCCTTCTTGACGTCAGCGACTTAGCGGCGCGCGCCGGATTGGACTGGAAAGCCTATTCTGGTATTAGGAGAGGCTAGGTCTGCTTACCGGCCGCCCTCGCAACGTGCAGATGTGCATTGGGCGATGGGCCCAGACCCCTGTGTGCTTAGGACTTAGACCGACGTGCTGACCTCTCTGCCGTGCTTAGGTAGGGCTGCGACGTGTTGATCTTCCGAGGCCGGGCATGACCCTGGAAAGTGTGTCCGGCCAAATGGGATCAAGCGTGCTGGGTTATGTGGTGCACCCCTGCAGGGAAGTTAATCTATTCGAATAGCCGTGTCCCTCGGTAAAAGGACGACCCGAAGTTGTATTCCGACCTCATGACAACTAGAACCGGATACTTAATAAAACACACCCTTACAAGTGCTAGATATAACTCGGTGATTGCTCTCTCACAGGGTGACGAGGGGAGGATCACCGGGTAGGTTTATGCTATACGATGTTACTTTGTGAACTTACCATCTATTCCCTTCTACTGCTTCAAGACGGAGGCTGCCAGAAGCGAGGATACTTGTTACTTCCAGTTACTCTCTTCTTCTGCTGCAAGATGGGCGTTGCGAGAAGCGTAGTCTTCGATTGGATTAGCTATCCCCCTCTTATTCTGGCATTCTGCAGTTTAGCCCACAGATATTGCCCCATTACACATATATCATTGCATATGTTGTATAGATCCTTGCTTGCGAGTACTTTGGATGAGTACTCACGGTTGCTTTTCTCCCCCTTTTCTCCTTTTGTCCCTTCTTCTCGGATGACGCAACCAGATGGTGGAGTCCAGGAGCCAGAGGATCCCGATGATGTTTCTACATGGAGTTCGGCTTCGAGGAGTAGTTAGGAGGTCCCAGGCAGGAGGCCTTGCCTTTTCGATCGTTGTTACTTTTGTGCTAGCCTTCTTAAGGCAAACTTGTTTAACTTATGTCTGTACTCAGATATTGTTGCTTTCACTGACTCTTGTGTTTTCGAGCTTATGTATTCGAGCCCTCGAGGCCCCTGGCTTGTAATATAAAGCTTGTATTATTTTAATCTGTGTCTAGAGTTGTGTTGTGATATCTTCCAGTGAGTCCCTGATCTTGGTCGTACACATTTGCATGCATGATTATTGTACGGACAAATCGGGGGCGTCACAACTAATCTCCAGCATTTAGAGAACTGATGAAGGCACCACTTGTTACAGTTATTACTTATGATTTAGCATTCAGCAGCTTGTTGCTGCAGCATAAAGAATTTCTGCCAATTCAGATTGCAGAAGACATAGTGGTTACTAAAATGATTAGGTATAGAAACAGTGACTCCATGTGTTTATTATTAGACATGATTTTTTCCTATTCTAACTCCTAGTTGTAAATACTACAAAATATGTTATGCTTGTTGAGTGAGAACAAGGATTCTTAATGTTGACTGATAGTCACTTATCATTTCCTTTTGTAGGGATTTGAGCAATAACAATTTAAGCGGTTCAATACCTCCAGAAGTTGCGAATCTATCCAAACTGGAAACATGGTGATTAGAAAACCTTTTTGTTCCCCTTATAATCGAGATTGTATATTTAGGACCTCATTAGGTAAAAAATTATGTAATTGTCGTAAAGAAATATGTGAGTTGAGAGTGCATGGTTACTACGTGTTATGCAGCAAATGTAGTCATACTCCAGACTCTTGTCACAGTGTCATTACTATATTGTTTTGATTTCAAAACGTCAAGGACATCTAATATTCTCATAGCTGATTCAATGCTTTTCACATAGCTAGGCACTTCAACAACAACCAACTAAGTGGACCTTTTCCTAATGAATCTTCACCTTTAAGGAATCTTCAATCCCTGTAAGTATGCGTCATTTTCCTTTTACTTACTCTTATCCGAAGTAAAAAGCTATTCAGTTCTGACTAAGTCAATTTGGAGAGTAATAGATTACATACCATCTTGTTGGAAGGAAGGATTACATGATCTTCAAATTTCTTATGCAGGTGGATGTTTGATAACTACATTGAAGGGCTATTTCCATAAATAATTGCGAACTTTACCAATCTCACGGACTTGTATGCATAAGTAGTACCTCATTTGTTTCATTAGTAAAAGCTTCTTCTTTCTTTGCATTCATGGAACACTAATATGCTTGTCTTTCTAGGAGAATATATGGGATGAAACTTCATGGAGCTATTCCAAGACAATTCTCTAATTTGATCAATCTGAAATATCTGTAAGTACTCTAATGGTTTCTTTTATTAAGTATGAAAAAAATTATAGCATTGTCCTCAGTTTGTTTACTATTACAACTGTGGTACTCTAATCTGGAAAGCTACTAACAACTAAACCCCAGTACCACACAATCTAATTTTATAAATACTTTATAGTGCTACGTTTAACAGGTATTTCTTTACAGGATGCTTGGTGATCTTGATGGTGCGAATTCTACTATTGATTTCATACCAGATTCAGCAAATCTGTCAATATTGTATGTCTGCAACTGTCGTACTGAACTGTATTTTAGTTTCCTGAGTAGTATAATTACTTACTACAGTTTTTTTGTTAAGCAATTCTCTGAGAATATGTGGAATCGTTGGCCAGTTCCCTAGTACACCCCCAACTTTATCCAATCTAACATACCTGGGGGTTTCCTAAAACTTCTGCATTTAAGATAATGTTTTTGCTTAGTTACTCTCCATAGTAATACAAATTCGTAATTTGAGGCAGTCTTTAACACAGTTGTCCTTAAAAGGATGCTACTGTTCTGGGTATTTTGTAAATTTGTTCTGTAGCATGACTTCCTATGATACTTCTGCTATTTATCTATGGTATATATTGTCATGCATCTCAAATGGCTATTAATTTCTATAAAAGGAAACACTATGAACAATTTGTGTGCATACCTTTCGCACTTCTAACCTTGCAATGGTAGTTGACAAGTTACGACGAAAATTTAAATTGGATGTTAATACATGTTTCAGTTTAACGAGTTTGGACATTTTCTTCTTCTCAGCGCAGTGGAAGACCTGGTAGTATTAAAATATTCAATCCACTATACAACCACTTCCATTTCATCATGTTTTTAGATTTGCTATTAAACTCATAGTGCAAGCTATGCCATGAAATATATCACTATATCATTTGTTGAGAAGTACAATGCGTAAGATTTTTTCTATATTGTGCTGGTATTTCATAGTTAGCATTATTTTTTAAGTGTGTGTATGCCTTTTATTTGCAGAGATTTGAGGTCAAATAACTTATCAGGCCAATTACAACTACTGCTTCCGTATAAGAATTCAAGATACCTGTAAGTTGTTACAGACTTGCAATCTTTGTGTCATGTGGGAACGTGGTTTTACCATTGCGAATTCTCTATCCTGTCAGCTTAGAGGCTCAGCCATACAGCAGTTAGGAGATAAGATCTCCTAGTGTTATCATCGTTACCAATTATCCCCAAAAGTCGTTAGGCTTATGGTTAAGCTGCAGATTCAGTTTTTTAGTGGATTGTTCCCCAAATGGAAGCTGGCTATAAAGTCTGGCGAAGTTGATGAATTTCAAGTGAAAGCTTAAAAATATAAGTTGACCTTAGCATGTTTTACACCAAAATGACTTAATATGCTTAGCTAGCTCAAAAATGACATAATAACCATACTTAGCTCCAAAATGACCTATTTTACAGATATAAGTTGCATCATAATAATCTTCTTCTTCTAGTCTTCTTCTTCTAACTTTCTTCTTTCCCATTTTATAGATTTGCTTAAGATCACGGAAGCTTGGGTTGATGGAGTGCTTGTATTTAGTTTTTGTTTTGACCTGGTGAAACTTGCTACCTATGGATGAAACTGTGTAATATTGATGAAACTATGTATATGTATGGATGAAACTTGCTACTATTGGTAACATGTGTTGGATATGTGTTGGATATATATGTGTTCATGACTATTGGTAATATGTGTTGAATATACTATATTGGTCATATAAATATATTTGTGTTCGATTTTCTGTGAAAATGAATTGATATATGAAAATATATATTAAATGGGGCAATATAGGCACTTTGCCATCCGCTGGCAGACGGCAAAGAGCCTGTAGCCTTTACCATCCGCTGGCAGATGGAAAAGTATGCCATTAGCCTTCTAACGGGGCTAACCTCGTTCAGAGGCTTTTCCATCTGCCAGCTGTTGGCAAAGGCTACAGGCTCTTTGCCATCAGCCAGCGGACGGCAAAGAAGACTTTGCCGGCAGGGTTTCAGACAAACTGTTTGCCATCTGCTGGCAGATAGCAAAGCCTTTGCTATCCGCCGACCATGCCTTTGCCATATTCCATGGCAGACGGCAAAGTGCCAGATTCCAGTAGTATATTGGGTGTGTTGGGGACACAAGAGACTCTTTGTTATTTGGTTGCAGGGTTGTTTGAGAGAGACCATCTTCATCCTACGCCTCCCACGTATTGATAAACCTTAGGTCATCCACTTGAGGGAAATTTGCTACTGCCCTACAAACCTCTGCACTTGGAGGCCCAACAACGTCTAGAAGAAGAAGGTTGCATAGTAGACATGAAGCTCTTTTCTGGCACCGTTGTTGGGGAGGCTAGGTAACTGGCACTCACATCCCGTCAACGAAGCTCTTTTCTAGCGCCGTTGCCGGGGAGGTGAGTGCTTGAAGATATATCTTTAGATCTTGCAATTGAATCTTTTAGTTTCTTGTTTTATTACTAGTTTAGTCTATAAAAGAAAACTACAAAAAATGGAATTGAGGTTGCCACATATGCTTCATCTTTTTAATGTCTTTCATGAAAATAAGGATTCCGATAATTGTGCCCAAGTGTTAGAAGAATAATGCATTAAAATATTTGGCACTAAATCTTTGAATGATGAGCATGATTGCAATGTTTTTAGTATGAATTCTTTGAATATCCATGTTGCTAATGATATGCAAAGGCACAAGCTTGGGGATGCTATGTTTGATGAAGATGATATTTTTAGTCCCCCAAGTTTTGATGAGAATATTTATTATGATGAAAGCATGCCTCCTATTTATGATGATTATATTGATGAAAGTGGGTTTGAAAGAGTGTCAACTTTAGTCAGTATTGATCCCACTATTTTGGAGGGTGTTGAATCTTATTGGAAAATTATGAAAGTGGATCTGGAGAGGTCATGACTTTATTTAGTGATGAATCCACCATTTCGGAAGAGGTTCCAATTGATCATGAGAACAAAGTTGCTATCTATGATGATTATTGTGATGACTTGTATGCTATTAAGAATAATAATAACCATGAAACTTGTCATCATGATTTTAGTTTTCAATTGGATTATGCCACACATGATAATTATTTTGTTGAGTTTGCTCCCACTATTATTCATGAGAAGAAATTCGCTTATGTGGAGAGTAATAAAATTTATATGCTTGGGGATCATGAAAAGATTGCTTTATGTGATGGTTATATTGTTGAATTTATTCATGTTGCTACTGAAAATTATTATGAGGGAGGAATATATGCTTGTAGGAATTGCAATAATATCAAGTTTCCTCTCTATGTGTTAAAAGTTTTGAAGTTATGCTTGTTTTGTCTTCCTATGCTAGTGGATTCTTGTCCCCATAAATTGTTTGCTGACAAAATCCCTATGCATAGGAAGTGGGTTAGGCTTAAATGTGTTAGTCATATTCTTCATGATGCTCTCTTTATGTTTCAATTCTTATTTTTTATGTGAGCATAATTGAAATCGTCATGCCTAGCTAAAAAGGCATTAAAGAAAAGTGCTTGTTGGGAGATGTCGGTGTACTAAAGTAGGGGTACCTTAGTATCCCGACTTATGCACGGGCAGTAGCAGCGTCCCGTGGTCCGGCTCACCACGCGCCCGCCAAAGCCCACTCTGGACCCCTTTGAAGCCATTCAAGAACAAAGTATACAAGTCAGAAGATCAAGGCCCCGGCAAGAGGAGCTTGCCCGGAAGGCTGCTCCAAGCACAAGACCACTCTATTCTCACAAGACCCTGGAAAGAGGAGCTTGCCAGGAAGGCCAAAGAATAACACTTCAGAAGATATATCATGGCGCATCGTGCGCCCCGGCAGGACCCGGAGAACGACAAGCTTCCGGGCCCGGCAAGATAGCAGCCCCGGCAAGGTGCTTGCCGGGGGTGGCTTACGCTGTGTGCCTGCGCTCCAGCTCATCTGGCCACGCGTCGCCCTGGGGCCCTTCCAAGGGCACGTGGTAGATGGCTGGGCAGCCTGGGGTACACGGTGGCGAGCCGCGGTGACTAGGCCATCGTCGTGGCAGACGGAGACGCCCGGGCGGGCGCTTTTGGGGTGACGGCGACGGGCATTCAATGCCTTTGTCCCCCACCGTCTGGGTTAGGTATAGATCACTGTGCGCGCACTGTACATACACTATTCATGCACTATTCCATCTACCACCGAATTTACACTTTTACCCTCCTCTACGTTGACACCTGTCGGGAACCCCTTTGAGCTATAAAAGGAGGCCCATGCACAACGTAGAGGGGGTTCGATCCCAGAAACTCGATCACTCCTACGCTCGGTGTAGCTAGTACTATAGATCTTCAAGCTCCCGAGCCCGAGAACTTAATACAACCAAAGGCAGGAGTAGGGTTTTACGCGTCCGCGCGGCCCGAACCTGGGTAAACTGCCCGCGTGTGCCCCTCGATCCGCTCTTTGTGCTCCCTCCGCTCCCTTGCCATACCGTAGAAGGGGCTCCGGTCCCATAGGTGTTCGTGGGAGGTCAGTTTCCCCGACATCTTTGGCGCGCGGCCCTCCACCGGCGGGGGCTTCTTCTACGCCGCCAAGGGAGAACTCCCCGGCGAGGGACCCCGTTGTTGAAAAAGCCCGCGAAGGTAACCCTTGTAATATCTTCTTCTTGGATTCATCTTTTTTGGATATTTGCTTGATGATTTTTCCTTTCTTTTTCTTCTGTTGTCAGACCCGCCCGCCCCGGAGCCGATGGAGACGGAAACCATCGCCGAGGAGGAGGTGCGCGGTGATGCTGGCGACGGCACCGCTGCGGAAGGAACGGCCGGCGCCGACGAGCCAGCCGCCGAGGAGACTGCCCCGACCGCTGACGCGGCAGCTGGGGAAGGGTCCGGCGACCGTACTGCTGGCCCTGAGGCTGCAGGAGCGCCGGACGCTGCGCCGGCCGCCGACCCTTCCGCCCCTGCAGCTGGGTCGGGGGTCTATCTGGAGGCCGCCAACGGGGTCTTTATCCAAGTCCCGTGGGCGTCCTCATCAAGGGCACCTGCGGAGGGGGAGACCTTCGACGGAGAAGTTCTCGCCTCCGCTGGGTTGAAGGTTGTCAATGCGCCCGGCAGCAGCGACGAGCCCGAAGAGGAGCAACTCCTGCGTCGACTCCTGGGTTTGTACCGGGCCAGGCAAGCCAAGCTGGAGTCCCGAGAGGCTCTGGCTGCCAAGGCCGGTGCTGATCTAGAGAAGCGTGCCGCGGAGCTCCATGCCGCCAACCAGGCGGCCCTCCGAAACTTGGCGGAGGAGCGCGAAGAGCTTGCCGGAGCACACCAAGTGTTCCTCCTCGAGAAGGCCGAGGTGGAAGAGCAGCAACGACTGGACGCCGAGAAACTGTCTCGGCGGGAGGGAGCGCTCAACCAGCGGAAGGTCGACCTCGACAGCCACGAGGACGATCTTACCGCTCGTGAGCAGGCCATTGGCGGGGCCTTGCAGGAGGCGAGGGATGCCGCCGCTGCCGCGGAGACCGCCAAGAGGGATCTGGAGGCCACGGTGGCGCAGATGGAGTCGAACTTGAAGGCGAGTGAGGACAGGGTCGCTGCGCTCAATGTGGCGCGGGAGAAGGACGCCCACACCAACTCGGAGCTGCAAGTCCGCCTCTCCGAGAAGGGAAAAAAGGTCAACGACGCCAAGGACTCCATCGCCGACTTGGAGCTGAAGGTTTCCACTCTCACCGACTCGCTTGACGCCGCCCGGGACCGTGAAACGAAACTGAAGGAAGACCTCCGGTCTGAAAGGGCCTTGCTGGAAAGCGCCGCCGTCTCGCAAAACAACTTCCAGCGGACGGTGGAGCAATGGACCGAGGAGCTCGTCCTTGGTGGGGAAGGTGGAACAATCGGTTCGTCAGGGGCGACCTCTTGGTGCTCCTGCGGCTGCGGCTCAACTTATGCACAAAACAACAAAACATTAATAAGGATAACTACTTCAAGCGCGCCCGACAAACAGAAAAATGAACAAGGGACTTACGCTGGGGGCTGCGCTGGGGGCTGCTCTCCGGAGCAGCAGGCTGGTCCGGCAAGTTTGTCGCTGGCGCATCCCCCGTCGCTGCGACAGGCTCGTCGTCCTCGAGGTCAACCACAGGGATCTTGGCCCTCTTCGCCATCCTCTGGGTCAAGGTCCTGGAAGCCAAACAAGATCAGAGTTAGGCAGAAAGGAAATCAAGACAAAAGCAATGAAAAATCAAGGAAATTAAAATTGCAAGTACTTACTCTTCCTCCTCTTCATCGGAGCTGAGGGCGGAGAAGTCAAACTGCGCCTCACGTGCTCCGACGGGAGGAGCTGGAGGAGAAGGCTCCCTCGGGCGTTTGGCGGGCTCCGGAGCTGTGGGTTGTGAAGACCCCGCGCCGGTCGTCGCTGAAGACCGAGGGGCGGAAGGAACCCTAGAGCCACTCCGGGAAGATCCCCCTCCGCTTGTCGCTCGGGCACGGGGCACCTCCTTGACGACCTTGCTCATCGTGGTGGCGCGCGTCGCCCGGCGCTTCGGCTGCTGTCGGGGCGCCTGTGGCCTCACCGTCTCAACGGCCTTGCGGAGGCGCTTCTTCTGTTGTGGCCGAGGACTTGGTGGTGGCGGAGAATTCTCTGAGGACGAGGAGGCGTCGTCGTCCAGGTTCAGTGACCCGCCCGAGTCTTCGTCGGAATCGCCCGATTCGGCGTCCTCCTCGGTGGGCTCACTGGACTCGGGGCCTTGCCCGGCAGCCTCGCTCGTCCCGGTAGGCTCCCCGGCGGGCTCCCCGGCAAACTCCTCGGGCACAATCTTCAGTAGCTTGAGGATTTCCTCCTCCTCGGCCTGGCTCACTGCGTCCGCTGCCTCTGCTTCATCCACAGTGTACCCAAATTCACCTGCGGCCACAGCCGCAGCGGCCTCCACCATCCTGTTGGCTATGTATGCCACATCCCGTTCGGTGGTCTCCCGGGTGAGTCCCTTTTTCTCCTCGGGGTTGCGTGGCCGTTCAACCAGGTTGTCGAAGAAGGCCTGCACGGTCTCCTCTGAAGGCATCAGCCAAGTGGGAACAACCCCGTGGGAATCACACTCAGGCATCACCGCGTGGATAGCACTAAGGGCAGTATTGTTGCACAACGGAACTACTCCCTGCGACGGGGTGAACCACTCCTTGTGCCTGGGGTCATGTTTGAACAGCTCCCGGACCATCCCCTTCAGTTCCAAGACGGTGAAGTTATAGTTCAGCCCGGGGCGCAGCCTCATGCGGTCTGCCGCGTTGCCGAACTCCCAAGCGGGTCTCTTCCTTTCCTGCAGAGGGGCAATGCGGCGGCGGAGGAAATCAGCCCCAACTTCACCCACAGTCAGGTTGGCAGCCCGGAGGCGAAAGATCCTAGTAAGGGCAATCTGCAGCTTGTCATCCTCCGGGGCCAAGTCGCTCCAATCCTTGCCGCGCACTATTGCAGTCTGGCGCGGCGAGGTAAACTGCTCGGGTGCATCTTCCAGAACCCAGCACCAATCAGCTCTCCACTCTTCCCACTTGCCGCGTAGCTCTCCAATCAAGTACGCCTCCTTCTTGCCGAGCCTGAAGATCCAGGAGATACCGCCGGAGAGTGGGGATCCAGATTCTACTCTAGGCGTGAAGAAGTGGTGGAAGAGAGCTACGTTTGGGTGGACCCCGACATAGTTTTCGCACAGATGTGCGAAAACGGCCAAAGTGAGGACGGCATTCAGGGAAAAATCTAAGAGGTGGAGTCCATATGTGTTCATCACATCGCAGAAAAATTCTGAATACGGAGGACATAGACCGCAATGGAAGAATGAAGCGAAGTAGTAGTAACCTCCCGGGAACATGTCGACGGCTACGGTGGGGAGGACTCTGGTGCGAGGATGAGCCTTCGTCTCCCTCGCCCAGAACAAGTAATACTTGTCCCGTAGCTCCCTCGCGCCAAGCCTCGGCGGGAAGACCACCATCCTCCTCCGCATGGATGCTAGCTTCGCCGCCTTGTCGGACTTCTCCTTCTTCGCCTGGTCGCTCTTCGCCTTGTCGCTCTTCGGGGCCATGGCGGGGACGGCGGGGGAGGTCGACGGCGCTGCGGATGTTGAAGACGGCGGAGGAGAGGGTGGAGGTCAGCTCTCTGTCGACCTTTGCGGAGGCAGAGAGCGGCGGGGGTTTCTCGAGATTCAAGACGCAATGAAGGCAATGGAGGGAAACTGCCCCTGCTTCCTCTGCTTTTAAGGGGGAAGTGGGGGACGTTTCGCAGTTTTTTCATTAAAGAAGCAGGCCACGATCTCTCCCACGACGCCGCAATCGACGCGTGCCGTTAGGGAGAGATGCGGCAGATGCGGAGTGGGAAACGGAGCGGCGTGGGCCGCGTGTGCCCGTGCACTGTTTTGGGCCTGGCCCAACAGCGCTCGGCGCCGTGTATGTCCCAGGCCCGGGGGCTCCTGTCGGTGTACTAAAGTAGGGGTACCTTAGTATCCCAACTTATGCACGGGCAGTAGCAGCGTCCCGTGGTCTGGCTCACCACGCGCCTGCAAATCCCACTCTGGACCCCTTTGAAGCCATTCAAGAACAAAGTATACAAGTTAGAAGATCAAGGCCCCGGCAAGAGGAGCTTGCCGGGAAGGCTGCTCCAAGCACAAGACCACTCTATTCTCACAAGACCCTGGCAAGAGGAGCTTGCCAGGAAGGCCAAAGAATAACACTTCAGAAGATATATCGTGGCGCATCGTGCGCCCCGGCAGGACCCGGAGACCGACAAGCTTCCGGGCCCGGCAAGATAGCAGCCCCGGCAAGGTGCTTGCCGGGGGTGGCTTACGTTGTGTGCCTGCGCTCCAGCTCATCTGGCCACGCGTCGCCCTAGGGCCCTTCCAGGGGCACGTGGCAGATGGCTGCGCAGCCTGGGGTACACGGTGGCGAGCCGCGGTGACTGGGCCGTCGTCGTGGCGGACGGAGACGCCCGGGCGGGCGCTTTTGGGGTGACGGCGACGGGCATTCAATGCCTTTGTCCCCCGCCGTCTGGGTTAGGTATAGATCACTGTGCGCGCACTGTACATACACTATTCATGCACTATTCCATCTACCACCGAATTTACACTTTTACCCTCCTCTACGTTGACACCTGTCGGGAACCCCTTTGAGCTATAAAAGGAGGCCCATGCACAACGTAGAGGGGGTTCGATCCCAGAAACTCGATCACTCCTACGCTCGGTGTAGCTAGTACTGTAGATCTTCAAGCTCCCGAGCCCGAGAACTTAATACAACCAAAGGCAGGAGTAGGGTTTTACGCGTCCGCGCGGCCCGAACCTGGGTAAACTGCCCGCGTGTGCCCCTCGATCCGCTCTTCGTGCTCCCTCCGCTCCCTTGCCGTACCGTAGAAGGGGCTCCGGTCCCATAGGTGTTCGTGGGAGGTCAGTTTCCCCGACAGGAGACAACCCAATATTTACCCTTACTATTTTTGTGTGTCCACATGATTAAGATACAGTAGTAATCATGTTTTATAGCTTTTGTTTCAATAAAGTGCCAAGTAGAACCTTTGGGAAGACTTGGGTGAAAGTTAATGTGATCTTGCTGTAAAAAAAACAGAAACTTTGCGCTCACGAGATTAGCAGCCACTTTTTTTTACAGAAGAGTGCTTTTAAGTTGACTCTTTCTGCAAAAGATTAATAAACAAATTACTAAGGGCCACCAATTTATTTCAGAATTTTTGGAGTTACAGAAGTATTCGAGAATTACACATTACTACATACTGTTCTGTTTTTGATAGATTCTATTTTCATTGTGTTGTTTGCTTATTTTGATGAATCTATGAGTAGTATCGGAGGGTATGAACCATAGAGAAGTTGGAATACAATATATATAACACCAATATGAATTTAGAATGAGTTCACAACAGTACCTAAGTGGTGGTTTTATTTTCTTATACTAACGGAGCTCACGAGTTTTCTGTTGAGTTTTGTCTTGTGAAATTTTCAAGTTTTGGGTAAAGATTCGATGGACTATGGAATAAGGAGTGGAAAGAGCCTAAGCTTTGGGATGCACAAGGCACCCCAAGGTAATATTCAAGGACAACCAAGAGCCTAAGCTTGGGGATGCCCCGGAAGGCATCCCCTCTTTCGTCGTCGTTCATCGGTGACCTTAGTTGGAGCAATAGTTTTATTCACCACATGATATGTGTTTTTCTTGGAGCGCCATTTTCTTTTATTTTGTTTTTCTTGCTGTTTGAATAATATCCCAAGATCTGAAATTCTTAAATGTTAGAGAGTTTTCACATAGTTACATAATTATTCAACTACTCATTGATCTTCACTTATATCTTGTGGAGTAGTTTGTCATTTTCTCTAGTGCTTCACTTATATCTTTTAGAGCACGACGATGGTTTTATTTTGAAGAAATTGATGAACTCTCATGCTTCACTTATATTATTTTGGGATTCTTAAACAACATTGTAATTTGCTTTGGTTATAAATTTAGTCCTAATATGATAGGCATCCAAGAGGGATATAATAAAAACGTTCATATAGAGTGCATTGAATACTATGAGAAGTTTGATTCCTTATGGTTGTTTTGAGATATGAATATGGTGATATTAGAGTTATGCTAGTGGAGTAATTGTGAATTTTACAAATACTTGTGTTGAGGTTTGTGATTCCCATAGCATGCACGGATGGTGAACCGTTATGTGATGAAGTTGGAGCATGATTTATTTATTGATTGTCTTCCTTATGAGTGGAGGTCGGGATCGCATGATGGTTAACTGCTACCAACCCTTCCCCTAGGAGTATGCGTGTAGTACTTTGTTTCGATGATTAATAGATTTTTGTAATAAGTATGTGAGTTCTTTATGACTAATGTTGAGTCCATGGATTATACGCACTCTCACCCTTCCACCATTGCTAGCTTCTCTTATGCCGCGCAACTTTCGCCGGTACCATACACCCGCCATATACCTTCTTCAGAACAGCCACCATACCTACCTATTATGGCATTTCCATAGCCATTCCAAGATATATTGCCATGCAACTTTCCATCGTTCTGTTTATTATGACACCCTCCATCATTGTCATATTGCTTTGCATGATCATGTAGTTGACATCGTATTTGTGGCAAAGCCACCGTTCATACATCTTTCATACATGTCAATCTTGATTCATTGCACATCCCGGTACACCGCCAGAGGCATTCATATAGAGTCATATCTTGTTCTAAGTATCGAGTTGTAATTCATGATTTGTAAGTAAATAAAAGTGTGATGATCATCATTATTAGAGCATTGTCCTAGTGAGGAAAGGATGATGGAGACTATGATTACCCCACAAGTCGGGATGAGACTCCGGACGAAAAATAAAAAGAAAGAAAAAGAAAAAAAGAGGCCATAAAAAAGAGAAAAGGCCAAAACAAAAAAATAAAAAAATGAGAGAAAAATAGAGAAGGGGCAATGCTACTATCTTTTTACCACAGTTGTGCTTCAAAGTAGCACCATGATCTTCATGATAGAGAGTCTCTTATTTTTTTACTTTCATATACTAGTGGGAATTTTTGTTATAGAACTTGGCTTGTATATTCCAATGATGGGCTTCCTCAAAATTCCCTAGGTATTCGTGAGCAAGCAAGTTGGATGCACTCACACTTAGTTTCTTTAGTTGAGCTTTCATACATTTATAGCTCTAGTGCATCCATTGCATGGTAATCCCTACTCACTCACATTGATATCTATTGATGGGCATCTCCATAGCCCATTAATACGCCTAGTTGATGTGAGACCATCCTCCTCCTTTTTATCTTCTCCACAACCACCACTCTATTCCACCTATAGTGCTATGTCCATGACTCACACTCATGTATTGCTTGAAATTTGAAAAAGTTTGAGAAAGCTAAAGTATGAAACAATTGCTTGGCTGAAACCGGGGTTGTGCATGATTTAAATATTTTGTGTGATGAAGATAGAGCATAGCCAGACTATATGATTTTGTAGGGATAGCTTTATTTGGCCATGTTATTTTGAGAAGACATGATTGTTTTGTTAGTATGCTTGAAGTATTATTGTTTTCATGTCAATATTAAAACTTTTGTTTTGAATCTCATGGATATGAATATTCTTGCCACAATAGAGAAGATTACATTTATAAATATGTTAGGTAGCATTCCACATAAAAAATTCTGTTTTTATCATTTACCTACTCGAGGACGAGCATGAATTAAGCTTGGGGATGCTTGATACATCTCCAACATATATATAATTTTTGATTGTTCCATGCTATTATATTATCCATCTTGGATGTTTTATATGCTATTTTATATGATTTTTGGGACTAACCTATTAACCTAGAGCCCAGTGCCAGTTTCTGTTTTTCTTTGTTTTTGAGTTTTGCAGAAAAGGAATAGCAAACGGAGTCCAATTGATGTGCCAATTTTTGATGATTTTTTATGGACCAAAATAAGCCCTCGGAGTAAAAGAGTTGGGCCAGAAGAGTCTCGAGCCGTCCACGAGGGTGGAGGGCGCGCCCTACCCTTGGGTGCGCCCCCTTATCTCATGGACGACTCGGAGACCCCCCCCCTGATGTGAGACCAACGCCAAAAATTCCTATAAATACAGAAACCCCCGAAAAGAAACCTAGATCGGGAGTTCCGCCGCTGCAAGCCTCTCTAGCCACCAAAAACCAATCGGGACCCTATTCCGGCACCCTGCCGGAGGGGGGATCCATCATCGGTGCCCATCCTCATCATCCCGGCGCTCTCCACGACGAGGAGGGAGTAGTTCACCCTCGGGGCTGAGGGTATGTACCAGTAGCTATGTGTTTGATCTCTCTCTCTCTCTCTCTCTCTCTCTCTCTCTCTCTCTAGCTCTCGTGTTCTTGATATGGCATGATCTTGATGTACCGCGAGCTTTGCTATTATAGTTGAATCATATGATGTTTCTCCCTCTCTACCTTGTGATGAATTGAGTTTTCCCTTAGAATTTATCTTATCGGATTGAGTCATTAAGGATTTGAGAACACTTGATGTATGCCTTGCATGTGCTTATCTGTGGTGAAAATGGGATATTCACCTGATCTACTTGATGTATGTTTTGGTGACCAACTTGCGGGTTCAGTGACCTTGTGAACTTATGCATAGGGGTTGACACTTGTTTTCATCTTGGCTCTCTAGTAGAAACTTTGGGGCACTCTTTGAAGTTCTATGTGTTGGTTGAATAGATGTTTCTGAGATTGTGTGATGCATATCGTATAATCATGCCACAGATACTTCAGGTAACAATGGAGTATGTAGGTGACATTAGGGTTTTGGTTAATGTGTGTCTTAAGGTGTTATTCTAATACAAACTCTAGGATAGATCGAACGAAAAGAATAGCTTCGTGTTATTTTACTACGGGCTCTTGAATAGATGGATCAGAAAGAATAACTTTGAGGTGGTTTCGTACCCTACAATAATCTCTTCGTTTGTTCACCGCTATTAGTGACTTTGGAGTGACTCTTTGTTGCACGTCGAGGGATAGTTATATGATCCAATTATGTTATCATTGTTGAGAGAACTTCCACTAGTGAAAGTATGAACCCTAGGCCTTGTTTTGAAGCATTGCAATTTTGTGCTCACTGTTATCATTAGTTACCTTGCTGTTTTTATATTTTCAGATTACAAAAACCTATATCTACCATCCATATTGCACTTGTATCACCATCTCTTCGCCGAACTAGTGCACCTATACAATTTTCCATTGTATTGGGTGTGTTGGGGACACAAGAGACTCTTTGTTATTTGGTTGCAGGGTTGTTTGAGAGAGACCATCTTCATCCTACGCCTCCCACGGATTGATAAACCTTAGGTCATCCACTTGAGGGAAATTTGCAACTGTCCTACAAACCTCTACACTTGGAGGCCCAACAACGTCTACAAGAAGAAGGTTGCGTAGTAGACATCACAGTAGTCGAACTTCTTCTTGCTCTGACCGATCAAGCACCGAACGTACGACACCTCCGAGTTCTGCACACTTGTGACGCCCGAGACCGACGTCCCAGAAGATTCCAGAAGATTCCAGATGTTCCGGGGTTGCCCGTGTGTTCTTTTTGCTTGTGTTATTTATTTTTTGCATTGCATCATGTCATCATGCCATCAGGTCATATTTATTTTTGCATCTCAACCTAAATAAATCGTGTGGACCTTCGGTCCATTTAAATCGAGGGAAGAATGTCTTCTCTTTATAACATATAAAAGCCTCCTAATAATTATGGAGCTATATTATTAATTATTCCATTGCTTCGGAATCACCATAACACACTTGCATAATTTCCCCATGTCTTTTCACTTCGAGTTTCACCTTCAAATCTTGCCAATAATTCTTTTCCGTTGTTTCGAGGCTCCTCCAAAATTCCGGACATTTTTGGACACTTCAATAATCTCGTCTTAGTTCAAACCTATTTGATTTATATTCAAATATGTTTGAATTATTTTTTTCCGTTTATGCCTTTCTTATTTTTTCTCCGGTCGTGCTTATTTTTATGAGCCCGAGAAAAATATAATTCCATGTGCACTTTTCCCTAACTCCCCTCCTCTTTTATTTCTTCTCTTTTATTTTTTTTCTGCTAAGAAATAAAAACAGAGAGCAGCCGCGCCCTCTTGGGCCTCTCTCTAGCCTTCCCTGGCCCGTCTCCTTCCTCCCTCCTTGGCCCAAGGCCATTCTGGCCCGCAGCCTCCACCAAACCCTAGGCGCAGCTCGATCCTCTCCCTCTCCTCCCGTGCGCCGCCGCTCCCGAGTCCCTCTCTCTCTCTGTCCGTTTCCTCCCCTCTGGTCTCGAACCCGAACCCCTCGACCCGATCTCCCCTTCTCCATCTCGCGAGCGCCGACCGATCTCCCCTCGTTCTCCCCTGCGGGCCTTCATCTCCCCTCGCCTCTTCTCCAGGCCGGAGGCCTCGTTCCCCCGACCTCCTCCCGGGTCCCTCCATCGCGCAGGCGCCCGCAGGCGCAGCAGCCCGAGCGCCCGTCCCCGAGCGCCTCCCTCGCGCCCTCGCGCCGCCCAGGCCGTGGCCTCTCCTTCCGCTCCGTCCGCGGCGCCCCGATGCGCGGCCACAAGCGCCCAGCTCGCCGGCCCCTTCCCTCCAGCAGCCATGACCTTCGTCCAGCCCGACGCCCTGCCGCGGGACGTCTCTCCTGCCCTGTCCTGAGCCCCGACGGCCTCCAGTTCGAGCCAGCGGCAGCCGCAGCTCCTCCCTCCGCGGCTCCCAGCAGCTCCGCGAGCTCCTTCCAGCGTCCCTGCAAACCTCGTCGCCAGGACCTCCAGAAGGCGAGCGCCGGGCGCCTCGCTTCGCCTCGCGGCAGAGCCCCTCCGCCCCGGGCCGTGTCAACTCCAGCGAGGCACCGCTTCCTCCCTCGTCCAGCAAGGCTGTGCGCCTCTGCCTCCTTGCTGCCTTGCCGTTTTGTTGCTGTTGTTGTTTGCCATGTACTGCTGCTGTTTTGTTGTTGTTTTCGCCAAGTGGACGAGGACCCCGAGTTCGGCAAGTTCGACTACACGAGGAATCATCAAGTTCCCCTTCGTTTTGTCAAGTCCGGCGAGTTGAAGACACCAAGTACCACGACGTCGACGACCTCGAGAACGACTACATCCGTGTACGACTACGTGAACGAGTACCACGACGCCGTCGAACGCCAAGTACCTCTACTTCCACTACCGTCGCAAACGAGAACCCCAAGTACCACGACACGAGCTCCGTGAACGTCTACCGTCGCCCCGAGTACCACTACCGTCGCTCGACGACCGCGAGTACCACTACCGTAGCCCGAGTACAACTACCGCTACGAGAACGACTACCTTCGGTAAAGAAATGAGAACGTCTACTTCCTCTCCGAACGGAACATCTACTTCCACTACACCCCGAGAACGACTCCTTCCTCTACGATCTCGAACCGTCCCAAAACGAGTGTTTCGAAGGTATAACCCCGAGTCGTGACCCGTGAGTTGCATGCTTGTTGTGGTTGTATGAAATGTTTCCCGTGTGTGCATCGTGCCGTTTCACCTTTTGTCATGTTCCTCGGTTGCCTCGTCACCGACTCGTGGGAACCCGGTAACGGGATCACCCCACCTCTTTCATCTCGTTTGACTCGCTCATGCCATCTTACCTTTTGCACCGGTCTCTCAACGAGTTACCGGAACCGATATGATGCGTTGCATCATTTTTGGATCGTTGCCGTGGCCCCCTTTCTTTCCACCACGATGACTATTTCTCCTTATCATCTATATCTCTTTTAAGTCAACCTTTTAATAAAATTGCATAAACTTGAGCATGTCATCCGCATCATGATAACAACATGAGTATGTTAATTTGTTGTTTGCTTATTATTACTAAAACATGCTCATGAGGATTTCCGGATATGTTGTTGTTATTCTCCGGCCTCATTTAAAATGTCTTAATAGTGTAGTTTCTTTATGCTTCACCTCTTGCCATGTTAAAAAACATTTAACCTTGTCTTGTAAATAACAAGAGTCAATTAAATAATTAAATGTGGTGTTTCGTCAATATGCAACTCGTTGCATATTGATCTCCACTTAACTTGTAGTATTTGTTTGTGCACTTTGCCATGCCATGCATAATTAAACCGGACATGCATCATATTTGGATGTGCATCGTTTGCCATGTTTTTGCTTGTGTGTTTACCGTGTTGTTCTTTCTTTCCGGTTGCTTCTCTTGTTAGCTTCGGTTTCATTCCGGAGTTGTGAGGATCCGCTCGACTGTTGCTCCGTCTTCTTCTTGGATCCGTTCTTCTCCCTTGTGGAATCCCAGGCAAGATGACCGAACCCGGTTATCATTACTATCTTTGCCTATTGCTAGTAGTTCCGCTCTATAGTTTTGCCTCGATGCCCATGTCTTTCTTGTCAGCCTCCTACTTGTAACCATGAACCTGTTTAACCACCCTACCTATGCAAACCGTTGCTTGGCTAAGTACGCTTCGCTCAGCCCTTCTTATAGCATTGCTAGTTGCAGGTGAAGATTGAAGATGCTTGCTTCATGTTGAAGTTTGGTTGGGTTATATCACGCTATATAAATGCTTAAAATGAAATCATCTATATACTGGCAGGGTGGAAGGCTAAGCCTTTTGCTTGGTGTTTTGTTCCACTCATGCCGTTAGGAACCGTATAAACCGGTGTTATGTTCCTTGATTATGCGTTCCTAACACGGTTGGGGTGTATGGGACCCCCTTGATAAACCGCTAAGTGCTAAGTCTTTTCCAGCAAATCCCAACTTTGGTACTATTTGCCTCATAATAACAACTTATTTAATTAATTAATTTGCATAAGGGGGACGCTCCTTGGAGATTCTTTTCTACATAGCAGGGGGGCCAGTGCTGATGGCGTTGGTCCCAAACGGGGAGCCTGCGGGGCCGCCTTGGGGCGACCCGAGGTATCTGGTATAACCCGTAGCTTCGCCCATCCGGTCGTGTCCTGAGACTTAGATACGCGCGGCTACTATCAGGGTGTCGACACGCCGGGAGGATTTGCTGGATTAGCCTTACCTTAGTTCGGTTTAACTTGAGCACGGGATTCCGAGAATACTCGGGTCTTCCCACCTATGGAGTTGCGACTTCGCGGATCGTGGGCTTGTGATGGGCCAAGTTGGAACACCCCTGAAGGGTTTGAACTTTCGAAAGCCATGCCCGCGGTTATGTGGCAGATGGGAGCTTGTTAATTCCGGTTGTAGATAACTTGACACAATGTTTCCAATACACTACCAGCGTGTGTACCGTGACTGTCAATTTCTGAATAGGGATTCGGGAGTTGAACACGGTGGGGTTATGTTTGACCGGCTTTAGCTCGGATCACTTCGTGATCATCTTTCGACCGATGCTTTTCTCTTCTCGCTCTCTATTACGTAAGTTAGTGCTAGTTGCTGCCGCAGACTCTTGTTTGTTCCTTCACCTCATATTTCTTTCTTCAGCCTTATCCTCACCCAAGGCTTAAATAGTCTTGTTACCCGGGAACGGGATTGCTGAGTCCTCTGTGGCTCACAGTTACTTCACCACACTAGATGCAGGTTCAGCCGAGTTGAAGCAGGTGATGGATCAGTTCTTCATCGGGAGCTCGATGCAGAGTGTGACCGTTTGCTTGTAACGTTTCGATGTTCAGTAGTGGTTTCTACTAGGATTCGACCTGACCTGTGGTTTTATGTTGTTTTGGTATCTTTCTTTGGATCTTCACCCGTAGTCGGGTTGTGATGTTTTGAATGATGTTTTGCTTATGTAATGTATTGGGTGAAGTGGCGAGTGTAAGCCAACTATCTCCTTTTGCAATTTAATCCCTCTTTTACATGAGTCGTGCAAAGATACCAAACTTGAGATCATTCTAGGATGGGCTTATACCTTTAAGTCGTGCCTCGACACGTAGGAGGTATAGTCCCATCCTGGGCATTACAAGTTGGTATTCAGAGCCTTCTCCGACCTAGAAGCCCCCACTGATTGATCGAATCGTTGACGGTTGAGTCTAGGCACACACTAAAAATGTTTTGAGTCCTATATTATATCGGAGAGTAGGATTTATGTTTGCTTCTCATCCCCTTTCTCTCTGGTGAGGACTCCTGACGATTACTCTTTTCTCTTCTACTTTCAAAAATTGCACCAAATTTTTTTTAGGATCCCGCGAGTATTCTGGGATTGTTTCGATGTTCTTGTGACAAGGATATTGTTCTCGATGCCTCCTGTTACCGAGGAGTTGAGCTTCGGGGTATCATTGTAACAAGCATATCGCGGCAGTACTAAATACTTAAGACGGCCGACATCGAAAATCTCTCCTATACGGCCAGTGGCAAGATAACCCCGACATCACCTAGTACTGGGGAGGTAGCTCGAGAGTATTGCCATAGCTTTGTATAGTGGATGCTTTTCGAAGGTCCGAGGTAAACAGTTTCCGAGAAAGACTGGTTATGTGTTGAAGGATGGATACACCTGGATGTAGGTTTAGAGTTGATTGCGCGGTGCTTCCCGTGTATCCCCAACACCTGATTGCATAACTGGAAACTTTCGGAAATCTATAGGTGGGTTCATCCAGTAGTTCTAGGCATTCTTCCAACGGATGCTCGATATGAAGTTTGGGGTTCTACATTGAGTGAAGTGGTTTTATGGACTTGTTCTGATCGGGAGTTGCATCTTAAAGGGTCCTTGGCTATGCTGATCCGGGGATTGCAAAACCCTTTTGTAACACGTTCCATGAGCTTTCAGCACGAAGATGTCGAACGAAGCTTCTATATTGTATCTGTTCTATCTGTTCCTTGTTCCTTTTTTATTTTCATTTTGTTCTCCAAGTGGCTTCTCGACCAGCTGATGTACCTGCGGAATTCATTCGTTCAATGCTCTGTTCGAATGATATTGTGAAGATCATGTTGCATATCTATCCTTTGTTCTTGTTTTGATTCTGGTATTCGAGTTGCTTCGATGTCAAATGTTGATTCCATACCTTTCCTAATCGGTATTCTCATATTTCTATGGGAATGCAGGTCCTTCTTGATCATCAAGATGGTCATATTAAATTCTTTTCAACCGGTGTCCATTTTGTTCATCCCAAGTTGTCTTTGTTTTCCCCACCCTTCCACCCTTCTTCTTCTCGGAGTAAGGAATTCTTAAATGAAGTATCCATTTTATTCTTGTGATATTTCTTCATTCATTTCTTTCAATGTTCTTATCCGGTGATTTTATCGTGAAGATGCTCAAGAGCTTCAAGTTCATCATTCTTTTCTTCTCTAATTCTTCCGGTGGATGTAATTCAAGATTTCGGTGTTGATCTTATCCCTTTTCCTCATTTCACAATGCTTTCTTATTCCGGTGCACCAATTAATCATTCTCCTCTTGTTATTCATATCCGGAGTGCTGAAGATTCATAATTCCATTCTTATTCCGTTCAAATTATTTTGAGCATTGTCATCTTATTCTAGTCATTTAATTCAACCGGTGCAATATCTCTTCAGCAATCTTTTCCAACGGTGATTTCTTTAGTGGGCCCTAACCCACAGGTCTTTTTTCCAGGATCTTACCTGACTCTTCTGTTTTCCGGAGCTATACTCAAATTCTTTTCAAAGTGTGACGTAAGTATGATTTCCATCAGTCACATGCCTTCTCCAAGATCGTTTTCAATTCTTTTCATCTTTGGTTTAACCTTTTTAATTATTCATTCCGGAGTGCTCAACAATTCTTATGGCTTTTTCTCGTCTTCATTCTCAACATTTGGAGACCGGAGAAGAGTTTCTCTTAAATCTTGGCCCGTTCTCTTGAAGATTCGTGGTTCTAGCTTCTTGCCATCCTCATAATTGTTTTAGATTGTGAGGAATTCTTTCTAACCATCCGGAGCATTTTCATGAATTCTTTTCTTTGTGATCCTCCGAAGGCCATCATTTCAGAAGATTTCTTCATTCTCAGTTTTCAACTTCGCCCTCCAACTATTCTTCTTTGATGTCTCTTCGTTCGTCTCCATATTCTTACGGTGGTTCATTCTAGTTTACTCTTCCGTTGTTATCGTGTTAATTCTTTTGTTCTTTTCATAATCCTACCGGTGCTGTGTTGAATAATTATCCAAGCTTGTGCGGGATCTCTCTTTAATTCTTTGCAACGAGAATAAGTAGTATGCCAAATCCTTTGGTTGTCATCAATTTAATTGGTGAAGGAGATGCATGCCAGAATTCTTATTCTTGTTCCTTCCAAGTGTTTAATTCTTTTGTCTGGAGCTTGTTCATCATATCATATCCTTGGTTCTAAGTTCTCCATCTTGTTTTCCGGAGCTCCAAGTTATTTCAATTATATCATTTCAAAGCTCCATCTAATTCATCGCAGACCTTGAATCTTATTCTTTTCATCTTTCACTTCTCATGCTTTCATTACCGGAGTTCTTCATGGTGGTTCATCATGTTTTAATTCATCCTCGAAGTCTTCATCAAGATTCTTGTGGGAGCTGAAATATTCTTCTTCTTGCATTTTGAAGTGCAATTCTTTCTATCTTATCTTTTCAGGTGGTGTTATGTCAGTCTTGACAATTCCTTCATGTTTCATGATTCACGAGTTATCAAGAATGAGATAATTAAAACCATCATTTCTTTCTCTTTAGGAGATCCTTCAACCCCTCATTTTATCTCTTGGAGTTATCTTGGGCTGTATTTCACCTAAAGCTTTCCCTAAGGATTGTTGTATTGTGGTGCTTATAAATGACCCAAGTTCTTCATTATCATTCCGGTGATAAGTTTATCATCTCCTTGTTGATCTCAATCCAATCAAATGTTTTCGTAAGTGGCTGGTTGTCACCTCATAATTTTGAGATGTTTCCATAAGCCCACATCAAGCTTATTCTTTCGTTGTTGAATTTCCAACTACTCAGTTCAACCCTTCTTTGTAAGATGCTCTTTCAAATTAAATTTTGAGAGAGGTTGTCATATTTCTTCTCCATTCATTTCTTTCATTGAACTATATTCTATTATTTCATTCCGGAGGCATTGTGATGTTGCTCTCTTTAACCATCATATCGTTTTATCGAGATCATGTTCTTTCTCTTTTATCATTTAACCGGAGTGTTGTATTCTTCATTCAAGTTCCGTCATCTTACCAAGTTTTACCTCTCTTTTCAACCGGAGTGCTGTCTGAATCTTTCTTACCCTTGTGCCATTCTTTTAATTGTTCCGGAGGCTGTGTGTTGTTGTTTTCATCAAGTATAATCCCTTCTCCTCAAGTTCTTGTTAATTTCTTCCATTTTCAGACGGAGTGCTGTCCAAATTCTGTCATTCTTATTCCTTAGCTATACCATTGCGGTTTCATATTCTTTTGGTTCGTAAGCTCTTGTTTCATGTCTTTCAACCTTCAAGGTTCTTGTAATGTTCCTCCTGCTTACCGGAGTGCTCTTAACTTCGTTCATCTCCGTTGCATTCTTCTTTCATTTTGTTCAACCTCTCAAGGTTCTTTGGTTTCAATCGTCTGTCAAAGAAGCAACTTTGTTTTACCTCTTCCTCTTCCCTTTTTACCCGGTGATATCTCTAGGATCTCGGGTCGAGATCCTCTATTAGTGTGGGAGAGTTGTGACGCCCGAGACCGACGTCCCAGAAGATTCCAGAAGATTCCAGATGTTCCGGGGTTGCCCGTGTGTTCTTTTTGCTTGTGTTATTTATTTTTTGCATTGCATCATGTCATCATGCCATCATGTCATATTTATTTTTGCATCTCAACCTAAATAAATCGTGTGGACCTTCGGTCCATTTAAATCGAGGGAAGAATGTCTTCTCTTTATAACATATAAAAGCCTCCTAATAATTATGGAGCTATATTATTAATTATTCCATTGCTTCGGAATCACCATAACACACCTGCATAATTTCCCCATGTCTTTTCACTTCGAGTTTCACCTTCAAAATCTTGCCAATAATTCTTTTCCGTTGTTTCGAGGCTCCTCCAAAATTCCGGACATTTTTGGACACTTCAATAAGCTCGTCTTAGTTCAAACCTATTTGATTTATATTCAAATATGTTTGAATTATTTTTTTCCGTTTATGCCTTTCTTATTTTTTCTCCGGTCGTGCTTATTTTTATGAGCCCGAGAAAAATATAATTCCATGTGCACTTTTCCCTAACTCCCCTCCTCTTTTCTTTCTTCTCTTTTATTTTTTTTCTGCTAAGAAATAAAAACAGAGAGCAGCCGCACCCTCTTGGGCCTCTCTCTAGCCTTCCCTGGCCCGTCTCCTTCCTCCCTCCTTGGCCCAAGGCCATTCTGGCCCGCAGCCTCCACCAAACCCTAGGCGCAGCTCGATCCTCTCCCTCTCCTCCCGTGCGCCGCCGCTCCCGAGTCCCTCTCTCTCTCTCTGTCCGTTTCCTCCCCTCTGGTCTCGAACCCGAACCCCTCGACCCGATCTCCCCTTCTCCATCTCGCGAGCGCCGACTGATCTCCCCTCGTTCTCCCCTGCGGGCCTTCATCTCCCCTCGCCTCTTCTCCAGGCCGGAGGCCTCGTTCCCCCGACCTCCTCCCGGGTCCCTCCGTCGCGCAGGCGCCCGCAGGCGCAGCAGCCCGAGCGCCCGTCCCCGAGCGCCTCCCTCGCGCCCTCGCGCCGCCCAGGCCGCGGCCTCTCCTTCCGCTCCGTCCGCGGCGCCCCGATGCGCGGCCACAAGCGCCCAGCTCGCCGGCCCCTTCCCTCCAGCAGCCATGGCCTTCGTCCAGCCCGACGCCCTGCCGCGGGACGTCTCTCCTGCCCCGTCCTGAGCCCCGGCGGCCTCCAGTTCGAGCCAGCGGCAGCCGCAGCTCCTCCCTCCGCGGCTCCCAGCAGCTCCGCGAGCTCCTTCCAGCGTCCCTGCAAACCTCGTCGCCAGGACCTCCAGAAGGCGAGCGCCGGGCGCCTCGCTTCGCCTCGCGGCAGAGCCCCTCCGCCCCAGGCCGTGTCAACTCCAGCGAGGCACCGCTTCCTCCCTCGTCCAGCAAGGCTGTGCGCCTCTGCCTCCTTGCTGCCTTGTCGTTTTGTTGCTGTTGTTGTTTGCCATGTACTGCTGCTGTTTTGTTGTTGTTTTCGCCAAGTGGACGAGGACCCCGAGTTCGGCAAGTTCGACTACACGAGGAATCATCAAGTTCCCCTTCGTTTTGTCAAGTCCGGCGAGTTGAAGACACCAAGTACCACGACGTCGACGACCTCGAGAACGACTACATCCGTGTACGACTACGTGAACGAGTACCACGACGCCGTCGAACGCCAAGTACCTCTACTTCCACTACCGTCGCAAACGAGAACCCCAAGTACCACGACACGAGCTCCGTGAACGTCTACCGTCGCCCCGAGTACCACTACCGTCGCTCGACGACCGCGAGTACCACTACCGTCGCCCGAGTACAACTACCGCTACGAGAACGACTACCATCGGTGAAGAAATGAGAACGTCTACTTCCTCTCCGAACGGAACATCTACTTCCACTACACCCCGAGAACGACTCCTTCCTCTACGATCTCGAACCGTCCCGAAACGAGTGTTTCGAAGGTATAACCCCGAGTCGTGACCCGTGAGTTGCATGCTTGTTATGGTTGTATGAAATGTTTCCCGTGTGTGCATCGTGCCGTTTCACCTTTTGTCATGTTCCTCGGTTGCCTCGTCACCGACTCGTGGGAACCCGGTAACGGGATCACCCCACCTCTTTCATCTCGTTTGACTCGCTCATGCCATCTTACCTTTTGCACCGGTCTCTCAATGAGTTACCGGAACCGATATGATGCGTTGCATCATTTTTGGATCGTTGCCGTGGCCCCCTTTCTTTCCACCACGATGACTATTTCTCCTTATCATCTATATCTCTTTTAAGTCAACCTTTTAATAAAATTGCATAAACTTGAGCATGTCATCCGCATCATGATAACAACATGAGTATGTTAATTTGTTGTTTGCTTATTATTACTAAAACATGCTCATGAGGATTTCCGGATATGTTGTTGTTATTCTCCGGCCTCATTTAAAATGTCTTAATAGTGTAGTTTCTTTATGCTTCACCTCTTGCCATGTTAAAAAACATTTAACCTTGTCTTGTAAATAACAAGAGTCAATTAAATAATTAAATGTGGTGTTTCGTCAATATGCAACTCGTTGCATATTGATCTCCACTTAACTTGTAGTATTTGTTTGTGCACTTTGCCATGCCATGCATAATTAAACCGGACATGCATCATATTTGGATGTGCATCGTTTGCCATGTTTTTGCTTGTGTGTTTACCGTGTTGTTCTTTCTTTCCGGTTGCTTCTCTTGTTAGCTTCGGTTTCATTCCGGAGTTGTGAGGATCCGCTCGACTGTTGCTCCGTCTTCTTCTTGGATCCGTTCTTCTCCCTTGTGGAATCCCAGGCAAGATGACCGAACCCGGTTATCATTACTATCTTTGCCTATTGCTAGTAGTTCCGCTCTATAGTTTTGCCTCGATGCCCATGTCTTTCTTGTCAGCCTCCTACTTGTAACCATGAACCTGTTTAACCACCCTACCTATGCAAACCGTTGCTTGGCTAAGTACGCTTCGCTCAGCCCTTCTTATAGCATTGCTAGTTGCAGGTGAAGATTGAAGATGCTTGCTTCATGTTGAAGTTTGGTTGGGTTATATCACGCTATATAAATGCTTAAAATGAAATCATCTATATACTGGCAGGGTGGAAGGCTAAGCCTTTTGCTTGGTGTTTTGTTCCACTCATGCCGTTAGGAACCGTATAAACCGGTGTTATGTTCCTTGATTATGCGTTCCTAACACGGTTGGGGTGTATGGGACCCCCTTGATAAACCGCTAAGTGCTAAGTCTTTTCCAGCAAATCCCAACTTTGGTACTATTTGCCTCATAATAACAACTTATTTAATTAATTAATTTGCATAAGGGGGACGCTCCTTGGAGATTCTTTTCTACATAGCAGGGGGGCCAGTGCTGATGGCGTTGGTCCCAAACGGGGAGCCTGCGGGGCCGCCTTGGGGCGACCCGAGGTATCTGGTATAACCCGTAGCTTCGCCCATCCGGTCGTGTCCTGAGACTTAGATACGCGCGGCTACTATCAGGGTGTCGACACGCCGGGAGGATTTGCTGGATTAGCCTTACCTTAGTTCGGTTTAACTTGAGCACGGGATTCCGAGAATACTCGGGTCTTCCCACCTATGGAGTTGCGACTTCGCGGATCGTGGGCTTGTGATGGGCCAAGTTGGAACACCCCTGCAGGGTTTGAACTTTCGAAAGCCGTGCCCGCGGTTATGTGGCAGATGGGAGCTTGTTAATTCCGGTTGTAGATAACTTGACACAATGTTTCCAATACACTACCAGCGTGTGTACCGTGACTGTCAATTTCCGAATAGGGATTCGGGAGTTGAACACGGTGGGGTTATGTTTGACCGGCTTTAGCTAGGATCACTTCGTGATCATCTTTCGACCGATGCTTTTCTCTTCTCGCTCTCTATTACGTAAGTTAGTGCTAGTTGCTGCCGCAGACTCTTGTTTGTTCCTTCACCTCATATTTCTTTCTTCAGCCTTATCCTCACCCAAGGCTTAAATAGTCTTGTTACCCGGGAACGGGATTGCTGAGTCCTCTGTGGCTCACAGTTACTTCACCACACCAGATGCAGGTTCAGCCGAGTTGAAGCAGGTGATGGATCAGTTCTTCATCGGGAGCTCGATGCAGAGTGTGACCGTTTGCTTGTAACGTTTCGATGTTCAGTAGTGGTTTCTACTAGGATTCGACCTGACCTGTGGTTTTATGTTGTTTTGGTATCTTTCTTTGGATCTTCACCCGTAGTCGGGTTGTGATGTTTTGAATGATGTTTTGCTTATGTAATGTATTGGGTGAAGTGGCGAGTGTAAGCCAACTATCTCCTTTTGCAATTTAATCCCTCTTTTACATGAGTCGTGCAAAGATACCAAACTTGAGATCATTCTAGGATGGGCTTATACCTTTAAGTCGTGCCTCGACACGTAGGAGGTATAGTCCCATCCTGGGCATTACAACACTGCTACCTCTTGAGCTTGCGTTGTATTCCCTCGAAGAGGAAAGGGAGCTGCAGCACAGTAGCGTAAGTATTTCCCTCAGTTTTTGAGAACCAAGGTATCAATCCCGTAGGAGACTACGCGCGAGTCCCTCGCACCTGCACAAACAAATAAGAACTTTGCAGCCAACCCGATAAGGGGTTGTCAATCACTTTACGGTCACTTACGAGAGTGAGATCTGATAGAGATGATAATTATATTTTTGGTATTTTTGGTTTAATAAAATAGCAAATAAAAGCAAGAAAAGTAAAGTAGATGCAGATTGATATGTTGAGAATAGACCCGGGGGCCATAGTTTTCCCTAGTGGCTTCTCCCATGATAGCGTTATTCTACGGCGGGTAAACAAATTACTGTCGAGCAATTGATAGAAAAGCGAATAATTATGAGACTATCTAGGCATGATCATTGTACATAGGCATCACGTCCGAGACAAGTAGACCGAAACGATTCTGCATCTACTACTATTACTCCACACATCGAACGCTATCCAGCATGCATCTAGTGTATTGAGTTCATACGAACACAGTAACGCCTTAAGCAAGATCACATGATGTAGAGGGATAAACTCAAGCAATATGATGAAAACCCCATATTTTATCCTCGATGGCAACAATATAATACCTGCCTTGCTGCCCCTACTGTCACTGGGAAAGGACACCGCAAGATGGAACCCAAAGCCAAGTACTTCTCCCATTGCAAGAACTATAGATCTAGTAGGCCAAACCAAAGCAATAATTCGAAGAGACTTGCAAGGATATTATGAACACATATAAAAAGTTCAGAGAAGAACCAAATATCTTTCATGGATAACCTTGATCATAAACTCACAATTCATCGGATCTCGACAAACACACCGCAAAAAATATATTACATCGAATAGATCTCCTCGAAGACCGAGGAGAACTTTGTATTGAGACCTAGAGAGAGAGAGAAGAAGCCATCTAGATACTAGCTATGGACCCAAAGGTCTGAGGTAAACTACTCACAACTCATGGTGAGGGCGATGATGATGATGATGAAGGCCTCCATGATGGATCCCCCTCCCGGAACATGCTCCAAGATGGGATCTCCACAGGAACGGAAGCTACGGCGGTGGAATTAGGGTTTTCTCTCTACGTATGGATTTTCTGGGGTACGTAGGTATATATAGGAAGAAGGAGGCCACCGAGGGCCGTGTGGGCCAGCCTCGAGGCAGGGGGCGCGCCCTGGGAAGGGGGGCGCGCCCCCACCCTCGAGGGCTGGTCCCTTGCCCCCTGACTTGGTCCTGACGTTTCCCGAGCGTGATTTCCTCCAAAAATATCTCTCGCGAAGGTTTCATTCCATTTGGACTCCGTTTGATATTCCTTTTCTGCAAAACCCTGAAATAGGCAAAAAACTGTAATCTGGACTAGGCCTTTGGGTTAGTAGGTTAGTCCCAAAAATGATATAAAGTGAATGATAAAGCCCATTAAACATCCAAGACTTCATAAATAATAGCATGGAACAATAAAAAAATTATAGATACGTTGGAGACATGTCAAGCATCCCCAAGCTTAATTCCTACTCGTCCGCGAGTAGGAAAATGATAAAGAAAGAATTTTTGATGTGGAATGCTAACCAATATAGTTATTCTATGCAATTCTCTTAATTGTGGCATGAATGTTCAGATCTGAAAGTGAGCCATGGACATAGCACTATGGGTGGAATAGAGGTGGTTGTGGAGAAGACAAAAAGAGGGAGATAGTCTCACATCGACTAGGCGTATCAACGGGCTATGGAGATGCCCATCAATAGATATCAATGTGAGTGAGTAGGGATTGCCATGCAACGGATGCACTAGAGCTAAATATGAATGAAAGCTCAACAAAAGAAACAAGTGGGTGTGCATCCAACTTGCTTGCTCATGAAGACCTAGGGCATTTGAGTAAGCCCATTGTTGGAATATACAACCCAAGTTTTATAATGAAAATTCCCACTAGTATATGAAAGTGACTAATCATGAGACTGTCTACAATGAAGATCATGGTGCTACTTTGAAGCACAAGTGTGGAAAAAGATAGTAGCAATTGTCCCTTCTCTCTTTATCTCCATTTTTGGAGGGGCTTTTCTCTCTTTTTTTTATTTGCCCCTCTATATTTTTTTTGGGCCTTCTCTTTTTTTATTGGCCTTTCCTCACACGGGACAATGCTCTAGTAATGATGATCATCACACTTTTTGTTACAACTTGAAATTACAACTCGATACTAAAACAAGTATGACTCTACATGAATGTCTCCGGCGGTGTACCAGCATATGCAATGAACCAAGAGCGACATATATGAAAAATTATGCATGGTGGCTTTGCCACAACTATGATGTCAACTACATGATCATGCATGGCACTATGACAATATGATGCGTGTCATATGAACGGAATGGTGGAAAGTTGCATGGCAATATATCTCGGACTGGCTATGGAAATGCCATGATAGGTAGGTATGTTGGCTGTTTTGAGGAACAATATGGTGGCTGTTTTGAGGAAGGATATATAGTGGGTTTATGGTAACGGCGAAAGTTGCACGGTACAAGAGAGGCTAGCAATGGTGGAAAGGTGAGAGTGCGTATAATCCATGGACTGATCATTAGTCATAAGAACGCATATACTTATTGCAAAAATCTACAAGTCATCAAAAACAAAGCAATCAACGCATGCTCCTAGGGGGGAGGTTGGTAGGAGTTAACCATCGCGCACCCCCGACCTCCACACAAAGGTTGGCACTCTACAAATACCTCATGCTCTAACTTTGTCACATAGCGGTTCACCATACGTGCATGATACGGGAATCACTAACCTTAACACGAGTATTCTTCAATTTCACAATAACTCCACTAGCATGACTCTAATATCGCTATCCTCATGTCTCAAAACAATTATCAAGCATCCAACATCTCATTCTTTTCAATGCACTTGGTGTGAAATGTTTACTACATTGACATTGGATGTTTATCATGTGAAGACTAGTTTCTTTAGCCTAAACACATTACCATGCTGTTTTAATAGACTCTCAAATAGATATAAGTGAAGCATGAGAGTTCAACAATTTCTACAAAATATTACCACCACCATGCTCTAAAAGATATAAGTGAAGCACTATAGCAAAAACTATTCAACTCAAAAGATATAAGTGAAGCACATAGAGTGTTCTAATAATTTCTAGGCCATATTTAACTCTCTCAAATAGGTGTGTCCAGCAAGGATGATTGTGGCAAAATAACAAGCAAAGACTCAAATTATACAAGACGCTCCAAGCAAAACACATAGCATGTTGCGAATAAAAATATAGCTCCAAGTATAGTTACCGATGGATGAAGACGAAAGAGGGGATGCCTTCCCGGGGCATCCCCAAGCTTAAGCTTTTGATTATCTTGATTTTACTTGGGGTGCCATGGGCATCCCCAAGCTTGGGCCTTTGCTACTCATTGTTCCGTAGTCCATCAAAGCAATACTCAAAACTTGAAAACTTCACAACACAAAACTTAGACAAAAATTCTCGTGAGCTCCGTTAGTAAGAGAAAGCAAACCACCACTCAAAGTTACTGAAAGGAATTCATTCTTTGTTTATATTGGTGTTAAACCTACTGTACTCCAAGTTCTCTATGATTCATATCCTCCAATATTACTCATAGATGCATCAGAATAAGCAAACAACACACGAAAAACAGAATCTGTCAAAAACAGAACAATCTGTAGTAATCTGCTAGGTTCGCCTACTTCTGTAACTCCAAAAATTTCAAACTAAATTGGTAAATTTGCGCAATTTGCCTACCAATCAGCAAAAGAACGAATCAACTAAAAATCATGCTCCAGTAAAATCTGAATACTACTTTAGCAAGCGCTAACGATTCTGTTTTTTACAGCAAGATCGAATAAACTTCACACAAGTCCTACCAAAGGTTCTACTTGGCAGAAACACTAAACAAAACATGAAAACACATCTAACCAGAGGCTAGATGCAATATTTATTCCCTAGCAGCAACAAAAGCAAAAACAGAAAATTGGGTTGCCTCCCAACAAGCGCTATCGTTTTACGCCCCTAGCTAGGCACGATAATTTAATGATGCTCACACAAAGGACAAGGATTGAAGCACAAGGAGAGCATCATAAGACATGTGACAAACACATCTAAGTCTAACATACTTCCTATGCATAGGCATCTTATAGGAAAACAAATTACCAAGACAAGCAAGATCTAGCATATGCAAGGAAGGAGAAAGAAACAATAGCAATCTCAACATAACGAGAGGTAATTTAGTAACATGAAAATTTCTACAACCATATTTCCCTCTCTCGTAATAATTGCATGTAGGATCATGATCAAATTCAACAAAATAGCTAGCACATAACATATTATCAACACGATCCACATGCATGCAAAGTTGACACTCTTCCAAAATAGTGGGATTAACATTAACTAAACTCATGACCTCTCCAGACCCACTTTTATCAAAAGTTTCATAAGATTGAACATTCTCCAAGTATGTGGGATCTAAAGTTGACACTCTTCCAAACCTACTTTCAATATTAATGCAAACATTATTATCAATCTTATATTAATCATGGGGATTAAATAAATTTTTAAGATCATAAGAAGAATCACCCCAATCATGATCATTGTAACAAGTAGTAGACATAGCAAAACTAGCATCCCCAAGCTTAGGGTTTTGCATATTATTAGCACAACTGACATCAATAGAATTTATAGTAACATCATTGCAATCATGCTTTTTATTTAAGGAGCTAACATGAATCACTTTTTCTTTCAACAATTCCTCACAATTTTCAGATTCATAAATTTCAAGCAAAACCCCATAAAGATAATCTAGTGCACGCAGCTCACTAGCAATTGATTCAACATAATTGGATCTCTTAAAGAGATTATCAAGTGGATGAGGATCCATAATTCAGCAAGCGAAGATGCAAGCTAATAGAGGGCACATAGCAACACAAGAAAACAAGAGGCAAGCGAACAGTAAACACACGACAGAAGAAGGGCAAATAAAACGGCAAGGGTGAAGTGGGGGAGAGGAAAATGAGAGTCCAATAAATGTAATGCGAAGGATAAGGGTTTGTGATAGGTACTTGGTATATGACCTTTGCGTAAGCCTCCCCCGCAGCGGCGCCAGAAATTCTTCTTGCTACCTCTTGAGCTTGCGTTGTAATACCTCGAAGAGGAAAGGGAGATGCAGCATAGTAGCGTAAGTATTTCCCTGAGTTTTTGAGAACCAAGGTATCAATCCAGTAGGAGACTACGCGTGAGTCCCTCGCACCTGCACAAACAAATAAGAGCTTCGCAGCCAACGCGATAAGGGGTTGTCAATCCCTATACAGTCACTTACGAGAGTGAGATCTGATAGAGATGATAATTATATTTTTGGTATTTTTGGTTTAATAAAACAGCAAATTAAAGCAAGAAAAGTAAAGTAGATGCAGATTGATATGTTGAGAATAGTCCCGGGGCCCATAGTTTTCTCTAGTGGCTTCTCTCATGATAGCGGTATTCTACGGCGGGTAAACAAATTACTGTCGAGCAATTGATAGAAAAGCGAATAATTATGAGACTATCTAGGCATGATCATTGTATATAAGCATCACGTGCGAGACAAGTAGACCGAAACGATTCTTCATCTACTACTATTACTCCACACATCGACCACTATCCAGCATGCATCTAGTGTATTGATTTCAAACGAATAGAGTAACGCCTTAAGCAAGATGACATGATGTAGACGGATAAACTCAAGCAATATGATGATACCCCCATCTTTTTATCCTCGATGGCAACAATACAATACGTGCCTTGCTGCCCCTACTATCACTGGGAAAGGACACCGCAAGATTGAACTCAAAGCCAAGCACTTCTCCCATTGCAAGAACTATAGATCTAGTAGGCCAAACCAAACCAATAATTCGAAGAGACTTGCAAGGATATTATGAGGACACACAAAAAGTTCGGAGAATAAACAAATATCTTTCATAGATAACCTTGATCATAAACTCACAATTCATCGGATCTCGACAAACACACCGCAAAAAGAGATTACATCGAATAGATCTCCTCGAAGACCGAGGAGAACTTTGTATTGAGATCCAGAGAGAAAGAAGAAGCCATCTAGATACTAGCTATGGACCCGAAGGTCTGAGGTAAACTACTCACAACTCATGGTGAGGGCGATGATGATGATGAAGGCCTCCGTGATGGATCCCCCTCCCGGAACAGGCTCCAAGATGGGATCTCCACGGGAACAGAAGCCACGACGGTGAAATTAGGGTTTTCTCTCTGCGTATGGAGTTTCTGGGGTACGTAGGTATATATAGGAAGAAGGATGGCACCGAGGGCCGTGTGGGCCAGCCTCGAGGCAGGGGGGCGCGCCCTGGGAAGGGGGCGCGCCCCCCACCCTCAAGGGCTGGTCCCTTGCCCCCTGACTTGGTCCTGATGTTTCCCGAGCGTGATTTCCTCCAAAAATATCTCTCGCGAAGGTTTCATTCCGTTTGGACTCCGTTGGATATTCCTTTTCTGCAAAACCATGAAATAGGCAAAAAACAGCAAGCTGGATTGGGCCTTCGGGTTAGTAGTTTAGTCCCAAAAATGATATAAAAGTTAATGATAAAGCCCATTAAACATCCAAGACTTCATAAATAATAGCATGGAACAATAAAAAATTATAGATACGCTGGAGACGTATCACACACATTCAGCTCGATGACGTCCCTCGTCCTCTTGATCCAGCAAGATGTTGAGGAAGTAGATGAGTTCCGTCAGCACGATAGTGTGGTGACGATGATGGTGAAGTGATCCGCGTAGGGCTTCGCCTAAGCACCGCGAGAATATGACCGGGGTGTAAACCGTGGATGGGGGCGCCGCACACGACTAACAATTGATGTTGGGTGTGTTCTGGGCACCACCCCTCCTCATATAGATAGGTGGGAGGGAGAGGGGAGAGGCCAAGGGGCGCCCCAAGTGGGGCCAAATCCCACTTGGTCTCCTGCCTTGGTTCACCTCCCTTCCTTGTATAGGCGCCAGGGGAAGGAAGGAGGAGGTGCCCCCTCTTTGCTTTCTCCCTTGAGGAGGGGAAGGAAGGAGGGACTTGACCTCCCCACTTTCCTTTCCCTAAGGCTGGCCAGCCTGGTGGAGGGGCGCACCAGCCCCTTGTGGGCTGGACTGTCCCACCCTTGGCCCATTAAGCCCATATCTTTGCCGAGGGTGCCCGGAACCCCCTCCGATGACCGTATATGTACCCGGTAGCCTCCGAATCTCTTCTGTTGTCCGAATACCATCATCCTGTACATAAATATTTACCTCTCGGCCGTTTCGAGACTCCTCGTCATTCCTGTGATCTCATACGGGACTCCGAACAACATTCGGTCACCAAATCACATAACTCATATAATGCAATATCGTCATCGAACTATGTAGACATGACCGAGACACCTCTCCGATCAATAACCAATAGAGGAACCTAGATTCTCATATTGGCTCCTACATATTCTATAAAGGTCTTTATCGGTCGAACCATTATGACAACATACATTATTTCCATTGTCCATTGGTATGTTCCTTGCCCGAGATTTGATCATCGGTATCTTCATACCTAGTTCAATATCGTTACCGGCAAGTCTCTTTACTCATTTTGTAATACATCCTCCTGAGACTAACTCATTAGTCATTTGCTTGCAAGGCTTATTATGATGTGTATTACCGAGAGGGCCCAGAGATACCTCTCCGATATTCGGAGTGACAAATCCTAATCTTGATCTATGCCAACTTAACAAACACCTTTGGAGATACCTATAGAGCATCTTTATAATCATACAGTTACGTTGTGACATTTCATGGAACACAAGGCATTCATTCGTTATCCAGGAGTTGCATAATCTCATAGTAGAAGGAATATGTATTTGACATGAATAAAGGAAGCAATAAAACTAAATGATCATTATGCTAAGCTGATGGGTGGGTCTTGTCCATCACATGACAACTCATGTCCATGGTTAGGAAACCTTAACCATCTCTGATTAATGAGCTAGTCTAGTAGAGGCTTACTAGGGACACAATATTTGTTTATGTATTCACAAATGTATTTAGGTTTCTGTTCAATACAATTCTAGCATGAATAATAAACCTTTATCATGATTAAGGAAATATAATAATAACCATTTTATTATTACATCTAGGGCATATTTCCATCAGTCTCCCACTTGCACTAGAGTGAATAATCTAGATCACATCGCACGTGTTAAACACCAAAAGAGTTTAGTAGAGTCAATAATCTAGTTCACATCGCCATGTGATTAACACCCAAAGAGTTTACTAGAGTCAATAATCTATTTCACATCGTTATGTGATTAACACTCAAAAGTATGATCATGTTTTGCTTGTGAGAGAGTTTTTAGTCAACGGGTCTGCAAGATTCAGATCCATGTGTACTTTGCAAATTTCTATGTCTATAATGCTCTGCACAGAGCTACTCTAGCTAATTTCTCATACGTTCAATATACATCTAGATTGATACTCAGATTCACCTGGATTAGTGTCAAACTTTGCATCGGTGTCACCCTTTACGATGAAGTCTTTATCACCTCCATAATCAAGAAACATTTCCTTATTCCACTAAGGATAATTTTGACTGCTGTCCAGTGATCCACTCCTGGATCACTCTTGTACCCCCTTGCCACACATGTGGCAAGGCACACATTTGGTCTGGTACACAGTGATACATCTCCAACGTATCTATAGATGTTGATTGTTCCATGCTATTATATTATCTATTTTGCATGTTTTATATGCATTAATATGCTATTTTATATTATTTTTGGGACTAACCTATTAACCTAGAGCCTAGTGTCAGTTTTTGTTTTTCCTTATTTTTGAGTTTCGTAGAAAAGGAATATGAAATGGAGTCCAAACGGAACAACACTTTACGAGGATTTTTTTGGGACCAGAAGACATCTAGAGGACTTGGAGTGCATGTCAGGCAAGCCACGAGGCGGCCAAAAGGACGGAGGGCGCACCCAAGGGGGTAGGGCGCGCCCCCACCCTTATGGCCCCCCTGTGACTCCACCGACCTATTTCTTTCTCCTATATATTCACATATATTCCAGAAACCCTAGAGGAGGCATCGAAACCACTTTTCCACCACTGTAACTTTTTGTATCCATGAGATCCCATCTGAATGCCTTTTCTGGTATTCTGCTGGAGGGGGATTCGACCATGGAGGGCATCTACATCAACACCATTGCCCTTCCGATGAAGCGTGAGTAGATTACCACAGACCTTCATGTCCATAGCTAGTAGCTAGATGGCTTCTTCTCCCTCTTTGATTAGCAGTACCATGTTCCCCTCGATGTTCTTGGAGATCTATCCGATGTAATCTTCTTTTGCGGCGTGTTTGCCAAGATCCGATGAATTTTGGATTTATGTTCAGCTTATCTATAAATATTATTTTAATCTTCTCTAAATTCTTATATGCATGATTTGATATCTTAGTAATTCTCTTCGAACTATCGGTTTGGTTTGGCCAACTAGATTGGGTTCTCTTGCAATGTGTGAAGTGATTTGCTTTGGGTTCAATCTTGCGGTGCTCAATCCCAGTGACAGAAAGGGAGATGACACGTATTGTATTGCTGCCATCGAGGATAACAAGATGGGGTTTTCATCCTATTGCTTGATTTAATTCCACTACATCATGTCATCTTACTTAATGCGTTACTCTATTCTTTATGGACGTAATACTCTAGATGCAGAATCATTTCGGTCGATGTGTAGAGTAATAGTAGTAGATTCAGGCAGGAGTCGGTCTACTTGACACAGATGTGATGCCTATATTCATGATCATTGCCTTAGATATCGTCATAATTATGCGCTCTTCTATCAATTGCTTGGCAGTAATTTGTTTACCCACCGTAATCTTTGCTATCTTGGGAGAAGCCTCTAGTGAAACTTATGCCCCCCGGGTCTATTTTCCATCTTATTACTTTCTGATCTACTATTTTGCCATCTTTTACTTTCCAATGTATAAACCAAAAATACCAAAAATATTTACTTTACAGTTTCTTTATCTCTATCAGATCTCACTTTTGCAAATAGTCATGAAGGGATTGACAACCCCTTTATTGCGTTGGGTGCAAGTTGTTTGATTGTTTGTGCATGTATCTGGCGATTTGCGCATTGTCTCCTACTGGATTGATACCTTGGTTCTCAAACTGAGGAAAATACTTACTCTCCTTTACAGCATCACCCTTTCCTCTTCAAGGGAAAAACCAATGCAAACTCAAGAGGTAGCAGGAAGAATTTCTGGCGTCGTTGCCCGGGAGATCTACGCCAAGTCAAGAGTAAAGATTTGTCTTATGTCAGCTCACCAATCTCTGGTGCCATTGAGATCTATGTCAAGTCAAGACATACCAAGTACCCTTCATAAAAATATCATCTCTTGGATTACATTGTTTGCCATTCGCCTCTCGTTTTCCTCTCCCCCACTTCTAAAACGATTTTTCGAAAATATTTGCCTTTTCTTCACCCTTTTTTTGTTTGTCTTGTTTGATTGTTTTTTGTGTGCTCGTGTGTTGGATTTCTTTCCTTGTTGCTATGGCTCAACCTAAAAACTATGATCCTCACCTTAGGAGGTTTGAAGAAATTGAAAATAATGTTAGGAGCTTCATGTCTTTGCAATTTGAGCACAATAATTTCTTTTGAAACGAGCTCAAGGAGCAGAAAAGTCTCATGGAATATATGAATAAAGAGCTCGATTATATGTCGAAGTAATTTTATGGTCTTAAATCTCAATTTACTCATCTTGAAATTTTAGTTGGCCAAATCTATGATAAGTAAGTCACATTAGTAAATAAGATGGCCGCTAAACCAGAATATGCAAATAATGATGAAGATCTTAAAGTGATTGACGTGACTACTATTGAATCTTTGTTTTCCAATATAAATCTTGATAAAGATGGTACTGGAGATGAGTCAACTTTAGTTAAAAGGCGTCCCAATGATTCAGAGTTTTTAGATCTTGATGCAAAAATTGATAAAAGTGGGATTGGCGAGGTTAAAACTTTAAGTAGCAATGAACCCACTCTTTTGAATTTCAAGGAATTTAATTACTAATTTTTTTAATAGATTGTATATCCTTGTTGCAATCCATGTTGAATTCTCCTCATGCTTATAATCAAAATAAAGCTTTTACTAAACATATCGTTGATGCTATGATGCAATCTTTTGAAGAAAAGCTTGAATTGGAAGTTTCTATTCCTAGAAATCTTTATGATGAGTGGGAACCTATTATTAAGATCAAAATTAAAGATTATGAGTGCCATGCTTTGTGTGATTTGGGTGCTAGCGTTTCTACGATTCCAAAAACTTTATGTGATGTGTTAGGTTTCCATGAATTTGATGAGTGTTTTTTAATTTTACATCTTGTAGATTCCACTATTAAAAAACCTATGGGAAGGATTAATGATGTTCTTATTGTTGTAAATAGGAATTATGTGCCCGTAGATTTCATTGTTTTTGATATAGATTGCAATTCTACATGTCTGATTATTCTTGGTAGAACTTTCAATTATTGATATGAAAGAAGAAAACATAAGATTTCAATTTCTGTTAAGGAAGGGCATGGAACACATTCCTAGAAATAAAATTAAATTGCCTTATGAATCTAGTATGAGAGCTACTTATGGATTGCATACCAAAGATGACAATAACTAGATCTATTCGTATTTTATGCTTGGCTAAGGGCGTTAAACAATAGCACTTGTTGGGAGGCAACCCAATTTTATTTTTGCTTTTTAACTGTTTGGTTACGTTTTTCAATTTTCACACATTATTACTTCTGTAGTAATTGTCTTTTGGTATTTGAATTAGTGTTTGAGCCAAGTAAGACCTTTGGGATGGCTTACGGTGATCGTTAATTTGATTTTGCTGAAAAACAGAAACATTCATGCCCAGTGCGGAAAATTCAATAATTCGCTGGAACGTGAAAACCTTCTGAAATATTTACACAAAATTGATAAAAAATTCCCCATGTCGTCCTATATTTTCATAATTTTTAGGGTTCCAGAAGTTTGCAAAGTTTTCAGATTGATACTGACTGTTCTATTTTTAATATATTCTATTTTCTTTATGTTGTTTGCTTATTTTGATGAATCTATGGCTAGTATCGGGGGGTATGAACCGTGGAAAAAGTTGGAATACAGTAGACATTACACCAATATAAAACTAAGAATAAGATCACAACACTACCTTGAGTGGTTATATGCTTTGTTTTACTAACGGAGCTCATGAGATTTCTGTTGAGTTTTGTGTTGTGAAGTTTTCAAGTTTTGGGTAAGGATTTGATGAACTATGGAATAAGGAGTGGCAAGAGACTAATCTTGGGGATGATCAAGGCACCCCAAGGTAATATTGAAGGATGGCTAATAGCCTAAGCTTGGGGATGCCCCGTGAAGGCATCCCCTATTTCGTCTTCATCTGTCGATAACTTTACTTGAGGCTATATTTTTATTCACCATATGATATGTGCTTTGCTTGGAGCGTCTTGTATGATATGAGTATTTTCTTTTTAGTTTTCCAGAATCATCCTTGTTGTATACATATTTATGAGAGACACACTTGAAACGTGATTTATTAGAATACTCTATGTGCTTCACTTATATCTTTTGAGCTAGGCAATTTTGCTCTAGTGCTTCACTTATATCTTTTTATAGCACGATGGTGGTTTTATTTTATAGATATTGTTCAACTCTCTTGCTTCACTTATATTATTTTGAGATTATCTAAACAACGTGGTAATTTTCTTAGGTTATAAATTTAGTCCTAATATGATGGGCATCCAATGGAGATATAATAAAAACTTAAATATATAGATCATTTAATAGTATGAGAAGTATTGATTCCTTATGATTGTTTTCAGATATGAGGATGGTAATATTAGAATCATGCTAGTATTAAATTGTGTGGTTGAGGAAATAATTGAGTTAAGGTTTGTGATTCCCGTCGTATGCACGTATGGTCTCCTAAGTATGTAACCGAATTGAAGCGCATTGTGTCTTGATTGTTTACCTTTGCGTGAAGGTCGGGAGCGCGCGATGGTTTAACTCCTACCAATCTCTCCCCTAGGAGCATGCGTATTAGTAGTTTTCTTCGAGGGCAAATAAACCTTTTTGCAATAAATATGTGATTTCTTTATGACTAATGTTGAGTCCAAGGATTATACGTACTCTCACCCTTCCACCTTGCTAGCCACTCTAGTACCGCGCAACTTCGCCGGTGCATCAAACCACCTTATACCCTTCCTCAAAACAGCCACCATACCTACCTATTATGGCATTTCCATAGCCATTCCGAGATATATTGCCATGTAACTCCACTGTCCCGTTTATTATGACACGTATCATCATTGTCATATTGCTTTGCATGATCATGTAGTTGACATAGTATTTGTGGCAAAGCCACCATTCATATTATTTATACATGTCACTCTTGATCATTGCACATCCCAATACAACGCTGGAGGCATTCATATAGAGTCATATCTTTGTTCTAGTTTCGACTTGTAATATCGAGTTGTAAGTAAATAAAAGTGTGATGATCATCATTATTAGAACATTGTCCCTTGTGAGGTTATGAAAAATAAAAGAGGCCAACGAAGCCCAAATGAAAATAAAAGAGACGAAAGAAGCCCAAATAAAAAGAGGCCAAAGAAGCACGCCAAAAAAGAGATAGAAGAGAGAATGGACAGTCTTACTATCTTTTTCCACACTTGTGCTTCAAAGTAGCACCATGTTCTTCTTGATAGAGGGTATCCTATGTTGTCACTTTCATATACTAGTGGGAATTTTTGTTATAGAACTTGGCTTGTATATTCCAACGATGGGCCTCACATGCCCTAGGTCTTCATGAGCAAGCAAGTTGATGCACACCCACTAGTTTCCTTTTGAGCTTTCATACACTTATAGCTCTAGTGCATCCGTTACATGGCAATCCCTACTCACTAACATTGATATCAATTGATGGACATCTCCATAGTCCATTGATTTGCCTAGTTGATGTGAGACTTTCTCCCCACTTTTGTCTATTGCCACCTTCTATTCCACCCATAGTGTTATATCCATGGCTCACGCTCATGTATTGCGTGAAAATTTGAAAAGGCTGAAGCGCATTAGAAAGTATGAAACAATTGCTTGGCTGACACCAGGGTGGGCATGATTTTACCTTGTGTTGAGAAGAGGGAGCATAATAAGACTATATGATTTTGTAGGGATACCTTTCTTTAGCCATGTTATTTGTGAAGCTTAATGATTTACTGTCTAGTATGCTTGAAGTATTATTGTTTCAATATAAAATTTTGTTTGAAACATACGATTCTGAATATTCATGCCACAGTAAAGAGATTGCATTGTTAAATATGTTAGGTAGCATTCCACATCAAAAATTCTGTTTTTACCATTTACCTACTCGAAGACGAGTAGGAATTAAGCTTGGGGATGCTTGATACGTCTCCAATGTATCTATAATTTTTGATTGTTCCATGCTATTATATTATCTATTTTTATGTTTATATGCTTTAATATGACATTTTATATTATTTTTGGGACTAACCTATTAACCTAGAGCTCAGTGCCAGTTTCTGTTTTTTTCCTTGTTTTTGAGTTTCACACTAAAGGAATATCAAACGGAGTCCACATAGAACGAAACTTCATGAGGATTTTTTCTGGACCAGAAGGCATCCAGAGGACTTCGAGTACATGTCAGGGAAGCCACGAGGTCGCCACAAGGACGGAGGGCGCACCCATGGGGTAGGGCGCGCCCCCACC
>LR738714.1:180088581-180137853 GCA_902687465.1 Secale cereale | reverse complement strand
CCCCCCGTGACTTCACCGACCTATTTCTTCTGCCTATATATTCACATATATTACAGAAACCCTAGAGGAGGCATCAAAACCACTTTTCCACCGCTGCAACTTTCTATAACCACGAGATCCCATCTGGAGGCCTTTTTCGGTACTCTACCGGAGGTGGATTCGACCACAGAGGTCATCTACATCAACACCATTGCCCTGCCGATGAAGCGTGAGTAGTTTACCACAGACCTACGGTTCCATAGCTAGTAGCTAGATGGCTTCTTATCTCTCTTTGATTCTCAATACCATGTTCTCCTCGATGTTCTTGGAGATCAATCTGATGTAATCTTCTTTTGCGGTGTGTTTTCCAAGATCCGATGAATTGTGGAGTTACGATCATGTTATCTATGAATATATTATAATCTTCTCTGAATTCTTATATGCCTGATTTGATATCTTAGTAATTCTCTTCGAACTATCGGTTTGGTTCGGCCAACTAGATTGGGTTTTCTTGCAATGGGATAACTGTTTTGCTTTGGGTTCAATCTTGAGGTGCTCAATCCTAGTGACAGAAAGGGACATGACACGTATTGTATTGTTGCCATCGACGATACCAAGATGGGGTTCTCATCATATTGCTTGAGTTAATTCCGCTACATCATGTCATCTTACTTAATGCGTTACTCTGTTCTTTACGGACTTAATACTCTAGATGCAGAATCGTTTTGGTCGATGTGTAGAGTAAGAGTACTAGATGCAGGAAGGAGTCGGTCTACTTGACACAGACGTGATGCCTATATTCATGATCATTGCCTTAGATCTCATCATAATTATGCGCTCTTCTATCAATTGATTGGTAGTAATTTGTTTACCCATCGTATTTTTTGCTATCTTGAGAGAAGCCTCTAGTGAAACCTATGGCCCCTGGGCCTATTTTCTATTTTATTACTTTTCGATCTACTATTTCGCAATCTTTTGCTTTCCAATCTATAAAAACCAAAAAAACCAAAAATATTTACTTTACTGTTTATTTATCTCTATCATATCTCACTTTTGCAAATAACTGTAAACGGATTGACTACCCCTTTATAGCGCTGGGTGCAAGTTGTTTGATTGTTTGTGCATGTATTTGGCGATTTGCGCATTGTATCCTACTGGATTGATACCTTGGTTCTCAAACTGAGGGAAATACTTACTCTCCTTTGCTGCATCACCCTTTCCTCTTCAAGGGAAAAACCAACACAAGCTCAAAAGGTAGCACACAACATGGCATGCTTTATAGAACCTATGGTTGAGGCACATGGAATGACTTTCATTATCTCTCTATTTTTCTGCCATGGTCGGGCTTTGAGTCTTAGTCAACTTCATACCTTACAACTCAGGCAAGAACTCCTTCTTTGACTGATCCATTTTGAACTCTTTCAAAATCTTATCAAGGTATGTACTCATCGAAAGTCTTATTAAGCGTCTTGATCTATCTCTATATATCTTGATGCCCTATATGTAAGAAGCTTCACCGACGCCTTTCTTTGAAAAACTCCACTCAAACACTCCTTTATGCTTTCCAGAAAATTCTACATCATTTCTGATCAACAATATGTCATTTTCATATATACTTATCAGAAAGGCTGTAGTGCTCACACTCACTTTCTTATAAATATAGGCTTCACCGCCAGTTTGTATAAAACTATATGCTTGATCAACTAATCAAAGCGTATATTCCAACTTGAGATGCTTGCACCAGTCCATAGATGGATCGCTGGAGCTTGCTCACTTTGTTAGCACCTTTAGGATTGAAAAAACCTTTTCGGTTGCATCATATACAACTTTGCTTTAAAAAATCCATTAAGGAATGCAGTTTAGACATCCATTTGCCAGATTTAATAAAATGCGGCAATTGCTAACATGATTCAGACAGATTTAAGCATCGCTACGAGTGAGAAAATCTCATCGTAGTCAACACCTTGAACTTGTCAAAAAAGTATTGCGGCAAGTCGAGCTTTGTAGATAGTAACACTACCATCAGCGTCCGTCTTCCTCTTGAAGATCCATTTATTCTCAATGGCTTGCCGATCATCAGTCAAGTCCACTAAAGTCCACACTTTGTTCTCATACATGGATCCTATCTCAGATTTCATGGCCTCAAGCCATCTATCAGAATCTGGGCTCATCATAGCTTTTTCGTAGTCCGTAGCTTCGTCTTGGTCTAGTAACATGACTTCCAGAACAGGATTACTGTACCACTCTGGTGCTGATCGTGCTCTGGTCGACCTATGAGGTCTAGTAGCAACTTCATCTGAAGTTTCATGATCATTATCATTATCTTCCTCTCTAGTTGGTGTAGGCATCACAGAAACAGTTTTTCTGCGATGCGCTACTTGCCAATTCGAGAGAAGGTACAATTACCTCATCAAGTTCTACTTTCCTGCCACTCACTTCTTTTGAGAGAAACTCCTTCTCTAGAAAGGATCCATTATTAGCAACAAAGATCTTGCCTTCGGATCTGTGGTAGAAGGTGTACCCAATAGTTTCTTTTTGGGTATCCTATGAAGACACACTTCTCCGATTTGGGTTCGAGCTTATCAAGCTGAAGCTTTTTCACATAACCATCACAACCCCAAACTTTAAGAAATGATAGCTTTGGTTTCTTGCCAAACCTTAGTTCATACCATGTCGTCAAAACGGATTTAGACAGTGCCCTATTTAACGTGAATGCAGTTGTCTCTAATGCATAACCCCAAAATAATAAAGGCCAATCAGTAAGAGACATCATAGATCGCACCATATCTAATAATGTACGGTTACGACATTTGGACACACCATTACGTTGTGGTGGTCCAGGTGGCGTGAGTTGTGAAACTATTCCACATTGTTTTAAATGAAGACCAAACTCATAACTCAAATATTCACCTCCGTGATCAGATCTTATAAACTTTATTTTCTTGTTACGATGATCCTCTACTTCACTCTGAAATTCTTTGAACTTTTCAAATGTTTCAGACTTGTGTTTCATCAAGTAGATATAGCCATATCTACTCAAATCATCTATGAAGACCAGAAAATAACGATACCCGCCGTGTGCTTCAACACTCATTGGACCGCATACATCGGTATGTATTATTTCCAGTAAGTCATTAGCTCGCTCCATTGTTCCGGAGAACGGAGTTTTAGTCATCTTGCCCATGAGGCATGGTTCGCAAGTATCAAATGATTCATAATCAAGTGATTCAAAAAGCCTATCACCATAGAGTTTCTTCATGCGCTTTACACCAATATGACCTACATGGTAGTGCCACGAGTATGTTGCACTATCGTTATCAACTCTGCATCTTTTGGCTCCAATATTATGAATATGTGTATTACTACAATCAGGATTCAATACACCATTCACCTTCACAACTGTCGGTGTACAAAAGTAGGGGCCCTTTTGCACCCCTTTACTTGTGCACGGGCAGTTGTAGCCTCGCCTACAACCACACTTAGCGGAGCAGACGAAGGAGAAGCACGAGACAACCAAGGCAACACTCAAGCCAGAGGCTTGAAGAACAGAGGGGCAAGGTGGACTTACCCCCCGACAACGCCCTTGCTGGGGCGGCCTACATGGCCCCGACAAGAGTCTTGCCAGGGGCAACTTGCCAAACACAAGCAAGGCCACCACCCTTGGGTTTGAGAGCTCTGACACCATCAACAATGTCAAGGCCAAGATTCAAGGGCGCCTGCGTGGTGGCATGCAGATCTTTGTGGGACTAAGGGCCTGCAGACCTAGACAAGGGACTAGAAGACGAAGACCCCCGGCAAGACCCTTGTTGTGGATGACCGAAGACCCCCAGCAAGACCCTTGCCGAGGACAGCCAGAAGACCCCGGCAAGGCCCCTTGCCGGGGGCGCTTGCCGGGCCACTGCTAGGCCCGCGCCCACCAAGGTTTCTCTGCCCCACGGCCCCTCCTACGAGGCAACGAACTCGCCAACTGGAAAAGTGCCTGCGTGGCGGCATGTAGCCTCCAAGCCAACTAGTCAAGAACCCGCGTGGCGGCATGCAGCCTCCAAGCCAACTAGTCAAGCCAGTTCGAGAGCTCAAGAACACCAAATATACATAGACAAGTAGGACTAGGGTTTTACGGATCACCTGCGGCCGGAACCTGGGTAAAAATTCCCACGCGTTGAATGACTAGACCTGCGCTTTGCACAGCTCTACGCTCCGCCAACCGTAGTAGGGGTCCCCGAGACCCCATAGGTGTCATTTCCCTGACATCTTTTGCGCGCCAGGTAGGGGGCGCTAGGTTGTGAAAATCTGGTCTAGGAGTTAGCGCATCGACTTGTTCGTCGCCATGGCTCCCAAGAAGAAGGGGATCGCGGCGATTGATCTGTCTGGGGCCGACCGCCCGAGTCAGCACGGGCGGGCGATGGGGCGGCTGCGGATGGTGGCGGAGGCGTGGCCCGCGAGCTTCCATGACACTCTGGCTATCGGAGCTAAGCGAGCGACGTCGTTCGTGTCCAAAACGATGGGCCACGTGCCGCTGGGTCCAAGGGCATCGCCGTGCTGCCCACAGGCGATGCGGCGACCTCTAGGACACCTCCGCTGGCTCCCACTCCGTGGTCTTCCCATCTCATACGTTACGAACAACGCCGCGACGTCGGCGCTCCCGGGCACCACCGCAGGAAGAGCCCTTTGCGTCACTCTCAAGATGCACCGGGCCAGCATGCACGTCGAGACACTGGCGGAAGCGGCGTGCGACCACGAGACCGTGATGGAGCTCCTTCTAACGTGGTTAGAAGTCAGAGTGCGTCACGGTCAACACAGCTTTCGCCGCCTCCCACGCCAACAGAAGCATTGGCGTGCGTGCAATTGCTCCTCGACTTTCCTCCCGCCGTTGAGAAGCTCGACGAGTGGAGAGCCACCATCCGGAGCGTCATCAGCTTCGCCAATGGAGATCAACCGCGACCAGCGGGGCCCTCGCACCGTCGCTTTGGTGAGCCAACGCCCGCTGGTGGTGGAAGGGCTGGAGCTGCTGCGACCATGGTGCACTATCCTCCCCCACGCCAGCAGCAGTAGCAGCTAGCTTGTCGGGCCGACGCTCGTGACAACGTTTCCACAGTGTCGCCCGACCTGTGAGCCCTTTGTGACCAACGTTAAGTCCTTTGGGAGCGAGCCTTGGAAGATGCTCGAACCACCATCGAGCGACGGTGGGAAGCGCGTCATCAATCAAACACACGTGCATGGCCTACTATGGACCACCCGGCACCGAGGGGCTCTGGTGACTTACCTTATGAGGTGGGTTGTCCGGCCTTCACCCGTGAGCTGCGGCAGTTCCAGTGGCCCTCACACCGCATGTTCAAGCCTGAGGTCGAAGAAAAGTATAACGGCAAGACCCACCCATCGGAGTTCCTCAGCATCTATACCATCGTGATGCAGGCAGCTGGGGCTCGCGACGACAAGGTGCTTGCCAACTATTTTCCGTTGGTGCTTAAGCCCAACGTTATGTCGTGGTTGATGCACCTGCCCGCGGGTTCCATTTCTTCCTGGTCGGATCTCTGCCACGAGTTTGTTGGCGCCTTCACCGGGGGCCACCAAGTTCCTGGCCAGGAAAGTGATTTGCATGTCATCCCCTATAAGGACGGCGAAACCCTGCGCAAGTACATACAAAGGTTCTGCCGTGTGCAGTACAACATCCCAGACGTTCACCCCACCGCCATCATCAGTGCATTCCATTAGAATGTGCGCAACCGCAAGATCCGTGAGGAGCTGGCGATGAACAATATTAAAGATGTAGCCGAGCTCAATGTTATGGCTGATAGATGCGCTCGGGCTTTAGAAGGAAGGAAGTACCCCGGCAAAGACGCCGGTGCGGAAACCGACACCACGGACGGAGACGCCGTCACCCCGGCGAAGAAATGCCAACGCCACAACAGCAAGTGAAAGGGCAAGGCTGTGCTTGCCGTAGAGGAATCCAACGACCCCGGCGCCGCCAAAAAGGCCAAGGCTAACGACCCCGGCAAGGAAGTTGCCAGGTGCACCGCCTGCCGGGCCATGGCGGCTGCCGACAAGCTAGGGGCTCCGACAAGAAGTACTGCAAGATTCATCGCACCAAGGGCCATGACCTCCAGAATTGCCGGCAGGTTGAGCTGCTCGCAGAGAAGCAGAAGGCTGAGTATGAGAGGCATGACAAGGAGAAAGGCTCGGACAGTGCCGAGGCGCCCAACAAGAAGCGTGGCAGCCGAGGTGGTCGCCGCGGCCAAGATAACCAACCAGAAAGGCCCGCTCGGTACGCGGCAAGACATAGGGAGATGATGATCATGGCGAAGACGACGAGTCCAGCGAGCACGAGTTGCAGAAAGCTACAGAGGCCATGCGCGTTGACGGTGGCGCCTTGCTGCAAACCTCTCACCGCCAACTAAACAGTGGGCGCGTGACGTCATGATACGTCTCCAATGTATCTATAATTTTAATTATCCCATGCTATTATTTATGAAGTCTTGGATGTTTAATGGGCTTTATCATTCACTTTTATATAATTTTTGGGACTAACCTACTAACCCAAAGGCCCAGTCCAGATTGCTGTTTTTTGCCTATTTCAGGGTTTTGTAGAAAAAGACTATCAAACGGAGTCCAAACGGAATGAAACCTTCGCGAGAGATATTTTTGGAGAAAATCACGCCAGAGGAACTTGAGAACCACGTCAGGGGATCGAGGAGTGTCCCTCGAGGGTGGGGGGCGCGCCCCCATGCCTCGAGGCCCACTCGAGCGTCCCCCGGTGCCCTCCTTCTTCCTATATAAGTCCACGTACCCCAGAAACTCTGTGAACAGAGAGAAAACCCTAATTCCACTACCGTAGCTTCTGTTACCGTGGAGATCCCATCTTGGAGCCTGTTCCGAAGCTCCACCGGAGGGGGATCCATCACGGAGGCCTTCACCATCATCATCATCGCCCTCACCATGAGTTGTGAGTAGTTTACCATAGAACTTCGGGTCCATAGCTAGTATCTAGATGGCTTCTTCTCTCTCTTCGGATCTCAATACAAAGTTCTCCTCGGTCTTTGAGGAGATCTATTCGATGTAATATCTTTTTGCGGTGTGTTTGTCGAGATCCGATGAATTGTGAGTTTATGATCAAGGTTATCTATGAAAGATATTTGGTTCTTCTCTGAACTTTTTATGTGTGCTCATAATATCATTGCAGGTCTCTTCGAATTATTGGTTTGGTTTGGCCTACTAGATCTATAGTTCTTGCAATGGGAGAAGTGCTTGGCTTTGGGTTCAATCTTGCGGTGTCCTTTCCCAGTGATAGTAGGGGCAGCAAGGCACGTATTGTATTGTTGCCATCAAGGATTAAAAGATGGGGTTTTCATCATATTGCTTGAGTTTACCCCTCTACATCATGTCATCTTGCTTAAGGCGTTACTCTATTCGTATGAACTCAATACACTAGATGCATGCTGGATAGCGGTCGATGTGTGGAGTAATATTAGTAGATGCAGGCAGGAGTCGGTCTACTTGTCTCGGACGTGATGCCTATATACAACGATCATGCCTAGATAGTCTCATAATTATTCGCTTTTCTATCAATTGCTCGACAGTAATTTGTTTACCCGCCGTTGAATATCGCTATCATGAGAGAAGCCACTAGAGAAAACTATGGCCCCTGGGACTATTCTCAACATATCAATCTACATCTACTTTACTTTTACAGCTTTTATTTGCTGTTTTATTAAACTAAAAATACCAAAAATATAAACTATCATCTCTATCAGATCTCACTTTCGTAAGTGACCATTAAGGGATTGGCAACCCCTTATCGCGTTGGTTGCGAAGTTCTTACTTGTTTGTGCATGTGCGAGGGACTCGCGCGTGGTCTCCTACTGGATTGATACCTTGGTTCTCAAAAACTTAGGAAAATACTTACGCTACTATGCTGCATCTCCCTTTCCTCTTCGACGGAATACAACGCAAGCTCAAGAGGTAGCAAGAAGAATTTCTAGCGCCGTTGCTGGGGAGGCTTACGCAAAAGTCATATACCAAGTACCTATCACAAACCCTTATCCTTCGCATTACATTTTTTGCCTCTTGTTTTCCTCTCCCCCACTTCATCTTTGCCGTTTTATTTGCCCTTCTTCTGCCGTGTGTTTATCGTTCGCATGCTTCTCGTTTGCTTGTGCGTGTTGGATTGCTTGCTTGTCACTATGGCTCTCCCTACTAGTGTTGACCCTCAACTTAAGAGGCTGGAGGAGATTGAAAACAATGTTAGACATTTTATGACTATTCAATTTGAGCATAATGACTTCTTCAAAAGAGAGCTTAAAGAACAGAAAAAGTTTATGGAGTATATGAATAAAGACCTTGATGACATGTCTACAGAATTTTATGGCTTGAAATCTCAGTTTGCTCAGCTTGAGAACTTAATTGCCCAAATTTCGGATAGACAGTCCACCTTGATTAATAAGATGGCTGCTAAACCGGAGGAGCATGAAAATAAACATGAAAATCTGAAAGTTATTGATGTGTCTCCTATTAGATCCTTGTTTTCTAGCATTAATCTTGATGAAAATAGGATTGGAGATGATTCTGCTTTAAGGTGTCCCAATGATTCGGAGTTTTTAGATCTTGATGCTAAAATTGCTAAAAGTGGGAATGAATAGATTAAAACTTTGCATAGTGATGAACCAATACTTTGGATTTCAAGGGATTCAATTATGACAATTGCTCTTTGATTGATTGTATTTCCTTGTTGCAATCCGTGCTAAATTCTCCGCATGCTTATAGTCAAAATAAAGCTTTCACTAAACATATAGTTGATGCTTTGATGCAATCTTATGAAGAAAAAACTTGAGTTGGAAGTTTCTATACCTAGAAAGCTTTATGATGAGTGGGAACCTACTATCAAAATAAAAATAAAAGATCATGAATGCTATGCTTTGTGTGATTTGGGTGCAAGTGTCTCCACTATCCCAAAAACTTTGCGTGATTTGCTAGGGTTCCATGAGCTTGATGATTGTTCTTTAAATTTGCATCTTGCGGATTCCACTATTAATAAACCTATGGGAAGAATTAATGATGTTCTTATTGTTGCCAATAGGAATTATGTTCCCGTAGATTTCATTGTTCTTGATATAGATTGCAATCCTTCATGTTCTATTATTCTTGGTAGACCTTTCCTTAGAACGATTGGTGCAATTATCGATAAGAAGGAAGGAAATATTATATTCTAATTTCTGTTAAGGAAAGGCATGGAACACTTTACTAGAAAGAAAATCAAATTACCCTATGAATCTATCATGAGAGCCACTTATGGATTGCCTTCCAAAGATGGCAATACCTAGATCTATCTTGTATCGTGCCTAGCTAGGGGCGTAAAACGATGGCGCTTGTTGGAAGGCAACCCAATTTTATGTTTTTTGCTTTTGTTGCTGTTACGGAATAAATGTTGCATCTAGCCTACGATTAGATGTGTTTTCATGTTTTGTTTAGTGTTTGTGCCAAGTAGAACCTTTGGTAAGACATGTGCGAAGTTTATTTGATCTTGCTGTGAAAAACAGAATCGTTAGCGCTCACTAAAGTAGTCTTCAGATTTTACTGGAGCGTGATTTTTAGTTGATTATTTTTTCTGCTGATTGGTAGACAAATTGCACAAATTTAACAATTTAGTTTGAATTTTTGGAGTTCCAGAAGTAGGCGATCCTAGCAGATTACTACAGACTGTTCTGTTTTTGACAGATTCTGTTTTTCGTGTGTTGTTTGCTTATTCCGATGCATCTATGAGTAATATTGGAGGATATGAACCATAGAGAACTTGGAGTACAGTTGGTTTAACACAAATATAAACAAAGAATGAATTACTTGTTGTACCTTTGAGTGGTGATTTGCTTTCTCTTACTAACGGAGCTCACGAGAATTTTCGTCTAAGTTTTGTGTTGTGAAGTTTTCAAGTTTTGAGTATTGCTTTGATGGACTATGGAACAAGGAGTAGCAAAGGCCCAAGCTTGGGGATGCCCATGGCACCCCAAGTAAATTCAAGATAATCAAAAGCCTAAGCTTGGGGATACCCCGGGAAGGCATACCCTCTTTCGTCTTCATCCATCGGTAACTATACTTGGAGCTATATTTTTATTCGCAACATGTTATGTGTTTTGCTTGGAGCGTCTTGTATAATTTGAGTCTTTGCTTGTTAGTTTGACACAATCATACTTGCTGGACACACCTATTTGAGAGAGTTAAATATGCCCTAGAAATGGTTAGAACACTCTATATGCTTCACTTATATCTTTTGAGTTGAATAGTTTTTGCTCTAGCGCTTCACTTATATCTTTGAGAGCACGGTGGTGGTAATATTTTGTAGAAATTGTTGAAATCTCATGATTAACATATATCTATTTTAGAGTCTATTAAAACAGCATGGTAAAGTGTTTAGGCTAAAGAAACTTGTCTTCACATGATAAACATCCAATGTCAATGTAGTAGAAAATTTCACACCAAGTGCATTGAATAGAATGAGATGTTGGATGCTTGATAATTGTTTTGAGACATGAGGATAGTGATATTAGAGTCATTCTAGTGGAGTTATTATGAAATTGAGAAATACTTGTGTTAAGGTTAGTGTTTCCCATATCATGCACGTATGGTGAACCGCTATGTGACGAAGTTAGAGCATGATGTATTTGTAGAGTGCCAACCTTTGTGTGGAGGTCGGGGGTGCGCGATGGTTAACTCCTACCAACCTCCCCCCTAGGAGCATGCGTTGATTGCTTTGTTTTGATGACCCGTAAACTTTTGCAATAAGTATATGAGTTCTTATGACTAATGTTGAGTCCATGGATTATACGCACTCTCACCCTTCCACCATTGCTAGCCTCTCTTGTACCGCACAACTTTCGCCGGTGCCATAAAACCACTATATATCCTTCCTCAAAACAGCCACCATATTGTTCCTCAAAACAGCCACCATACCTACCTATCATGGCATTTCCATAGCCATTCCGACATATATTGCCATGCAACTTTCCACCGTTCCATTTATATGACACACATCATATTGTCATATTGACATGCATGATCATGTAGTTGATATCGTAGTTGTGGCAAAGCCACTATGCAAAAAATTTCATATATGTCACTCTTGATTCATTGCACATACCGGTACATCACCGGAGGCATTCATGTAGAGTCATACTTGTTATAGTATCGAGTTGTAATTTCGAGTTGTAATAAAAAGTGTGATGATCATCATTATTAGGGCATTGTCCCGTGTGAGGAAACAAAAAAAGGAGACAAACGCCAATAAAAAAAAGATGGCCCAAAAAAAATAGAGAGGGGCTAATAAAAAAAGAGAGGAGAGAGCCCCTCCAAAAAATGAGAGAAAAGAAAATAGAGAAGGGACAATTGCTACTATCTTTTTCCACACTTGTGCTTCAAAGTAGCACCATGTTCTTCATTGTAGAGAGTTTCATGTTTAGTCACTTCTTATACTAGTGGGAATTTTCATTATAGAACTTGGCTTGTATATTCCAACGATGGGCTTCCTCAAATGCTCTAGGTCTTCGTGAGCAAGCAAGTTGGATGCACACCCACTAGTTTCTTTTGTTGAGCTTTCATTCATATTTAGCTCTAGTGCATCCGTTGCATGGCAATCCCTACTCACTCACATTGGTATCTATTGATGGGCATCTCCATAGCCCGTTGATAAGCCTAGTCGATGTGAGACTATGTCCCTCCCTTTTTTGTCTTCTCCACAACCACCTCTATTCCACCCATAGTGCTATATCCATGGCTCATGCTCATGTATTGCGTGAAAGTTGAAAGGTTTGAAAAGATAGATGAAAACAAATGCTTGGCTGAAATCGGGGTTGTGCATGCTATGAATATTTTGTGTGATGAAGAGGGAGCATAGCCAGACTATATTATTTTGTAGGGATAACTTTCTTTAGCCATAGTATTTTGAGAAGACATGATTGCTTTGTTAGTATTGCTAGAAGTATTATTATTTCTTATGTCAAAATAGTCTTTTATCTTGAATCTTTCAGATCTGAACATTCATGCCACAATTAAGAGAATTACATTGGAAAACTATATTGGTTAGCATTCCACATAAAATATTCTTTCTATATCATTTACCTACTCGACGACGAGCATGAATTAAGCTTGGGGATGCTTGATACGTCTCCAACGTATCTATAATTTTTGATTGTTCCATGCAATTATTTATGAAGTCTTGGATGTTTAATGGGCTTTATCATTCACTTTTATATAATTTTTGGGACTAACCTACTAACCCAAAGGCCCAGTCCAGATTGCTGTTTTTTTGCCTATTTTAGGGTTTTGCATAAAAAGAATATCAAACGGAGTCCAAACGGAATGAAACCTTCGCGAGAGATATTTTTGGAGAAAATCATGCCAGAGGAACTTGATAACCACATCAATGGATCGAGGAGTGGCCCTCGAGGGTGGGGGGCACACCCCCCTTCCCAGGGTGCGCCCCCTGCCTCGAGGCCCACTCGAGCGTCCCCTGGTGCCCTCCTTCTTCCTATATAAGTCCACGTACCCCAAAAACTCCGTGAACAGAGAGAAAACCCTAATTCCACCATCGTACCTTCTGTTCCCGTGGAGATCCCATCTTGGAGCCTGTTCCGGAGCTCCACCGGAGCGGGATCCATCACGGAGGCCTTCACCATCATCATCATCGCCCTCACCATGAGTTGTGAGTAGTTTACCACAGACCTTCGGGTCCATAGCTAGTATCTAGATGACTTCTTCTCTCTCTCCGGATCTCAATACAAAGTTCTCCTCGGTCTTCGAGGAGATCTATTCGATGTAATCTCTTTTTGCGGTGTGTTTGTCGAGATCCGATGAATTGTGAGTTTATGATCAAGTTTTCTATGAAAGATATTTGTTTCTTCTCTGAACTTTTTATGTGTGCTCATAATATCCTTGCAAGTCTCTTCGAATTATTGGTTTGGTTTGGCCTACTAGATCTATTGTTCTTGCAATGGGAGAAGTGCTTGGCTTTGGGTTCAATCTTGCGGTGTCCTTTCCCAGTGACTGTAGGGGCAGCAAGGCATGTATTGTATTGTTGCCATCGAGGATAAAAAGATGCGGTTTCCATCATATTGCTTGAGTTTATCCCTCGACATCATGTCATCTTTCTTAAGGCATTACTCTGTTCATATGAACTCAATACACTAAATGCATGCTGGATAGCGGTAGATGTGTGGAGTAATAGTTGTAGATGCAGGCAGGAGTCGGTCTACTTGTCTCGGACGTGATGCCTATATACAATGATCATGCCTAGACAGTCTCATAATTATTTGCTTTTCTATCAATTGCTCGACAATAATTTGTTTACCTGCCGTAGAATATCGCTATCATGAGAGAAGCCACTAGAGAAAAACTATGGGCCCCGGGTCTATTCTCAACATATAAATCTACATCTACTTTACTTTTACCGCTTTTATTAGCTATTTTATTAAACTAAAAATACTAAAAATATAAACTATCATCTCTATCAGATCTCACTTTCGTTAGTTACCGTAAAGGGATTGACAACCCCTTATCGCATTGGCTGCGAAGTTCTTATTTGTTTGTGCATGTGCGAGGGACTCGCGCGTGGTCTTCTACTGGATTGATACCTTGGTTCTCAAAAACTAAGGGAAATACTTACGGTACTGTGCTGCATCTCCCTTTCCTCTTCGAGCGAATACAACGCAAGCTCAAGAGGTAGCACATCACTGCGGCAGAGCCGTCATTCGACGCCCAGAGGCCACTAAAGTGGTCCATCACGCATATCATTTTTGACACCGAGGATCACCCTGACCGTACAACTGTTGTTGGGTGTTTGCCGTTGTTGGTGTCACCAACAGTATGCAACCTCAAGGTGATGAAAGTGCTAGCTGATGGTGGGGCCGGTCTGAACCTGATCTCGCCCGCTGTAATTGAGAGGCTGCAAATCCCCGATGGAGATCTCGAGGAGACGGGCACGTTTCAAAGGCTCAACCCGGGGAGGAGTCAGCCGAAAGGAAAGATCGCTCTGCCCGTTATGTTTGGGGGCGAGCTGAATTATAGGACGGAGAAGATTGTCTTTGACGTTGCCAAGGTCCCCTTGCCCTATAATGGGATCCTCGGCCGCCCCGCGCTGGCCAAGTTTATGGCGGCATTGCACTATGCCTACAACACGTTGAAGATGCCTAGCCCAATGAGCATCATCACCTTCCCCTCCGACAAGAAAGACGCGCTCATCTGCATCGACCAGCTCTATCGAGAGGTAGTTGCAGCAGATGCCGCCAAGGCACTTGCTCCTACAACCATGACCCCGAGGGAGAATAAAACCGGAAGGATCTTTGCCTCTGCCGGCAAGGCCCCTTCCGGCAAGGCTTCTGACCTCGGCAAGAGCTCCTGCACCCCCTCGGCAAATGCGCCTCTTTGGAGCGCCGCGTTCCTGTCGGGGATGTGCCAGAGAGCTCCGCTAGTGGGAGAAAGAGGTCCAAGGTGGCCCGGCCAAACATCAAGAAGGTCCCCGTCAAGGAGGACAACACGGGTGGGGCTTTTACCATAAGCTCCACCCTTGACAACAAATAGGAAGGCGTGCTCGTCACCTTCCTGTGGGAGAATGTCGACGTGTTTGCATGGCAAGCATCCGACATCCCCGGCATTCCCAGGGGGGTGATTGAGCACCACCTTGATGTCTATCCCCATGCGCGGCCCATCAAGTAGAAGGTCAGGAAGCAAGCTTTGGAGCGCCAAGAGTTCATTATCGAGGAGATAAGGAAGTTGGAGGCGGTAGTCTTAGTTAGAGGAGTACTCCACCCCACGTGTTTGGCCAATCTGCTAGTAGTGCATTAGGGAAATGGGAAATGGAGGCTATGTGTCGACTATATGGATATCAATAAAGCTTGTCCGAAGGATCCTTTCCCTTAGCCACGCATTGACCAGATAGTGGACTCCACTGCTGGGTGTGACCTGCTGTCATTCCTCGATGCCTACTCAGGATACCACCAGATCTTCATGATGAAGGAAGATGAAGAGAAAACCGCGTTCATCACCCCATGTGGTATGTACTGCTTTGTACGGATGCCTCTCGGGTTGAAGAGCGCTGGTTCGACATTTTCCCGAGCAGTCCAAATCAGTTTTGAACCCCAGCGACATAGAAATATGGAAGCCTATATGGATGATATAGTGGTCAAAACCAAAGACAAGGCCACGCTCATGCAGGATCTATAGGAGACATTTGCAAACTTGCGCAAGATTAACCTCACGATCAACCCTGAGAAGTGCGTGTTCGGCGTCCCATCCGGCAAACTTCTTGGTTTCTTTTTTTCTCAATGTGGAATCGAGTCAAATCCCGACAAGATCAAAGCGATTGAGCAGATTGAGGCGCTAAGACGAGTCAAAGACATCTGTAAGCTCGCCGGCTGCGTTGCTGCACTAAGTAGGTTCATCTCAAAATCTGTTGAGCACGCCCTCCCCTTTTTCAAGATTTTGAAAAAGGCAGGTCCAATGAAATGGACTCCGAAGGCATAGGCATCGCTGCAAGATTTGAAGAGATACCTCTAATCCACGCCAACACTAGTCGCGCCTAAACCACAAGAGCCGTTGCTGCTATATCTAGCGGCAACGAATCAAGTGGTCAGTGCTACGCTAGTAGTACAGAGGGAGTTTGAGGAAGTAGCAGTGGTAGCGGCGGATTCATCGGATAAAGGGCCAGAGCTCTCCACGACAGGGCCTAATGCCGGCAAGGCATGGCCCCGACAAAACATGGTCTACGCAAGGAGGTGAAGTCGAACATAAGAAGAACACGGTGCATCATCCGGTCTATGTTGTCAGTTCCCTCTTGCAGGGGGCTAGATCAAGGTATTCCGGTATGCAGAAGCTACTTTTCGGCCTTCTTATGGCCTTGAGGAAGCTACGCCAATATTTCCAAGTGCATGAGATCACCGTCATCACTCGCCTCCCTTTGTAACGAATCTTGCTCAACCCAGATGCAACTGGGAGGATTGTGGAGTGGGCGTTGGAACTATCAAGCTTTGGCCTCAAGTTTGAAAGTACTTCAAAAATCAAGAGCAAAGCCTTGCCAGAGTTCATAGCAGAATGGACCTCAACGCCCGACGAAGAGATTCATGAGATCACCCTTCCCGGCAAGGAGACGAGCCATGATTGGATTATGTACTTTGATGTGGCTTTCTCGCTGCAAGGTGCTGGTGCCGGCGTGCTACTCGTCGCACCCACTGGAGAGCGCCTCAAGTACGTAGTCCAGATGCACTTTCCCCAGGAACAATCAACGAACAACACTGCAAAGTACAAGGGACTGCTTGTCGGTCTTAGGATCATGGCAGACTTCGGAATCAGAAAGCTCATCATCAGGGGTGATTCGCAACTTATCGTCAGGCAAGTTAACAAGGATTACCAGAGCCCGTTGATGGAAGCTTACGTGGATGAAGTGAGGAAGTTGGAGGAGCACTTTAACGGCTTGCCGACAGAGCATGTTCCCTGAGCAGAGAACAACATTGCCAACAACTTGTCCAAATGCGCTGCCCTCAAGTTACCTGTGGAACCATGTACCTTTGTTCTTCGATTAACCCAGCCATCCGTTGAGCCATCTGTGGGACAGAACAAACAAAGGAAGGTGGGCGTCCGCAAGTACTTTCCCGCTGAGCTCCCAGGAGCCACCGGCAAGGACGTTGCCGGGTACCCCAAGCTTGCCGGGGAGCAGCAACCTCCGGCAGGGCCCGAGGCCCCGACCATAGAGGTAGCCACCCCCACGGCCGAAGATGAGCCTTTATTCGTTGCCATCGAGCCCTAGGCTCCGGCATGGGAGCAACACACCGTCCATTTCTTCCAAACAGGGGAACTCCCTGAGGAATAGGAAGAGGGCAAAAAGTAGCCTACCGGTCTAGCATGTACCAGTTTGTGGATAATGCCCTATGCAGAAGGAGACCGAACGGCGTGAAATTTAAGTGCATTCCTCGGGAGGAAGGACAGGAGCAGTTAGCAGAGATACACTGAGGCATGTGTGGCTCCCACATAGGGTCAAGAGCCCTTACCAGCAAGGCATTCCGGTAAGGCTTCTTTTGGCCAAGTGTGAAGCGTGCCAGTTTCATTCAAAGAAGCTTCATCAACCAGCTCAAGCTCTTCAAACAATCCCTCTTTATTGACCATTTTCGGTCTAGGGGCTCGACATACTGGGCCCCTTTCCCCGTGCCGTTGGGGGCTTTGAGTACTTGTACGTCGCGATCGACAAGTTCACAAAGTAGCCGAAAGTGGAACCAGTGAGAAAGGTGACAACACAGTCAGCCGTCAAGTTCTTCAAGGGACTAGTCTGCCGTTTTGGTGTGCCAAATAGAGTCATCACCGACAACGGCACACAGTTCACGAGCCGCACTTTCATGCAGTACATCCAGGACCTCGGCAGCAAGGTATGTTTTGCTTCTGTTGCTCATCCCAGAAGTAACGACCAAGCTGAGAGGGAAAATGCAGAAGTATTGCGAGGTCTCAAGACCAGCAATTCGACAGGATGCACAAGTGCAGAAGATGCTGGATTGATGAGTTGCCAACGGTTCCTTGGTCAATCAGGACGACACCAAATCGTGCCACTGGCCAGACACCCTTTTCCCTGGTATATGGGACAGAAGCAGTTCTCCCCACAGAACTCATATACGGGTCACCTCGAGTGCTCGCTTATGACGAGCTTGAGCAAGAGCAGCTGCGCCAAGATGACGCGACGCTCCTTGAGGAAGATCTTCTTCAGGCTGCTGTGCGAGCCGCTCGCTACCAGGAAGCCTTGCGCCGCTACCATAGCCATAAGGTCCATGCCAGAAACCTTGAGGAAGGCGACCTTGTTCTTCGGCGAATTCAATCCGCCAAGAATTCAAACAAGTTGACGCCGAAGTGGGAAGGCCCTTATCGGGTAATACGAGTCACCAGGCCCGGTGTAGTCTGCCTCGGGACCGAAGATGGCATTCCGGTGAGAAATTCCTGGAATATCGAAGATCTTCGCAAGTTTTTCCCCTAAGGCGCGGTTGCCGGGAGCCCAGGCAACCCCCTTTTTTTGTACTGGCCTTGCCGGCAAGGCATGTAACCCTATGTACAAAGCCAAGCGCAGACCCTGTGCGCAGTCAGGGAAGAGCCCTTTAGTATGTATAATTTTCCGTTGATTTCCATGTTTATGTGTATGCGTATATGCATCCTTGTCTAGGGTATTGTACCACTTTTTGACTCCATCGAATGTTAATGGACTGCCAAGGTTCCATGCTCCTGTACTCTCTTCCTTCCAGCCGCGGCAAGGATGCTTGATCCCGCCAAGAACCCGGCTCCGGCAAGAAGTTGAGGAGACTGCTCGGCACATCGACTCTCGGCAAACTAAACAGATAAAGTTCACCTCTTGCCCGTTCATGTTTGTAACCTGTGACTTGTGCATTAGAAAACCTTGCCACTCTCTTTTAAACTCAGGTGCTCCCGTCCGTAACCCAAGTGCTACTTTGGTCGAGGCGGTTGTAGTGGCCTTTATTAAGAGAAGGTTGACGAGGGGCTGGACCCTTTGTCTGCAACCTAGCAGATATGATTCTCCGGCAGGCGCAGAGGGCACCGGCAAGGTGACTTGCCGGGAGAACTCGTTTATCCGCGTTAAAGAGGCGTTTTGGCCTCTGCACGGATGTATACATGCACGAGTCCCCGAGGCGTTTTCGCATGTGCATGGACGTATACATGCACGAGTCCCCGGCAAGGCTAGTGTTTTTCATTGACATGCTGATATAAGTACAAATATTACAAGACACATGCATGGGCTCGAGAGATTACATTATTTAGAAATTAAGATTCGGCAAGTGCCTACATGCTGAAAGAAAGATAAGCACCTCGCAATCTCCGTTCTTGTTCCTTTCCTCCCAGGTGTCGCGGGTGAAGGCAAGGGAAGTGCAACGAGTAATGCACCCATGCAGAGCAAGGCGAGGGTGACCCTCGGCGAGATGCGTGGCCGAGGGAGGAGGGTGGTGTATATGATGGTGCTGCCACCGGCGGTCCGTCGGAGTCGGAATCGGCGTCCTCCCACCCGCTACTGTCGTCCTCGTCGTCGCTGTCTTCCTTGTCACTATCCCTCGAGGAGGAGGTTTCATCGTGAAGCTCTCCACACAGCACCCTAAGCGGATTCCCGAGCATCCAAAGACCTTGACGGAGAACACGCCGTTCTCCATTAATTTGAAATGAAGAACGTGCCCCTCTGACTAGCTATGGGCGCGGGCGAAGGTCTTCCACCCACGGCGAAGGTACATGACGTGAGAGGCGGGGAACTCGACGTCGACCCGCGTGCTGCCATTCCCGCAGCCCCTCATATGCAGCCTCAAGGCCTGCGGTGGGTCAAGCTCCATTTCTCGAGAAAACAAGCTGGGGAGGCGGAGGTGACCACACAGTGGCTTGTACAACCTGATGAAGAACTCGCGGGGCTGGTCTCCAACATGGCCCTCCAGCGGGGGAAGAGCCACTGGCGGGAGCACGGCCGATGCGCCGCCCCATACTCCTCTCCCTCAAGCGCCACGGTGGCCTCGGCCTCGCCCCCTCCCTCTTCCTCTCATAGCGGGCTCCGCTGCTATGAGCTCCGGAAGAGGCGGGACGCGCTGTCGAGCAGAAGCCCTCATCACCGCCGTTGGAGCGCCGACGCGCCCTCTAATCATGGCGACTCAGAGAGAAGGATCAAGCAGGAAGGAGATGAATGCAAAAAGACGCTGTCCCTCTCCCTTTTTATAGAGGGGTGGGGCTAGAGCTCGGCCCCCAACCTAAGAGCGGCCGCCCCACTCAACGAATCTAGCCGCCCGGGGTGCAGGGAATCAGGACCGACCCGCTGCTCCAATCAGCGACACCCGGTTTCCCGCCTCAGTGTTAATGTCCATGCCCTCCGTATTCGCCGCTTACCCTCCATGGGTCATGGGGGACATGTGGCAGGCGAGCCTGAATCAAGAAGAAAAGTGGGGCGATTGTTCCCCGCCCCGTGATCGTGGGGCGTGGACGCCATGATGGCCACGAACCGAGTGCACTTTGCAAATGAGCAGCGCCCCTGCGGCTTACTCTTTTTATGGGGAAGACGCGAGCCGCCTCTTTACTATTCACCACGACATGACGCAAGCATGCTGCAACCACTCCACGCACGACCACCACGTCACACTCCCAATGCGAGTCGTGGGGAAGCGCAACTGACGAAGGAATCGTCGCAGTTGAGGCCCTGCCACGTGTGCCCGTGCACCATTCTAGGCCTAGCCCAACAATGCTCCGCGTTTATGTGTGGCCCAGGCCCGGGGGCTCATGTCGGCGTACAAAAGTAGGGGCCCTTTTGCACTCCTTTACTTGTGCATGGGTAGTTGTAGGCACGCCTATGGCCACGCTTGGCGGAGCAGAAGAAGGAGAAGCACTAGACAACCAAGGCAACACCCAAGCCAGAGGCTTGAAGAACAGAGGGGCAAGGTGGACTTGCCCCCCAGGCAACGCCCTTTTCGGGGCAGCCTACATGGCCCTGACAAGAGTCTTGCTGGGGCAACTTTCCCAACACAAGCAAGGTCACCACCCTTGGGTCTGAGAGCTCTGACACCATCGACAACATCAGTGCCAAGATTCAACGGCGCCAGCATGGTGGCATGTAGATCTTTGTGGGACCAAGGGCCTAGAGACCTAGAGAAGGGACCTGAAGACGAAGACCCCCGGCAAGACCCTTGCCGAGGACAGCCACAAGACCCCGACAAGGCCCCTTGCCGGGGGCGCCTGCTGGGCCACCGCCAGGCCCGCGCCCACCAAGGTTGCGCTGCCCCACAGCCACTCCTACGAGGCAACCAACTTGCCAGCTCGACAAGTGCCTGCGTGGCAGCATGCATCCTCCAAGCCAACTAGCCAAGCACCTGTGTGGTGGCATGCAGATCTTTGTGAAGACCCTGCCACCACGCCAACACAGCAGCCAGCAGCCAGTAGCCAGCGTGGCGCTGCATGCCTCGTCATCTTGGACGTGTGTCAAGGGCGAGGCGAGGCAGCGACGGGCTGGACGAGCTCTATTGTCGTGCCCAATAAAGCAAGAGGACACATAGGTAGCACATTAAATGCGTTTGTCCTATGATGTTAGGAGATAACCTTGTACACTGTAGATACTTTCCACCTCCTATGTGCCACTATGGCGACCCCTTTGCCATATAAAAGGAGGCCCGATGCATACTGGGAGAGGATTCAGACTTTTTGGACAGGCACGCATAGTAGCCAGTTCGAGAGCTCAAGAACACCAAATATATACAAATAAGCAGGACTAGGGTTTTACGCATCACCTACGGCCCGAACCTGGGTAAAAATTCCCACGCGTTGATCGACTAGACCTGCTCTTTGCGCAGCTCTACGCCCCGCCAACCATAGTAGGGTTCCCCAGGACCCCATAGGTGTCGTTTCCCCGACAACTACAAAAAAACCACTTCCGTGATAATACGTGTTTATCACTGTAGGTCACATTTTCTGTCATGTATGTACATCCATGACGATTTTATGACAGAATCAAGATAGTTATTCCTGTGATGTCGTAGAAGTGTTCCATGACAATACCAAAATTATCATCACGGAAGTGTTCACTTCCATGACGATAAATGACGTGTGATGGAAGTGCTTTTGTCAAGGGTAACCGACACATGGCATCGACCATAACGGGTCGCTGTTAAGCTATCGGGTCCAGTTTTTGATCCGATATCCCGTTAACTGTCGAGACCAATGGGGATTTTCCACGTGTCAAATTCTTATTAGCCGAAGGAACCACGTGTCATCTCATCATTGGGTCAGATCGGCGCCTATGATATGCCGACACGTGCGACGACCCAACACTGGCCCATTTAGCTTACAAAGGCCGGCCCGTTTGACTTGGTCAAAAGTTAGCGAGCCGGCCCATGAAAAGCCTGTTAACGGCCTGTTTGCATATAGCCCATTTTATGGCCCGGTAACTCACGGCCCGTTAGGGCCTTCCCGAAATCGGCCCAACAGCGTCATGTGGGCCGTCGAATATAACACTAGCCCATTTCACTTTTGGCCCATGTATAGCCCACGACGTCTTTCGGCCCATATGAGGCCTTTCGTATCTTTAGGCCCTTTAGTTGCCCACGATGACAATGGCCCATAATGAATTGTAAATTTCTTTGTACCCATTAACGACCCATGATTCACATGGGCTGTTTCCAGCCCGTGTTAGCTTTCGGCCTACGGATGACCCATACATTCTTGGGATCCTTTCCGGCCCTCGATTACTTCCGGCCCGTTACTGGCTTGTTCCCCTAATGGGCCAAATTTGGCCCATGGTTAGAATCAGCCCGTTTGCGGCTTGTTAACCCGTTGCACCGTTTCCATCCCGTCCTATATTCTGGCCCATTAACAACCCGTTATGCCCACGACAGAATTAAGCATTTGCTGTCTTCTATCCTGTTAAAGGCATGCTACGGTGCTGGCCTGATTCCAATTACACATGTTTACGGCCCATGTGGACCCATTACGTCCCGAGGCCCACCGATTCTATGGCCCGTTGGAGGCTCATTTATCCAACGACCCGTAGGAGGCCCATGGATCCTAGGGCCTATAGCAGGCCCAAGGTTACGATAGTCCGTATATGGCCCATGGTAGTTGCAGCCACTAGCAGACCAAGGAAAAAGAACACTAGGAAATAAATAAGCCTGAAACTAATGCTAGGCTATTAAGGCGATTGCACAGATTACATCCACTGGGCATCAAAGTTCGCCACTAGTGCAAATATAGGGAACACCCTACACTACACAAAAATGGCTTACTGTTTTCTTCAGCTGGTGGCTCCACGCTAAGAATAAATTTTGTATCGCAACAAAACAAATTACAACCATAAACCAAAAGGAAGGTTGGCATAAAAGTTAACTGTCTGGCAGATAAATGCGCCACCAGAAGTTCAGAAGCTCAGTTCATTTGACCCGACTCTTACGTTTTCATGTTGTACTGTCCGATGGAGCACCATAACCTTCGCCGTTCATTTCTTCTAGGCTCTTGAACAACATACAAAATGTCTGATAGTCTGGTTTCAAAACCATGCATATCTTGATGACATCGAACAATGGCTCTCATTGTTTCACAAAGCTTCTCTGTTAGGGAATGGACTTGTGTCTGGAGAGCAAATATAACATTGTTTTGAGCTTGCATATCTTGATCATGAGGCAGTTTGGACGAGATTGCCTTAACAACCAACCAGTATTACGCAGGAACATGCTTTTGGCACTGTTAGTGGATAGGTACTGACGCACTGCAACAAGAGGTGACATTGCAGTTATAGTTGCCTCGTCACCTTCAGAAGGTGGCGGTTCCACCATTTTTTCCATAGCTTGCTGAAAAGTTGAGTTTTTACATTAGTAGTACCAGAACATAAGATATTAAGGAGGCAGCAAAACTAAACAAAATAGCTTTGGTCTAAATACAGAACTTATTCTGGTGAACCCGTGTAAAATATTAGTTGTATTTTACTTCAAAGTACATAATAAAACTAGGTTACAAACATATGACCATGTACCATGGCTAATGTATTGTCTATTTCTTCACATTGTATTGACAGCTAAGGATAAAGAGACAAAGTTTATAATACGGTAAGCATAATGACATCATTCATATCGCAAAACAACCGAGAACAGACAAACATGCAATTGTAACATTGTGTGGGCAAGTCCAGCATGGAACTAGATTACAGATCAAGATCAAAGGAACATCACTCCTCTCTTTTAAACCTTGTAAGGTGCAATGATACGCTAAGACAATTGTGTATAAAATTGAAAAGAGTAATAGACATTGGATGCAAACCTTGTAGTTCAATGCATGAATCAGAGTAAGTAGTAGTTAAAAGGCATGAGGATTAAGGACGTACAACAGCAGCTTTGACTGGTGTAGTCATGCCCATCGTGTTGCTAGTGTGACAGTCCTTGAAGATTTCCACATCATTTGGTTAAGGTACTTTTTGGTCCTTGCGGGATTTCCTCTGCATTTGGAACAAGTCAATATAGATCTGATAATATGGCACATCGAAAAGAGTGAAACAACCGCTAATTACAAGAGCCTCGCAGTGTGCAATATAGCTATGAGATCCTGTCGTCTGTTGGAATTTCACTTTCGTACGCTTGGCCTTGTTCTTTGAACAGTTCACCTACAAGAAGATAGATTTGTGAGGCACAGGCGTAAATAGGAGTTCAACATGTGATGTGATCACATACATATAACATACTTGATACTTTGGATCAGTCCAGTGTTTAACGAGGCCCCTCCAGTCTTCATCCGATATAGAAATGTTTGGGAAAGTTCACGTTAGCCTTGCCTTCAAAGTGAGTTTTCCTCAAGTTATGCCGATACTGTCGCAGAGCAGACTTGAAAACATGGGTGCAAGCTTGTCTGGTTGCATCATCTTGGCTATCCAACTTGAACCTCATATGTTGAAAATTATGGGAGTCTCATTATCAGCAACCTAGAAAGTATGGGACAGAGCAAGACGATATTACTAGTTTCCATACATAACCATACCTATAGATAGAATGGCCGAGGAAGGTGCTGAACTGGGTTTCGTCTTTGTCATTCCTGTATTGAATCCATGTTGGGAGGATATGTGCATGACACCTAACAGCAACCGCTGCCTCTGATACCAACTTGGCTGACTCTATAGCATCACATGGACTTTTTAAACCTGCTCAAAATGGATCTCCATTCATCCTCCTCTAGATTTAGTTAACCAATCGATCATTATCCCTGATGTTTGTTTCCTATTGCGCCTAGGTGCCAGTCGAACAATGAGCATAGGAAGTGTTAGTGTACATCAAACTGTGAGACTACATATAAAGAAGCATGCAACTATAACTTGACTCCAACAACTACCTTCTTGTTGTTGAAGCTCACAAGGTTCATCAGATCTTGCCTACTCGTCTAGTGTCAAGAGTGCTTCGGAAGTAGTGTCAGGTGGCAAGGGAGCTTGGGAACTTGTCGCTAGCAGAGTTACCGAATGAGTAACTCGTGGAGCTGGTGGTACAGTGGAAGGTGTTGCAACAACTAGGGCTGTCTCTGCTTGTTTGGTGGTAGCTATTACTTTTTGTTTGCCTTGTTTTCCAGCTCATGTAGCATAGGATACCGCATTTGTACAATTTTCTGCTGGACTTTGACCTTCTATTGCACCATCAGTACCAGCAGAATCCACATAATTGTTCCGCACCCGTTTCCGTGTGTCCTTAGTACTAACACCATCCCCATGTGTTTTTGGGTTCCTTCCTCTTTCTCTGTGCCATGTCAAGTCAAGCTAACAAGAAAAAAGAATAAAAATTTAGTTCTTCAGAACAAATTGATGCGTGATACAGACAAACTGAATTTTGATGTTAGACAACCACATGATAGGAGGATGTAATATGTACGAAAAACAGGACGGCATGAGATAATCAGAACTATGATGTGTAATATCCACTGCCTTGCTAATTTCCTTCTGCTTTATTGATTTTGCATTGTCAAGTAAAATCGACAAGAAAAAACAATAAAATTCAATCTTCAGAACTCATTCATGCATGATACTAACAATCACTACCTTGATGTAAGGCAAACACATGATACGAGGATGGAATATGTACGAAAAATAGGACGACACTGCATATTCACAACTATTTATGTAAACTAATCAGAAGTAATTTAATGAAATTACAAGAAATACAAGTGAGACACAATATGCAACATGCAAGACAATATCACACTTCCAAGCTAGAGAAAGCACCTTGGATGCAGGTTTTGTCGGAAGACCGCCATCAGTCCCTGCCTTATTTTTTCATTCCTATTTCTTAATTGTATTGCCTTGTCAAGTCAAACCCACAAGAAAAATGAATCAAAATTCACTTTTCAGAAATCATTGATGCAGGATGCTGACGATGATAAGGCGACAACATGATTGTACAATTGAATTCATAAGAAAAAGGACATCATTGCATATTCACAACTATGATGTGTAAACTAAGCAGAAGGCATTTCAATAAATTAGAAGCAATGAAATCTAGACACCATATGAAAGATGCAACGAATATCACTCTACCAAGTTAAAACTGTCTCGTCATAAGTGCCATTTCAACAAATTAGAAGTAGTACAAGCTAGAAAAGAATGCGAGATGTAACCTATATCACACTGCCAAGTCAAATGTGTCTTGTGATAAGTGACTGTTGCAGGTTACACAACAGTAGTACTTTGATGTAAGAACATGGTGTGATAGACAAATATTGTATGTTCTAGAAACAGGAACACATGTCTTATTCACAAGTATAATGTCTAAAGTAAGCATATGGAATTCAACAAAATTAGAAGCAATACAAGCTAGACATCGTACATAACGTGCAATCACATATAACAGTGCCAAGTTAGAGCGAGCACCTGTGATCGTGCACTGGGGGAGAGGTGCTCATCATCAACACAACTGTGTTGAGTGTCAATGCATGTGTTGTCTTGCAAATCTTCTTGGGGTGGTGGCACAGTTGAATCTATAGAGGCCCTCTTTTTGGAAGGAGCACCTTTTTCCATGGCCTTGCTAATTTCCTTCCACTTTATTGGTTTTGAATTTTTCAAGTAAAACTGACAAGAAAAAGCAATAAAATTCACTCTTCAGAACTCATTCGTGCATGGTACTGACAATCACTACTTTTATGTAAGGCAAACACATGATACCGGGATAGAATATATACGAAAAACATGATGGCATGGCATATTCACAAGTATTTGTGTAAACTAAGCAGAAGCCATTTCAACAAATAAGAAGCAATGCAAGCTAGACACCACATGAAAGATGCAACCAATATGACTCTGCCAAGTTAAAAGCGTCCCATCATAAATGGCGTCTCAACAAATTAGAAGCAGCGCATGCTATAAATCATATCAAAGATGCAACAAATATCACTTTGCATATACTAAAGGTGTCTCGTCATAATTGATTGATGTGGGAAACAAAAAAACAGTAGTTTTATGTAAGGAGATGCTTAATAGAAAGATGTACTATGTACCAAAAACAGGAAGGCATGTCACATTCACATGTGTAATGTATAAACTAAGCAGAATAGCACATGCAATTTAACCAGATTGGAGGAATTACAATCTAGACATTATATCCAACATGCAACAACATACCACGCTGCCAAGTTACAACAAGAACCTGCGATGGTGGTGTAGGGGAAATGCGGACATTAACTAAAGAGGTACGTTGACTATCTTCATCTAGCATTGTTGTTTCTTGAGAATCATGTGGGGAGGCTGACACTGCATTTTTTAAAAGAGGATGTTTTCTTATAGTAGTCCACAAGCTTGACTGTCTCATCATAAATGATTGAAGAGGGACACACAAGAACATTAGTTCGATGTAAGAATATGGTTAATAGACAGATGTACTAGTATGTACCAAAAATAGGAAGGTATGTCATATTCAAAGGTATAATGTGTAAGCTAAGTAGATGCAATTTAACCAAATATGAGGCAATACAAGCTAGACATCCGGCTGGAGTGGTGAGCATGATCATCGAGGACTTGAGAGCCTGGTGGGAGGCGGACTGCTTTGCCACCATCGTGGCTTTTAGTTGGCTTCCAGGTGATGCCTGTCTATGCTGGGCTTGTCACTAGCTTGGCCAGTGTCCTGACTAGCTATTTGTCTTCTGGTGCTCCCGTGATGGTGGTTCATGTAAAAAATATCTTTCCTTATATTAATAAAGACCGACTTCGGCCTTTCCAATTCAAGCTAGACACCATATGCAACATGCAACCACAAATGACACTGCGAAGCTAAAGCAATCACCTGGGATGGTGGTTCATGGCGAGCGAGCTCATCAACTCCAGAGCTACATTTACTGTCTCCATCTGCTGACACTGCACCATTTATAACGATGTGACGTGTCTTGCCTACCCGCGAAGAAAACATGAGCGACCTCTCTCTTTTATGTCATGCTTCTGTCAAGGCAGAGTCTGAAATACCCATGCATAAAAACACAATAGTGAGAGTATGGGTGAATTATGTGCAGAAGTAGTTCATTGTAAAAGTAGCAGATAGCAGGTGGCTGATATATATATGACATGAAACATATGATAGCTCTACAACATTGCATGGCAAACAAAATTAGGTTCTACTTCGTATGATTTTGTAATATATGAGCACATGGATGGCTGGGAAATGCAGGTACTCCTCCAGCACACCACCACATGTGGTCCTATCAAAATAATAGTTGACAGAAAATAAAAAAGGTCTGTCAACTTTTTTATGTACCATCCGATCTATAAGGAACAAGCAGATTGCCTTTGTCTAGCTCCCGCCAGTCACTGTTGAGATCTTTCCCTAACCGCCAGTGACCACCGGACCAGACCCTTCCCTCCGCCGCCCCACCCTCCCCTCGACCTCACACCACCACTATGCTTGGCAGCGCCCCCCGGCTATCCCTTTAATCCCGACCGACCTCCAGATCGGGCGCCAGCAGCTCCTAGGTCCCACACACACCCCTAAGATAAACACCGAGGCACTGCTTCCTGTCACCCCCAAGATGTGATTCTATCTCGATCACTAGATAAAACTTGTGATTGAGGCACAACCGCATTTCAGGCGCTTAGCAAGATGGATATCATTACATTGTACAATTACATACATACATGGGTATACATACAAGTCATACAATTCACATGAATACAACAACATCAATACAAGACATCCGACTACGGATGCAGACATGAAAAGCACAACGACATCCATCCTACTATCCTAGGCTACCGACCAGGAACCTAACCCAAGACTGACGAAGCAGAAGAAGAAAGAACTCCAACACAAGTACATCGCTCTCACATCAAGTCATCGGAAACTTGCACCTGCAACTGTTGTTGTAGTATCTGTGTGCCACGAGGACTCAGCAATCCCATAACCATGGTTATCATGACTAGCAAAGCTTTAATGTGTATGGAGAGGATAGTGGTGAGGTTGCAACAGCGGCTAAGCAAAAGTATGGTGGCTAACTTACGAGTAAAAGAATAAGATGAGCCTCTAAGCAAACGGTCGCAAACTATTAATGATCGCTAGAGATCCTGAACTACCTGCGAGTCAAACATAACCCCACTGTTTTCTCTTCTCAAAATGAAAAGAGACGGTCACGGTTACTCACGCAGTTGTGTATTTTATCTCGGATCCTCTGTCAAGTTTCCTACAACCAGACATTAACAAATTCCCATCTGCCACATAACCGCGGGCACGGCTTTCGAAAGTTCAAAACCCTGCAGGGGTGTCCCAACTTAGCCCATTACAAACTCATGATCTGCGAAGTTGCAACACCAAGTTGGGAAAACCCGAGTATTCTCGGAATCCCGTGCTCAAGATATTTCGATAAAGGTAAAACTAATCCAGCAAGACCTCCTGGCGTGCCGACTTCCTGATATTAGCTTCACGTATCTCGTCTCAGGCCACGACCGGATGGGCGATGCTACAGGAACCAATCCTCGAGTTTCCCCGTGGTGGCCCTGCAGGACCCCTAGTTTGGACCAACCCTCAAGAGGAGCACTGGCCCGGGTTGTTGATTAAGTCCTCGGGGTAGCTAGTCCCTATGCAAATTTTAGTTATTAGGCAAATATAAAACCAAAGTTGGGTCTTGCTGAAAAAGCTTTAAGCAGTGCGAATTATGAAGGGGGGCCCATAAACCCCAACTGTGTTAGGAACGCAAAATCAAGGAACATAACGCCGGTTTATCGGTTCTTAAGGCGGCATGAGTGGAACAAAACACCGAGCAAAAGCCCATGTGTTCCACCCATTGCCAAGTATATATGTGTGTTAATTTATTTAAAAGATATTGTGATATTCCCACAACAAGTTACCACATGGAGCAATCTTCATCTTCACCTGCAACTAACAACGCTATAAGATGGGCTGAGCAAGCGGGTAACATAGCCAAACAACGGTTTGCGGGGAAGGTGTAAAAAGTTAGAGGTTTCATGGCAACAAGGAGAGGCTGACAAACAGATAGGTAGTGCGACATATAGCGATAGCATCGAGACAACTAGCATAGCAATGGTAGTAAAGGTATCCAAGGTGATGGTCATCCTGCCTAAGATTCCGCAAGGAAGAAGAACGAGTCCATGAAGAAGACGAAGAAGGAGCCACGAAGACGAACCAAGTGTAGTCGAACGAATCCTCACGATCGCAACGAAGCAAGCACTAACAAGAAGCAAGCAACACGGTAAACACACCACACAAGAACATGACATGATGCTCAACCAAGTATGATGCAATACAAGTCTATATGATGCGAAACATGGCAAGGGATGAAGCACACAAGAACATCACACAAAGCAAGTTTAAATGAGGCCGAAAACAACATATAACAATTCCGGTAAGTCCTCGTATGCAATTTTCGAAATTGGTCCAGATCTGAACAAACCTTAAGTTTAAAATTTTAAATAGCAAGTTAACATGCACCATGATGATATACTCTAAAATCTAGTCAAGTTACATATAAAGTTTATTTAATTCAGAGCTAAGGCCTAGAAGATATGACCAAAACAAGTGAAACTTGTCATTGATGCAAAACACATCCAAACATCAAGCAAACACATTCCAAACAGGTATTCAACATGTTATTATGCATCTACATGCAAAAAAACACAAGTTTCATATAGGACACACTCAAAACGGAGCAACGGTTCATCACATACACATGGAACAAGATATAACAACAAGTTGTCCAAAACAGCAACATGGCACTTAGTTGACATCAAAACAACATGATACAATAACATCTCATGGCAACAAAGGGCATGGCAAGCATGTACATGTCAAGCACTGCAAGCATGATCACTGATCTACTACCAACCACCAATAGAACATGCTCAAAACATCATGGCAATATTGCAAAAGATAACAGTTTCACAGACTTAGTGAAAATAAACTAAACATGGCAGCAACAACGACAAGTAGGCATGTTTACAACTTGTGCAACTCATCTCAAAGCATATCATGTCAAGTGAATATAACCAACAACAAGAATACATGTTTAAGAAGCTACTCATGGCAAGCACATGGTCATAGGATGCATAGAACACTAACTGTTCACATGATAAAACTGAACTTGCTGATAACAGGCTGACAGAAACATTTTATAGCAACTTGAGAACATGAAAACAACAAGCTACAACAGGCTACAATGGCAAACAAGGGCATGGATGGATAGAGCATAACATGGCAACAAGACATTATCATTGGACAACCCAAAACATTCATGGATTGGAGTGAGGCATCAAGCAAACATGGCATCGGGATATAACAGTTTAACACTTAGCAGTTTTCAACAAGTCTCCGAAAATAACAACATCGAGTAGGTCACTTTTCAAGCTTGTTGCAAACTCCACAGGGTATAACATGGAAAACTAATTACACTACAGCAAAGATGGCATGATTGTGCTTCTAAAACATATTGGCATGTTGCTCAAACAAAAATCACACATAAAGATATGAAAAAGACAAATCAGCATCTCATAACAAGTTTCAGCACTTAACAACGACATGCACTTTTGCAATAGAGATAAACATGGTAATATGGCACCTAACATGAATGCTACAGAAACCATCATGTAGAGCACTTCACAGTGAACATTTTGACATATCATACACTCCATTTGGACCATGCACAAAGTTACAACCTCACAAACATGGTAACATATTGTTGATAGACAACAAGGACTTGACACTAACATCACATATCAGTTTTGCAACGAAGATTAAGGCATCAAGATAAGCAGTAACATGCATGAAAATGCAACTAACATGTAGAGCATATCACAACAAACATTTTGACATATTACATGCTCAATATGGATATACGTGCACAAAGTTATTAACCACACAAGGATGCATCATGCAACATTTTTCTGGGACTTAGTAAAAAAACTACCTCGGGGTGACTAGGCGGACAATGTCCAGAGGGGTCAGACGTGTCCGTCGGTGGCGCGTGCGGGCCCACTGGTAGTGCCTCACGGCGAGGGAAGGCCTGGACATGTCCGTGCTCTAGTGGACATGTCCGGCTCGGGCTGGGCCCACGTGTCAGGGACACGCGGACGACATGGATGAGGAGCTCGGGCCGGCATTGTCGACGACGAGACCGCCGGCGAGGGACGGCGGCGATGGGTCCGATCCGGCCCGGATCTCGCCGGATCCGGGCGCGGCGGCGATGGGGAGTCGTGATCCGGAGGCGGGGGCTCGCTGGGAGCTCGGGCGGCGAGGGAAGTCCGGCGAGGCCAAGGGATGGTAGAGGCTGGCCAACCATGGGGATTGAAGGATCTGGCAGGGAAGGCCCCGGATCTGGCCGGCGGTGAGGTTCTGCGGCAACATGGCGGCTTGCTCCGGGCGACGAGCAGAGAGGCGGCGGTGGGGGCGTCGAGGGCGGCGAAGGCCGGGAAGCTACATGATGGACGGCTGCCGACGGCGAGAGGAGATGCGGCCTCCGACAAGGGAGGTGCATGGAGGCAGGAGATGGAGGTCGGGCCCGGGCGGCAGGCGGCTGCGGCCCTCGGGGCCCGGATCTGGCCCGGGGCGGGCCGGGGGACAGGCCTGGTGCGGTGGGGAGGTGGCCGAGGGGCGCATGGCAGGCGGAGATTGGCCGAGGGGCGCTGGGGGCGACGTGGCAGGCCCCGGTTGGCCACGGACGGCGGCGTGAATGGCGGCTGGCCACTTGGCCGGTGCCAAGTGGTGGAGGATGAGGGTCTGGGCGCGAAAATTGTGGAGGAGGAAGGAGGAGGCCATTTTTGGAGAAGGAGAGTCTGTATACTGCAGTTTGTTGGCTAGGGTTTGGTTTAGGGGGGTTTTAGGACCCTCCGATCACGATCGGACGGCCCGGGTCGAGAGAGGGGGTAGGATGGGCCTAGAGGGTGGTAGTGGGCTGTGTTAGAGGGCTTCGGGCTGAGAGGAGAGAAGAGAGAGAGGTCGGCGGGGTTTTCGCAGACCGAAAACGTCCGACGAATAAACCGGCTACTAGTGCCGCTATAGTTTAATGGTTGGGCTATCAAACGAGCTCCGAACGCGATGAAACTTGACAGGCGGTCTGCCTCTACTATAATAAGACCACATGCCAAGTTTCATCCCATTCCGAGAACATTTTTCAGCCACTCATAAAATAAATATTCGGAGGTGCCGCGGGTGCGTGCGAGTGCGTCTTGGCTCAGAACGGATAATGGAAAGGACGAGGGAACTCAGACGAATGCAAGTTTGAAAACATGCTAATGAAAATGCACATGATGAAAAGGCAAAGTGCAATACGCAAGCAGATGACATGGCAACGATGACGAATAACTGGCTGACACCTAGCGCATCGGTCTCGGGGCGTCACAACACTCCCCTAGTAACAAGAGATCTCGTCCCGAGATCTTTGGAACGAGACGGAAGAGAAAAGGAAGAACAAAGTTTTTCTCGAACAAAAGAATGAAGCCAAAGATCCTTGAGAGGTTGAACAACTCGACAGAAAGAATGCAACGAAGATGAACGAGACTGAGAAGCTCCGGTAAAATGAGGAAACAAGTCATACGACGGGAATCAAGAGCTTAAATGAAAAGATGGACATTGAAACCACTCTGGTTAATAAGAAGTAGAAAAGGAATTCAGATGAATGAATTCGGGCAGCACTCCGGCTGAAAATGGAAGGGATAGAACATGAACTTAAGAATATTGAACGATATATGACGAGATGAACAACACAATGACTCTGGAAGAATTGAAAGAACGGAATGAAAAGAACGGAGAAGAAGATGACGACTTCCATTACGAATGAATGGGAATAATGCTTATAAGGAATGATTGAATGAAGTTGTTGAGAAAATCAACAACCAAAGAATAAGCTTGATGTGGACTTATGGAAATCATCCCAAACTTGAGGTGAATTATGCCACAACCAAAAGATTGAATAGATGAGAATGAAGAAAGAAATGCAAAACTCCATTTCAAAAGAATATGAGAATTAATTGCACCTTGAGACGCGAGAAGAAGAATACTTGAGCTGCTCCACACGAATTTGATGAATATTTGAGGAATGAATTAAATCATGATGAGCCACCATGAAGAACTCCGGTAACAAAAGAATGATGATAGATGTGAGCGATGCAAGAATAAGAATAAAGCCTTGCGATGATTTAGATGGAGGTTCCGACGAGATAGCCGAGAAAACTTTGAAATCCGGAAAAGAAAAGGTGAACCACTTTGGATTAAAATTTATTCATCATGAACAAACTCTAAAGGAAAAGATTAAATCAACTTGAAGAATAAGAATTATGTTATGCTTGTCCTTCATCTATTAAATTGATGAAAGCAATGGATTCGCATACTTCCTATTCTCGTTGAAATGATTAAAAAGGGATATATCACGAACTTGCGAAATTTTTCATGAAACACCGGTAGGATTGGAATAAAAAAAATGAATGGATTGATATGATAACACCGGAAAAGAACTCTTTAGCGAACCACCGTAAAAATTGAAGCTGAGTGAAGAAAAGAAACGAACCACCGGGAAGAATTAAAATGGACGAAGAAAAGAGAATGAATCACCGGGAAGAATTACACACTTGAGGAAATTTAGATACAAGGGAACGAAGAGATCGCGAATTGATTAAAGAACACTTGAACGAAGCACCGGACGAATGTGAGACGAACGAAGAGGCATCAATGAAGAATATTTGGAGGATGATGTTGAAAACTGAGAACGAAGAAATCTTCTGAAATGATGGCCTTCGGAGGAACATAAAGAAAAGAATTCATGAAATACTTCGGAAGAATGAAAAGAAGAAAGGTGGAACCAATGATGAAAAGAATTTGTGAACGATCTTGGAGAAGGCACATGACTGATGGAATTCATTCTTACGTCACACTTTGAACAGAATTTGGGAATACTTCGGAAAATTAGAAGAGTCAGGTAAGATCCTGGGAAAGGACCTATGGGTTATGAGCCCACCAAAGAGAAACACAGTTGGAAAGGATTGAAAATGAGATGATGCATTGGAATGATTAAAAGACTCGAAGGAGGTGACAACCTCGAATTAATTGGAATACAGACGAATTTGTTGAGATGTCTTTGGAACTCCGAAATAATTCAATGGCGAGAGAAGAACGAGCAATTGGAAACATCTGAGCCGAGGGAAAAGAATATGCTGAGCACTAAATACAAATTGAATTGGAACCATCGGAAAAGAAAAAAGAGATGAAGAATGATGAACTAGACGAGAATTCACCAGTTGAAACAATTGAAGAAAGAAAGCAAAGACTTCACACGAATATGATGGATACTCAATTAAGGGCTCCGGCTCCAAGAAGAAAAGGGTGGGCAGGTGGGAAAAAGAAAGACCACATCGGATGGGGAAAATGACGCCGATTGGAAAGAACTGAGGATTGAACTTGCAAAAGACGAAGAGTATCGAATCAATGAAGAGAGGGCACCTGATAAAAGAGTTGATATCCCGACGAACGAAAACTAGTTGCGTGATCCTAAAAAAATTGAAGGGGAAGAGAAGTAATTCAAAACACCTACGTCAAGATTCCTCACAAGAGCGACGAAGGGACTGAGGAGTAAAAAGAATTCCTACTCTCCGATATAACTAGACTCCAAAATAGTTTTTTTCTAGACTCGACAACGGCCAAGCTACGATCCATCAAGGGGCCTCCTATGGTCGGTCGAGGCTCTGATACCAACTTGTCGCGCCCAAGATGCGATTCTATCTAGATCACTAGATAAAACTTGTGATTGAGGCACAACCGCATTTCAGGCGCTTAGCAAGATGGATATCATTACATCGTACCATTACATACATACATGGGTATACATACAAGTCATACAATTCACATGAATACAACAACATGAATACAAGACATCTGACTGCGGATGCAAACATGAAAAGCACAACGACATCCATCCTGCTATCCCAAGCTGCCGACCAGGAACCTAACCCAAGACTGACGAAGCAGAAGAAGAAAGAACTCCAACACAAGTACATCGCTCTCACGTCAATTCATCGGAAACCTTCACCTCGAACTGTTGTTGTAGTATCTGTGAGCCACGAGGACTCAGCAATCCCATAACCATGGGTATCAAGACTAGCAAAGCTTTAAAGGGTATGGAGAGGATAGTGGTGAGGTTGCAGCAGCGGCTAAGCAAAAGTATGGTGGCTAACTTACGAGTACAAGAATAAGACGAGCTTCTACGCAAACGGTCGCAAACTAGTAATGATCGCAAGAGATCCTGAACTACCTGCGAGTCAAACATAACCCCACCGTGTTCTCTTCTCAAAATGAAAAGAGACGGTCACAGTTACTCACGCGGTTGTGTATTTTATCTCGGATCCTCTCAAATGTTTCCTACAACCGGACATTAACAAATTCCCATTTGCCACATAACCGCGGGCACGGCTTTCGAAAGTTCAAAACCCTGCAGGGGTGTCCCAACTTAGCCCATCACAAGCTCACGATCTGCGGAGTCACAACTCCAAGTTGGGAAGACCCGAGTATTCTAGGAATCCCGTGCTCAAGATATTTCGACAAAGGTAAAACTAATCCAGCAAGACCTCCCGGTGTGCCGACACCCTGATAGTAGCCACGCGTATCTCGTCTCAGGCCACGACCAGATGGGCGATGCTATAGGAATCAATCCTAGAGTTTCCCCGTGGTGGCCCTGCAGGACCCCCAGTTTGGACCAACACTCAAGAGGAGCACTGGCCCGGGTTGTTGATTAAGTCCTCGAGGTAGCTAGTCCCTATGCAAATTTTAGTTATTAGGCAAATGTAAAACCAAAGTTGGGTCTTCCTGGAAAAGCTTTAAGCTGTGCAAATTATCAAGGGGGGGCCATAAACCCCAACCGTGTTAGGAACGCAAAATCAAGGAACATAACGCCGGTTTATCGGTTCTTAAGGTGGCATGAGTGGAACAAAACACCAAGCAAAAGGCCAGGTCTTCCACCCATTGCGAAGTATATATGTGTGTTAATTTAATTAAAAGATATTGTGATATTCCCACAAAAATTTCCCATATGGAGCAATCTTCATCTTCACCTGCAACTAACAACGCTATAAGAGGGGCTGAGCAAGCGGGTAACATAGCCAAACAACGGTTTGCTGGGAAGGTGTCAAAGGTTAGAGGTTTCATGGCAACAAGTAGAGGCTGACAAACAGATAGGTAGCGCGACATATAGCGATAGCATCAAGACAACTAGCATATCAATGGTAGTAAAGGTATCCAAGGTGATGGTCAGCTTGCTTGAGATTCCACAAGGAAGAAGAACGAGTCAATGAAGAAGACGAAGAAGGATCCACGAAGACCAACCAAGTGTAGTCAAACGAATCCTCATGATCGCAACGAAACAAGCACTAACGAGAAAAAGCAAGCAACACGGTAAACACACCACACAAGAACATGACATAATGCTCAACCAAGTATGATGCAAGACAAGTCTATATGATCCTACACATGGCAAGGGATGAAGCACATAAGAACATCACACAAAGCAAGTTTAAATGAGGCCGAAAACAACATATAACAATTCCGGTAAGTCCTCATATGCAATTTTCGAAATTGGTCCAGATCTGAACAAATTTTAAGTTTAATTGGTTAAACGGCAAGTCAACATGCACCATGATGATCTACTCAAAAATCTAGTCAAGTTACATATAAAGTTTATTTAATTCGGAGCTACGGCCTAGAAGATATGAGCAAAACAAGTCAAACATGTCATTGATGCAAAACACATTCAAACATCAAGCAAACACATTCCAAACAGGTATTCAACATGTTATTATGCATCTACATGCAAAAACACACAAGTTTCATATTGGACACGCTCAAAACGGAGCAACGGTTCATCACATACACATGGAACAAGATATAACAACAAGCTGTCCAAAATAGCAACATGGCACTTAGTTGACATCAAAACAACATGATACAAGAACATATCATGGCAACAAAGGGCATGGCAAGCATGTACATGTCAAGCACTACAAGCATGATCACTGAGCTACTACCAACCACCACTAGAACATGCTCAAAACATCATGGCAATATTGCAAAAGATAACAGTTTCACAGACTTAGTGAAAATAAACTAAACATGGCAGCATCAACGACAAGTAGGCATGTTTACAAGCTCGTGCAACTCATCTCAAAGCATATCATGGCAAGTGAATATAACCAACAGTAAGAAGATATGTTTAACAAGCTACTCATGCCAAGAACATGGTCATAGGATCCATAGAACACTAGCTATTCACATGGCAAAACTGAACTTGCTGATAGCAGGCTGGCAGAAACATTTTATAACAACTTGAGAGCATGAAAACAACAAGCTACAGTAGGCTATAATGGCAAACACGGTCATGGATGTATAGAGCATAACATGGAAAACAAGACATGATCATTGGACAACCCAAAACATTCATGTATTTGAGTGGGGCATCAAGCAAACACGACATCAGGATATAACAGTTTCAGACTTAGCAGTTTTCAACAAGTCTCAAAAAATAACAACAGCGAGTAGGTCACTTTCAAGCTTGTTGCAAACTCCACATGTTATAACATGGAAAACTAATTACACTACAACAAAGATGGCATGATTGTGCTTCTAAAACATATTGGCATGTTGCTCAAACAAAAATCACACATAAAGATATGAAAAAGACAAATCAAAATCTCATAACAACTTTCAGCACTTCACAGCCACATGCACTTTTGCAACAGAGATAAACATGGCAATATGGCACCTAACATGAATGCTACAGCAACCATCATGTAGAGCACATCACAATGAACATTTTGACATATCATAGATTCCATTTGGACCAACATGCACAAAGTTACAACCTCACAAACATGGTAACATATTGTTGACAGACAACAAGGACTTGACACTAACATCACATAGCAGTTTTGCAACAAAGATTAAGGCATCAAGATGAAGAGTAACATGCATGAAAATGCAACTAACATGTAGAGCATATCACAATGAACATTTTGACATATTACATGCTCAATATGGATCTACGAGCATAACTTTATTAACTACACAAGGATGCACCATGCAACATTTTTCTGGGACTTAGTGACAAAAACTACCTCGGGGTGACTAGGCGGACAATGACCGGAGGGGTCGGACGTGTCCGTCGGTGGCGCGTGCGAGCCCACTGGCAGTGGCTCACGACAAGGGAAGGCCTGGACATGTCCGGCTCCAGTGGACATGTCTGGCTCGGGCTGGGCCCACGTGTCAGGGACACTCGGACGACATGGATGAGGACCTCGGGCCGGCGTTGTCGACGAGGAAACTGCCGGCGAGGGATAGCGGCGGCGGGGTCCGATCCGGCCCGGATCTCGCCGGATCCGGGCGCGGCGGCGACCGGGAGTTGGGATCCGGAGGCGGGGGCTCCCTGGGAGCTCGGGGCGGCGAGGGAAGTCCGGCGAGGCCAAGGGATGGCAGAGGCTGGCCGACCATGGGGATTAACAGATCCGGCAGGGAAGGCCCTGAATCTGGCGGACGATGAGGTTCTGCGGCAACACGGCGACGAGCTCTGGGCGACGAGCAGAGAGGTGGCGGCAGGGGCGTCACGGGCGGCGGAGGCCGGGAAGCTGCGGGGTGGACGGCTGCCAGCGGCCAGGGGAGCCGCGATCTCCGGCGAGGGAGGCACACGGGGCCACTCGCGTGCAGGCGACGGAGGTCGGGCCTGTGCGGCGGGCCGCTGCGGCCCTCGGGGCCCGGATCTGGCCAGCGGTAGGCCGGGGACAGGCCTGGCCCGTTGGGGAGGTGGCTGAGGGGCGCGTGGCAGGCGGAGTTTGGCCGAGGGGCGCTGTGGGCGACGTGGCAGGCCCCGGTTGGCCACGGGCGGCGGCGCGAATGGCGGCTGGCCGCTTGGCCGGCACCAAGTGGCGGAGGAGGAGGGGCTGGGCGTGGAAATTGAGGGTAGGAAGGAGGAGGCCATTTTTGGACAAGGGGGAGTCCATATATAGCAGTTTGTTGGATAGGGTTTGGTTTAGGGGGGTTTTAGGACCCTCCGATCACGATCGGACGGCCCGGGTCGAGAGAGGGGGTAGGCTGGGCCTAGAGGGTGGTAGTGGGTTGTGTTAGTGGGCATCGGGCTGAGAGGGGAGAAGAGAGAGGGGCCCACGGAGTTTTCGGAGACCGAAAACGTCCGACGAATAAACTGGCTACTAGTGCCGCTATAGTTTAACGGTTGGGCTATCAAACGAGCTCCGAACGCGATGAAACTTGATAGGCGGTCTGCCTATACTATGATAAGACCACACGCCAAGTTTCATCCCATTTCGAGAACATTTTTCTGCCACTCGTAAAATAAATATTCGGAGGTGCCGCGGGCGCGCGCGAGTGTGTCTTGGCTCAGAACGGACAACGGAAAGGATGAGGGAACTTAGACGAATGCAAGTTTGAAAACATGCTGATGACAATGCACATGCTGACAAGGCAAAGTGCAACATGCAAGCAAATGACATGGCAACGAAGACGAATAACTGGCTGACACCTGGCGCATCGGTCTCGGGGCGTCACACTTCCCTGACGTAATAGGCGGACTAGAGCCTGTTACACCGGGGAATGCTTCCTTTAATTGGGAATCAACTGATCACGAATTGAAATCCAGGGGGGTGCCGGACCTCTAGCTAAGGTGAAATAGTATATGAGGAGCAACCTTGTGCATCGCGAGTTACTAGGAACATCTAGTATCAAGAAGAAGCGGTCACTAGTGTCTCCTGTGGGATGAATACCGTGCAAGCAGATACATAAGATTTGCACGAATAAGGGAAGAGGAGTACCATTTCTGGTTGCCAGTGTTGTGTCCTCCAGATGTCACGGCGATCTTCTATTTTTACCGGGGGAACCGATGTTTTGGAGGATGGTGGAGCCTTGGACGAACCCATGGCCAAATTTTTGACTGTGTTGCGGTGGCCGTCTGTCGGTGGAGGGGAAGCAGATCCAAGGCGTCAAAGGATGGCGTAGCAGGAACAACTCCGGTGCGGTGGACGATGGCGAAGTTGGAGTGGCAGCGGTGAGGCACAAGACAACATGGTTGAACTGGCTCGGGTACGACGGACGTCGGTATCCTGGAGGCAGCTTGGCCCCGGCTTCAACTACTGCCCATGAAGGGCGTTGCGGTTGCGGTTGCGGTGGACGATGATGTCGGGGTATCGGCTCGGACGTGATGGAGGAGGGCGGCGATTGATGGGTAGGATGGGGTGACGGGCGTAGGAGGCTGGGATTTCGCGACAGGTGGAGAGGTAGTTTTGGCTCCCCACAGAGTACGAATGGTGAATCGGATGGGGGAGCTAAGCGGGAACCATGTTTCGGTCTGGGATGCGCTTGTTTTCATTTTCTTGTTTTTTTGAGCAGATGGGACGCGCTTGTTTGAAATTTGGGGAAAGTACAAACTTTGCCCCCTCTTAAATTTCAGACCTACTGCGGGTCGGGGGTAGGACGGTAATCCCAGGTGTCCCAAATAGTGGGCGGGATCAATTTCGGCCGAGCGCATGTGTGTTTAGGCGGCCATGGTGTATGATTGTTTTTCACAGGCGGTTGCATGGCGTCTAGATGAAGTTACAAACCTACCCTGGTTTAGACCTTTGGATGTCGGACCGGTAGGTTTCATGGGTGGGAGTTAGAAAAGTAATTTCCTTCAACCATACATTAGTCTCACGTGGTTTCGGGCGAGTAGAGGCTCTTTTGACGCTTCGTTCAAAATTTTGAAATAGAAGCATTCACGTTTAGAGTACTCTTGAACTTTGAGAATTGACCTAACTAGACAACGTTAAATTTGACCTTGTATGTTTGAAAACCTCATTAAATTAGGCGCTTCTTTTTAAAATTTTGACACTTTAAAAGCCTATAACTACAATTATGTTGGAATGGAGGTGGTAAATTTGAATCTATTTGGTACATGACTATATATGCTATTGAACATATAAACCATGTTGCGTTACCCGCCATCCTGGCACATCTGCGCGCACATAGAGTCTGGATCGAGCGATCTACCTCGGTGGTAGTTTTTTACGGCGATGTCAAACATCCAGACGGTTGTTTCTCTCGACGTTACTATTTCGCGCTACAGCCGATGACGGATGGGGCTCTTTCTTGGCGGGCCCAATTCTGTAGTGTCTGCCTCGGGTGTGCCTCAGTAAGAAAGGTGGATTGCAGCGAGCGTGGGATTCGGTGGACTACAGCGAACAGGATTGGCGTCCCTCCTCTTTCTCCCGTGAAAATATCTTCTCTTCTCCATGCGGCCGCCGCCTCCGCTTCCTCCCTCCTCTCGGCCGCCTTGTCTCCTCTGCCTCCGCCATCTCCTTCTCTCCTCTTGATAGAAGGACGATGGGCGTTCAACTCAGCACGGCAAGCCATGTTTGACACCTTCCTTCCTCTCCAAAGCAAGGGAAGGGGAGGGAAGGGGAGGCCCCAGATCATGGAGCAGAGCGATGCCCAGATCCACAACGGCACCGGCACTAGAGCGCCATCGTCCACGTGGTCCTCGAGGAAGGCCATGGATGCCTTGACGCCCGTGATGGGCTGCAACACCTAGACTTCAAAGGTACGCACACACACCCGCCATCCTCCTCCCCTCCCCTCTTCTTCTTCTTCTTGTTCTTCTGGATGACCCCTACAGTTGGATTGGTTTCTGCAGGCAAGCCATCATAATAGAAATGGAAGGATGAGCACCATGGCGGGCATGCAGGTGCAGGCCATCGCCATGGCCCCTTATGTCGTCCTACACTATACTTTCCTGAAGTATGCATATGAATCAAATTTCTCGAATACTATTACATAGATTTCTCTTTTATGCAGCAACAAGATTTTCGGGCACTAAAATTGATGTTTGTTGTAGGCACGGTTTGCACAGACACATCCTGTTTCAATGGCTCAAACTGTTGGTCCTCCCATGGCAATGTTCCCTGCTGGTGTTCATGGAGTTAGTCAGCAACTCTTTTATGGTCAGCAAACTCCAACTTTATTAACCCACTACAGGAGAGCAGTGTTAACTTTTCCCTGATGCATCCGGACCTATTTAGCTAGCTAAAGTTGATTTTCATTTCTTGATTTTTCTTTACATGATGTGTGTAGATCTGAGAAAGAAGACAAGAAGAAGAATCCTGAGGATCATTTTGGTGAAATACAAGGTGGATTATCGCTCTCTCTAACAAAGTCACGTTTGTTCCTCATTTTGATGTTATGTATTTTATTTTGCTTATATTCTAGTGAACAATTTTCTATATAGAATGCATATTTTCTTAGAAAGAGAGAGAGAGAGAGAGAGAGACAGAGAGAGAGACAGAGAGAGAGAGAGGGAGTTGGGGGATAGTGGCATTACAACTTAAATTCTTTGCCTCCAGCAAAAGAAATGATACATGTATGCCTCCCTTTTTGTTTTATCTCACATATTTTTTAAGCCTCTCCCCGCTCTCCCACACCTCGCATGAGCCGCCGCCTCTCCCCATATCCCCATCTCGTAGGAGCCGCCGCTCCCGGGTTCTTTCCTTGCCCTCTGAGGAGCCCCTATCCCATCCCCACACTGGACTGGCTTTCTCCACTGGCATGAGGCTTCGATGCTCCCTGACCGTGGCAGATCTGGCAGCGGCTTCTTGTTGATGCAGGAGGGCTGCTGGTCACCTTGGCCTCCCTCTGGCAGCATCTCTAGCCGACTGCAGCAGGTACTAGACGACCGAGGTATGCCCTCCTCTCCTGCCTTCCCTATCATGTCAAGTCCACAACTTGCTAGCTTGTGATGTTGCCCGATTAATATCAGCAGTGTTGGTTTCTGATGTTTCGATTCAGTCAGTGCGTGGAATGAACCATGCTCTTGTCATAATTGTGGCCGCAACTAATATCCAAAATTCTTAGTGTCAATAGACTAAGATTTATCTTATTTTGGTATCAAGAACTATCTATGCTCAACATGGTGTCGAGGTGTATATAGCTGTTGTGGTGTTTGTGGGTATTCTCATGCCCGCCTCTTTCCCCTCTCTATATGAACCCTTTCATCAGCTTATGTTTCAAGAAACTTCACACATATCAATGGTTCATTATTATGACTTTGCAAGTTCACAGAATAATCAATCATTGATGAGCGTGATTTTTTTAACATTTGGAAGCATGAGGAAACTTGTAACAAAAAATAGAGCAGATGAAGCTGCTTTTTAACCTCTCATTCTTGTCATTTTGGTGCAGATAGCAAATCAAATGATGTCTCTTCACAAAACATTGAACATACGTAGCGCACTATGACATTCACATGTAAGATTTGTTTTGAATATTCTGAAGCTTCAAACACACACTTAAAAAGGGAGCACATGTGTTTGGTATTAACAGAAAATGTCCAGGTTGTAGGTTTTACTGGGTAAATGTAGGTGGAATAGGGAATGACTGTAATGCATGCACTACAAAAGATGGGTTCTTAGGACTGTCCAACAAGGACACTTGCACCAACAAATAAGTTGTATGACTCAGTTTTCTCTCTAGTAAAATCAACATGTTATGCAGAAGTGACACCCTGTGAAATTTTTTCATTGAATCATATGAAGGTGGTTACAATTAGATATACTCCCTCTGTGCACTTTTATAAGACGTTTTAGACAGCTGACATGAACTATTTTGAGTGATGTCTGAATTAGCTACAACGTCTTATAAGTGAACTGAGCGAGTACGTTTTTCGTGTCTTGGTAAAGTTGCCAGGAAAGTTGTTTTGTACGAAATATAACTTTCTCACTAGTTAATTTCTATTCTAGGTGGTTGCATAGTCATGATTTTCTGTGCATACTTGTTTCACCACAACCCCCACAGAAGTAGTTGTACACTACATATGTCTACAAGTGGCATCAAGCTTCTGTACATTAAATCTATTTTTCATATCCTAGTTTTTCTTCACCTCATCAACAAGTTATTTACAAATGGGATCCTTTTCATTATTTACTTTTCTAATATAATGAGTCCATCTCCACATAAGTATTAAATTTCATTTATCCCCTGTGTCAATGAAAGGTATTAGCTCCCTTCCCTTCTATTCGCCTAAAGAAAGGAAAGTCTGATGTAGTGATATCTTTTATTTTAATAGTTTGGATATTCTAGTGTGTACATAAAGGTCATGCATAAAAGGTTGCTTCAGGACTGAGGTAGTGTAGTCCCTATGGATACTATTTCTGTTTGATGTTCTAGTTGTTTTATCTGTTTGAATTTTGGCTTCCTCATGATTTGTGCTCCCATGCATTTAGACACTTGCATTTTTTCCTAAGTCGTCTGATGCATTGTGCCTCATTTATGATTCTTTTATTGTTCTTTCATTTATTCCTTGGGTATTTCTATACTATATTATTATTTGGTTATTATTTATGCTTATAGCTTCATGTCTGAATTTTATTTCAGGACACCTTTTTCAGTTGTTAGTTCATGTTCTTCTGATTTTCGGAATGAGGACCTAAGTGATGTTGAAGATGATTTGTTCTTTTTTCAGACGTTTACTTAGCTTATTATTTTCATTATTTTGCCGCTTCTTATAGCCTCCTATTAATGCAGATCATCTTTGAAATAGCAGGGACAGAGGGCCAGAAAACATGCTGGATATACTTTTCTTATTTGTGCACTTGCAAGTATATGTGGTATATTGGGTTAGTTTGTCATGCTGTTCCACAAAAGTGATTGGTTAATAATGTCATAAATAGTTTTTTTAAAGATGCTTACATCAATATCTTAGAAGTTGTCACTCGTTAGTGTCCTAGACTTTGCTCCATAGTTCTATGGTTGTATTTCCTTCTCTGATCTCTAGCGAGTCGAGTGATTTATGCTCCATAGTTCTTCACCTATGTTAGAAGTTGTATTCATGTTAGAAAGAATTACAAACTCTTGCCTTGGATAGAAAAAATGTCAATGGATGATAAACAATAAGGTGGAATTGGGAAGTATCGAAAGCGTATAATTGTAGAGTTTGCCGAGTGCATAAACTTCATAGGCATATAATGCATAAATGTAGAGGCATGGAATGTGAATAAAGGCATCAATAGAGAAGGCAAACCGAGTTCCATAGAAAATTAGGCTATTGTGTTTTATGTTTTAACACCTTCCGTGCCAGAAACACATGTTCTATTTATGTTTTTCTTTTGAACATTTGTAGATAAACAACATGCATCACTTATGATAGGAGGACTCAATCCCAGAAACTGACCAGTTGAAAGGAAGGTAAACTATATTGTTGGCTGATACTTTGTATTGCTATTATTGTTATAACTATTGGCCTCACATATCCTTGAAAAGAGCAGTGCTGGACAATCAAACATATGAAAAAACTGAAATTGTTTGCAGCGCAGTTTTATTCACTGTTCTTGCCCAAAGTGAATGTATTGCTATATCAGTCGTTGTCTTGTCGGTGTCCTAACTAGCTAACTTGATGTCCTTATTTTTAGCAAATGTATCTTATAGCCTAGAGTCTTACTATCCTTTCAAGTGTATACAAACACTTATAATGATCATTGGGAGAAGCATGACTACACTCGCAAAATCTTTGTTGGGTGTCTCCCGCTTTTGGTACACGATGGTATAGCTTCTTAATCCTGAACCAGTTAGTTCAACACAGTGAACATGAATGTACTTCTAACACTTTCTTTGGCATTCCTTTCTGGTAGCCTACCTTAGCAGATTCTTCAGTACTGAATTAGGACCTATGGAGGAAGCAATAGTCATTCAAACATTATGCAATGCACCTGTCAGCCTACCTTAGCAGTATTATTGTATCTGACATTATATCCACTTTACTGTACTCTCCCTTTCGAACATTGTGTTGTTTCCATCTGAAAACCTATCTAAATTAATACAATTCATATTACATTGTCATCTATATCTTCTACTTACTCCCTACTAACATCGTTTCTAACTGGGTTCTTGCGCCATTGGCGCAACCGGGTCATCTAGTTATGTACAAAAGCAGAGCAAACATTGATGCCCCTATATTTTAGGTATGATTTTACAAATGTCATGATCTCGAATTCAAATAATTGAATGGACTTCATGTTGACTTTGAATTTTCACAAACCACCTTAAGTTGAATCAAATATATGTCAGTTCCTAGCTAGCTATTTGTAATGTTTATTGTGTAACTTTTGTATGTATAATGTGCTTTACACACACAACATGAACTATACTCACGTTTATATTCAAATTGCTAAAGCGATGAATTGCTTGGAGTTCAAAATATTGACTCTATGGATCAATTATGTCGAATAATAACATAGACATGCCCAAATTCGATAGAATATAGATGTACAATGGATCAATGACCGTTCCTTATGCGAATTGCAAATATCATGATCCCATCCTAATATTTGGATACAATTTATATTTTTAATCAATGTGTACATCCATCTTGTAAGTGTAGTTTCACTCTCCATAGGCCCCTCCTCAAACACGCGATAACTTTCTCTCGCACACATACGCGCACACGGTGTATATCCACCGGTGGTCTCTCGCACATGCTCACACACTCTCTCCCGAGGCGTCTTTCTCGCACACATGCTTTCGATATCACCCTACCTCCCTATCGTAACCATTTACGACTGTTTTCACTAACCTTTATCAAAAGCACTCTTCCTCTCACATGCATACGCACACACCATCCCATCGACCCTTTCTCTATACATAGACATGCCTACGTGTATCCGCACGAGCATTATCTTTAGGCATGTCTCGCATGCATTGTCTCCAACTCTCTTCCTAATTGATGAATATGATTCCGGCAGAGCATTCTATAGGATGCCCCTTAAAGTTAGGTTGGATGAATGCTAATATCAGAGACAAGGGGTTACCTTAGTCCGAGGACCTAGGGTTACAAATCCGAGCCAGCTTTGTTAGTGCACACAGAGTCCTTCATGACTCCAGTATCTTTGTCTTGTACGATGAGTCCTCCATGGGTATCCCTGAATGTGTCACGGGCTGACCAATGTGGCGCAGGACGGAACAGACCCAAGGGCCTCACCTCGGCCCACCGGACCTCACGCGGTGACACACCATCTGCCCCTAGGTTTAGTTATCTTCACACACACACACATACCAACATAGACACACCAACACCAAAATCTCCTCATGCTTCTATATATCCCCCCCCCCCCTTGCATGTACACATTCAAGGGCATATCTTGCCGTGACATCCTATCTCTCTCTCGCTAGACCTCTCTTATTTCTCGTGCTATCTCTCCCACGTCGCCCCCCTCGCCCCCCTATCCATGCCTCTCTCGAATATATACACATACACTCTCTAGACCTTGCCAAATACGTCACCTACACATTCACACATCTTACATCTTTACACGTACCCCATTGATCTAAAAAGCCTTCTCTTCACGTTTACTTCACAAGGAGCATTCCTTTTGAATAAAAGCACACAAAGTGTGGCAAAAAATTTATTTTAGAATTTGTACATATATACAACATTACAAAGTTATATGGAGTATGAAAATTAGTTTGCATTACATGGTGCACCCAATAATATTTATTCCACAATGTGAATTTGTATATTTTTATACTATATATAAAGTTAGTCATAATAAAGAGAAACGAAGAGCATCTCTCTCCATCGCACACACCCCTCTACGCCCATGTACGCGCACAAACTATCTCCAGCTCTTCTAAAAGTACGCCCGACACATTCACGCATGTTTCATCTTTCTCTCGTGATATATAGAGTGATGATCATTGTATTTGAAGCGAAAGCCCGATACGTAAATTGGACTTCACAATCCACTCATTACAGTCACCACTAACGTTTTGTGGTTATTATACAGTCACGGGCTCACCGTATAGCACTGTATTTGTTCAAGACACGACTAGTTGACCTGTTAAACGCTCCACGTTGCACCTCTTGTATTGCATCACATTATCTCACTACCATTGGGCCCACCTGTCGGCGTGTATAAGAATGAAAACAAATGATAAAAGAATATTGGACGGTGGTGCGAAGTCATGACCCCGGGCACATCGGACAACGTGGCATTGTATTGGTATGCTGAGGAGTCTGTTTTTAACAAACATGGGATGGTGTGGTGATTGTACACACACGCGTGCATGCACATGAACTGCATGCGCGCAAAACTCACACGTACACACGCAGACACGCACACACGCTACACTCGCACGCGCACACACACACACACACACACACACACACACACACGCATGCACACGAACTGCATGCACGCAACACTCACACGTACACACACAGCCACGCATGCACGCTACACTCACACGCACACACACACGCATGCACACGAACTGCATGCACGCAACACTCACACGTACACGGTTC
>LR738714.1:180069973-180087078 GCA_902687465.1 Secale cereale | reverse complement strand
ACACGCTACACTCGCACGCGCACACACACACACACACACACACACACACACACACGCATGCACACGAACTGCATGCACGCAACACTCACACGTACACACACAGCCACGCATGCACGCTACACTCACACGCACACACACACGCATGCACACGAACTGCATGCACGCAACACTCACACGTACACGGTTCACACGCAGTCACGCACGCACGCTACACACACACACACATGCACGCATGATAGGTGGGACCCACAAGGAACATGGTCAGTTTAACGTGTCAACATAGTGCCACGCAGACTATTTGGCCGGTCAAGAGAGTGCAATCCGATGCTGAATGGTGAGCAAGTGAGCGTATAATCACCGTAAAACATATGCAGTGACTGTAATGAGTGTATTCTCAAGTCCGTTCACCGTATTACGCTTTTGGCTTGAAATACACAGGCCCACTCCGCCAGTGTATTTATCTCTTCTCTCGCTCTCTCTGTGGAGCTGAGTGGGCCAACGTACCAGTGCCTAAATTGGCTAGTACTACTATCATCTACCGTTCAGGAAAAATCCTGCCCTTGCCTGTTTGTATCAATGGATCGTGCGAAATAGAAAAACTACAGTAGCACTACAGTACAAGTAACAATTCACTGGGCCGCCATGTTGTGTACTCCTCCGTCGCAAGAGTGGAGTGCTCGCTTTCATAAATGTTTTAGTCCCTTTCACCGACATGTGGGACATCAAGCAACCGGGTCCACGTGCCATACCGAATTCACAGTGTAGTGCAGCAGGGGTGAAGCACCCCGGTCATGGCGCCGGCATAGTAATGAGCAATGAGGCGTCAAATTACAAAGCTGCACCTTTCTCGCTGTTAAGTTGGAGGGACAAAGTAAGTCTAAAAAAGAAGTTGGAGGGACGAAGCAACCATCATTTCACTCGTTGCTGAATCCGCTTCTCCCTCATCTTCTTCAAGTTAACCACGTGTTGTTCTGCCGTTGTTCTGCCTTGGCTACTGATAATGGGGAGTATCATATACTAGTATCATGTGCATAATACAAGTGTATGATACTACTACTTCATAGTAGTTAGAGTACTCCAACTTCCTCTATAGTGCATAGTATATTTATTGCCATGCATGACACAAACTAGAACAATAACATTTAACATGATACGGTGTATACCTAGTATGTTACTCTAACCCCCTCTCTCTTCTTTAATTCTCTGTCACATCGGCATGTTTTCTACTGCTGAGTGCATGTTGCTACCACTATGGCCAACCTCGTGTGGGACGTGGATCAGCTTGGTAAATAACTGAAAAGTGGGACATCATGTTAGAAAACCGTCAGGCCAACATCCTCTAAATGTAAGAAACCTCCATGGCCTTCTGCGCGGCAAAATCACCTCCTTTTTACTAATCTTGATATAATTTTTAGATCAATATAATCGAGATTTGTATAGACAGCACACAAGAACAAAACCAATAAGGAGTGATTAATTGATGGTTTTGCCTCGTAGTACTAGCAACCAAGGACATTAATATACCCTTGCATGCATGCGGAATGGAGAAGGTTGGTTTGCATGGTGCTGCATTAATCAAGCAATAAGGAGTCAGATTGTTAGCTCTTTGGACGTTGGATAAAAAAATATGCATTAATTGACACATCAAACGAGGATTTGTATCAATCAATCCCGGGAAGGAATACCCCGCCTTTCTTTTTTAACACAAGTAGTACGTACTTGTATCATGTTTGGGTCTAGGCCTTGCATGGCCATACTTTGCCACACATATTTGCAAAGCTTGCCTAAAGTTTTCCAAAATGAAAAGGAGGTACACTTGCGCACGGTTGTCGCGGTCGCATCGCACCCTTACACAGTCGCTCCTGCACGCCGCAAACCCAACCAAGGGAACGCACCCTCACTGACACGTGCAATCGCATGTGATCAAACCAAACTCAGCCGTCCTACCACTGACACATAATTTTCGTTCATACATTATGTTCATCCAACCGCATGTTGAGGAAGATCCGTGCGGCCCGTGCGATGGTCTATTGGGGAAGAAGAAAGGTTAGGAGATGTGGGATATCCATCCAACCGCCTTAAATGGTCGACTGACCCAAATGATGAAAGTTAGGCGACTTGCATAAATATACATTTTTACACAGCAAAAGATCCCTAAAAACAACATAAACAAAAACTATCACTGCTGCCTCGTCGTCTTTTTGGCTGCTGGCGCGGACCAGCCGTAGCTGCCAATGTGTATCACTGCACCGTGGTTGTCCTCGGCCTCCAGCTACTCGTTCATGCAGAGCGTGCGGTTTCTCTACACGGATGCAAGCAGCGCCCGGTTCATGTCCACGACGTTCGGTTCCGCCTACAGGAAGGCCTCGATGGCAGCGGCATCTGCGTCGAGTTGAGCCTTCGCCGCCTGGTTCAAGTCCAGGACGTCCGACTCCGTCTGCAGGAGGGCCTCGATGGCAGCGACATCCGCGCGCTCCACGTCGAGTTGAGCCCGCGCCGCTCGGTTCACATCCATGACATCCGGTTCCGCCTGCAGGAGGGCCTCAATTGCAGTGGCATCCGCGCGCTCCACCTTAAGTTGAGCCTCCGCCTTTCGGTCCTCCTTTAGAATCGCCAGGTTGAATCTCTGGTCCGCCTGCACCATGGGGGGCCCGGACGCTGGCACGAAGTCGACGTCCATCCTCTCATACGCATCGGGGGCCTTCTGCGCCGCCACCTCCGCCATGAACATTGGATCGGATTCCTCCTCATCGGAGCTTGGGTCCAGAGAACTCGAGGATCGGCCCACCGCAAAGCTAGCTCGGGAACAAAGGTCTGTGGCACCGACCGCCGCCGCGATTTCTGTGTGGCGCTCCGACATTAGCATCTTTTAGGACGTGATCTTGCAGCGCACCATGGCTTTCCGGCAAACTAGGGGCGACTGATGCGGGCTAAGGGATCAAAAGGGTGGGCAATGGGCTGGAGAGGAGGTGTGGTTTTGGGGCAGTGGTGACCAACCGGCAAGTAGCTGTCGTAGGACGAGCAGCGAAGGTTCTGGTGTGAATAGTGGTTCTGGTGATGACCGGTCAATCGGTTTGGACCGTGAGGAGTTTGCAAAGCCGGATGGCTGGAGCCTGGAGAGTTGTGGGGGTGCATTGGGACCAAAGTTTTGGAGTTTCACATGGCAAATGTCCGGACGTCCCCGCCGTTCCTATCGACGACGAGGCGGTGACTTCGTAAAATCTCAAGATGACTAGTAAGCTGCATGTGCATTGCACGGAACATCAGGATGCATTTTTTATGATATGTGAAGAATTTCATCGAAAATTTGTATCTCGAGAATTTCATCGAAAAAAGATATCTTGAGAAAGATGAGAAAAATGATATCTCGAGAATGAATACCTTGGCACGCTGAACCCTCCACGTCGCTCACCGAATGGAACATGCTTCGTCTTGCATTTTCGCTCGCTTGTGGGACCACGTTGAGAGCAAACCGACGTCCCCCTCCCCACCCGCGTCATATATTTATACTAGCAAGATGCCCATGCGTTGCATGGAACATCAAGATACATTTGTATGTGTAGTTTATCTTATGGGTGTGGCACCCTGGCTCAGAGCAACCGGTTTACCTTGCATTGCCAGCCCAGAGATCAAGTCTTCTGGCAATACACAACAACATGGTACAGAAACAACCGCTTTATTGATGCTAGCGGATTACATAGGTCTGATGTTACATCGAGATTTGAGGCCAAGTGGCACACACGATGCTGTTGGACAGTATGTACATTATTTAATGAACATGACGGGGCCTCGATCATACGAACTACGCGGCAGCGGAAGAATGGCGAAGTAGAACTCCATAGCACAGGGACAACGACATGGATATGGCCTAGACGCGAGATGCGCTCCGATGCGAACCGACTTGCCTGAAAGCTGGCATAACATGCCAGGTCAGTACATTGAATGTACTTGCAGGCTCACAACAAACATAAGCACGATGACAGACAATATCATGATATTTAATCAGGTTAATGCAATGCAAAAACTACTACCGATGCAATCAAATCAATACTTGCACAGAGTCTCACGGACTCACTTACCAGATGGTTACCTCATAACCAAATGGTGACCATACCCGGGTCACAACTGAGATCAATTCCTCATGAACAACTCCAGAGTTCATGAATCACCTCGAAACACATGTATCGTAAAAATCATTTGGTTGGCAAGATTAATTATAAAATTTGATCCACGGTGTGACTTACTTCCGAGCTATGCCAATAACCGAGGACGCGGCTATTGATAGATTTAAATCAGTGTTGGGGATATCTCTTATCGAGAACTTATCGGTCGACCCATGATAAGGGGTAAATTGGCTAGTTTATCAGCATATCGGCCGATTTATCGCCATATCGGCTCATTTATCAGCCGATTTATCTTATCAGCCAGACAACGGTAAGTGATAAATCGGCCGATTTATCGGCATATCGGAAGATATATTGAACAGTGATTTAAATACACTCTGTAGAGGCAGCGCACTTTACCCACGCTACGGAACCCTGGCCTCGCACTCCCATACGTGCGGACCAAAAGGTTCCAATGAAACCCTCCCTTTGTCATGGCACTATCCCGGCCACTCTGACCATCTCCCTCTTAGGGCTAGGTCTTGGCAGCCCCCATGTCTACCAAAGACACCAATGGCCACCGTCGTGGCAAAACGGTCCCAAACGGGGACAAGGTACCATAAAAACAAAAACGAGCACACAAGGTTATGTCTGCTTACCGGTCCAGGTTATGCACGCCCATAACCTTCCCTCACGGGAGGCACCGGTGAGAGGCACAACAAAGGACCGAGTCAAGACCTTCCCACAAGGTAAGCGTGGTCGCACTGAATAAAAACTCGATTCAGTGGCACCATGATGTGATCAACATCATATTCAAGTGGAACTTAATCAAGTTTAACTTTGACAAAAAAAATTATCACTAACATGATATAATGCCGATAAACATGCAACTACTCGTCATGCAAAGCAAACAAATCATAGTCATGGATCAAACTTATCAACATGATTATCTTGCAATACTTAAGATCAAAACTTCTCTGGTTATAACTCATTTTTATTATCCAGCAATATTTTTATTAGGTCATCATCTAATTGAAAATATCACTTAGTAAAATAACTACCATCAATTTCCATAGCAACATATCTAGTGTAAAAATCGTACTCTACTTAGGCAATCAAGTTCATGCATTCAACAAGTAACTAAAATAAGCATATCAAGCATAATAAAGTCACTAACAATTAACCAAATTTATTTATCAAATTTTAAATGCAAATAAGAACTCATATTCAATTAGAAAATCATAGATATTGAAATAACACCATCCAAATGCTGGTGTGGCTTGCCTTAGTGTAGAGGAGGATCACGCCCCTGTTGGTTTGCTTCAAGACAAGCTTCTCCTTCTGAAAAGAATTTAAAACCACAAAAACAATTATCAAAACCAATTCTGAAAATCACCAGAAATTCTAGACAACAAGGAAAAATCGACCCTTTGGAGTGCTGCTAGAGCTTTCTGAAACAAAGACAATGCAAAAAGAATCAAATCATTTGGACTTATGGTTTAGAAATGGTGGCTGGTCAAAGTTTAGTCAAATTTCTAAACAATTTTTGAATTAAACAGAAAACCAGGGGGGTGACATCGACGGCGTAAACGGGAAAGGCGCCTCCACTCGTACCGCTTCGGGTGCGAGTGGTGAGACCGACAGGTGGGTCCCGCGCGTTAGGAGAGAGATTGGGAGAGCGAGATCAGAGAGAGGCGGGGCTTTACCGGAGCTCACGCCGACGACGAGAGAGTTTGGGGCTAGGCTAGAGGCATAGGATTGAAGCGGGGCTCTTGGCGCACCTGCCCGTACCCGTAGTTTGGCGTGGGGTGGACGGAGCTGCTCGCGGTCAGGCTCGCAAGCTACGGTGGTAGATGGAGTTCGCTGGAGTGGTTGAAGACGACGGCTAGAGGCGGCTCCAAGGGCTCAACAGTGTCCAGGCAGCACCAACAGATCCCCAATGCCCCGCCCAAGCAGCAGATTGAGCTCGAGAGTCACCGGAGAGCAGCGGCTGGACTACGGTGGTCGCTGGCATCCTTTGGTCGGGGCGACGGCCAGAGGCCTGCCCAACCGAGCTGGGGTCGTTCTACGTGCTTGTGGAGATGGTGTGGAGTAGTGCTTGGCTAGGATTCGAGGCGGGGTTGCTATATATGGCTAGAGCGAGGGGGAGGGGGGAAACGTGTCGCCGCCGGAGTTCACTGGACAAGCAACGAACGGCGATGGGAAGCTCCAATGTGAGGGGCAAACACTCAACATCAACGCAGGAGCTTGCCCACGCTCACGGACGAGCACATGAGGCGGTGGACGAAATGGACAAGCGCACGTGTGTACCGTGGCATTTTGGCCACAACGTGCCTGTGCTTGCTGTGGTGGCTCCGACGTCGTCGAGCGCCAGGGAGCCTTCAGGGGTGATGGGTCGGGGCTCGTGGCGTGGCGCGGCAGTCAGCGGCGAGCGCTGGAACGAGCACACACGAAACAGAGAGGAAAGCGCCAGCCTGAGCGCGTCCAGACGTTGCCAGGCGCCGTATCCTCATGCGGTAACCAAACTGGCATGGTCAAAACGACGCCCAGGCGCGGCCAAACCTTGTCTACGCGTTCGTCCATGCATTGTTTAGTCTAGGAGTGGTGATAGCTCATGCTCAGGCCGACCAGATTTGACTTAACCAAGCTGGCAAGTTTCTGACCAGAAACTTGGTCGCCAAGTTAAGCCACCTTCTAGAAGGCCATTAGGGCTGATCTCCTGGGGTTTAGGGTTTCTTAGGAGGGTGTTTAAGCTCAAGAAAAATCAGGGCCAAAAGATCAAGGGAAAATGCACATGCTGTACAAAGTGCATTTCTGGTCCAGAATAGAAATGATTTTCTGTAGTAAAAATATTACAAAGAGTGATGCAATATTTTTTCTTGGGAAGGTGTGCCATCATCCAAAGAATATTTAGGAATTATTTCATAATTTTTGGAGTAAGGAAAATGGGGGTTGCTTTGGAGCAATATCATCCAAAGTAAGTTTAAGTGGGGAAAATGAATATTTTTCCTTTACGAAAAATATTCCTAGGATGATTTTAGTGCTTTATCGGAGAAACAAAGTTAAATGAAGAGTAGATAGTTCACTTGGTTGAAAGTCAAGGATACGACCAAGTGACAAGTCCATCTGCAATGATTCCAAAACCCAAATCAAAGCAAGGCTGAAACCACGTTTGGAAACAGAGAGAAGGCAAGTCTGGAAAAAGAGAGAGGGCAAAAATCTAAGCTATCACAAACCTCCCCCACTTAGGATGAATCTTGTCCTCGAGATTCGGTTGCTTGGGAAAACAATTCTAGGTATCCAGTCATTAAACATTCCTCTCTTTCCCAGGTTGCTTCTTCCTCGGTGTGATGTTCCCACTGAACCTTGTAAAACCTTATTTCTTTGCTGCGGGTGACCCTGTCTGTCTGATCCAAGATCCTGATTGGCTTTTCCTCATAAGTCAAATCCTTAGCCAATTCTATTTCTTCCATATCATTCCTTTTCTCCGGTGGCGATATGCATCTTCTCAGCTACGAGATATGAAACACATTTTGCACTTCTGACAGTTCTGGTGGCAATTCCAACTGATATGGAACTGTTCCGACTCTGGCCATGACTGGAAACGGACCGATGTATCGGGGAGCCAATTTTCCGCGGGTCTGAAACCTCTTGACTCCTTTCATAGGGGTGACTCGGAGATATACATGTTCTCTGGGTTCAAAGCTGATCTGACGGTGTTTGGCATCATAGTAGCTCTTCTATCGTGATTTGGCCAGCTGCAGTCTGTCTCGGATTTCCTTGACTTGCTTCTCCGCTTCGAGCATTAAATAAGTCCCGAAAATATGGCTATCTTCGGTTTTAGACCAGTTCAATGGAGTGCGGCATTTCCGGCCATACATGGCTTCATAAGGTGACATCTTCAAGCTGGTCTCGAAACTGTTGTTGTAGGAAAACTCGGTGTAAGGCATACAGTCTTCCACTTGGTTCCGTGGGCCAATACACATGCTCAGAGCATATCTTCGAGTATTTGGTTTACTCGCACAATTTGTCCATCTGCCGGAGGATGATAAGCCGTGCTGTATTTCAGAGTAGTCCCCAAGGCTTGATGTAGTCTGGACCAAAATTCGGAGGTGAAGAGAGATCCCCTATCGGAAGTGATGGTCTTGGGTACTCCATGCAGACTGACTATTCGTGATACATATAGTTGCGCAAGTTGACTTGCACGGTATGTGGTCCGGATAGGAAGGAAGTGTGCCACCTTTGTTAAGGTGTCCACTATGACCCATATTGCGCGTTTCCTCGATGAGACCTTGGTAATCCAGTGATGAAATCCATGCAGATGTCATCCCATTTCCATTGGGATACCGGTAGAGGCTGGAGGAGTCCGACGGGTTTTGGTGTTCCGCCTTTACCTTATTGCATATGTCGCAACAGGCTACAAAGTATGTAATGTCTTTCTTCATTCCATCCCACCAAAATACCTGACGAAGGTCCTCATACATTTTGGTACCACCGGGGTGAATTGAGTAGGGTGCTTCATGCGCTTCTGCCAATATTTTCTTCTGCATACTTTCTTGGTTGGGTATGCAAAGTCTTCCTTGAAACCTTAGCGAACCTTGCAAATCCATAGAGAAGTCCTGTGCATGTCCTTGGTGCATCTTCTGAACATATATTTTTAACATCTTATCATTGGCTTAAGCACTGCGGATTTCTTCTTCGAGAGTAGGGGCAACTTCCAATATATTGGCAAGACGGGCGTCGGTGATTACCAAATTGAGCTGCATGATTTCTTCATAAAGCTCAGGAGGCAAGGAATCCATTAGAGCATTAAGGTTGGCTGGTTTGCGGCTGAGGGCATCAGCCACCACATTAGCTTTGCATGGGTGATAATTTATCCCGAGGTCGTAGTCCTTAACCAACTCGAGCCATCTTCGCTGTCGAAGGTTCAAATCAGGCTGAGTGAATATATACTTGAGACTCTTATGGTCGGTGAATATCGGGCACTTCTGTCCAATCAAATAGTGTCTCCAGATTTTCAAAGCATGCACCACCGCGGCCAATTCCAAATCATGAGTAGGATAGTTTTCTTTGTGTTGCCGTAGTTGTCGAGATGCATAAGCCACCACTTTGCCATCTGGCATGAGTACACACCCAAGTCCTTTTCTGGATGCATCGCAGTAGACATCAGAACTGCGGTAAATGTCTGGAAGTGTTAATACTGGTGCCGATGTCAGCCTGATTTTTAACTCATAGAAACTCTGTTCGTAGTCCTAAGTCCATACAAACTTCTTATCCTTCTTAATAAGCTTAGTCATTGTCTTGGCGATCTTGGAGAATCCTTCGATAAAACGGCGATAATATCCGGCTAGTCCAAGGAAACTCCGGATTTCTGAGACTGTTGTGGGTGCTGACCAATCAAGTACATGTTTTACCTTGCTTGGATCCACTGATATTCCTTCTGCCGAGAGGACATGCCCGAGAAATCCCACTTGCTGGAGCCAAAATTCACATTTACTGAACTTGGCATAAAGTTGATTGTCGCGTAGCCTTTGCAAAACTGCTTGGAGATGTTCCTTATGTTCGTCATTGCTCTTGGAGTAAATGAGGATGTCATCAATGAACACCACCACAAATTTGTCCAAGAAATCCATAAACACCTTATTCATCATATGCATGAAGAAGGCTGGGGCGCTGGTGAGGCCGAAGGACATAACGGTATACTCATAAAGACCGTACCGAGTGGTGAACGCGGTCTTGGTAATATCCTCCTTCTTTATCTTGAGCTGATGATATCCGGTCCTCAAATAAAATTTTGAGAATACTTTGGCCCAACTGAGTTGATCGAACAAATCGTCAATCCTTTGTAGTGGATACTTGTTTTTGATGGTGACCTCATTCAGCTGTCGATAGTCCACGCACATTCGTAGGCTGCCATCCATTTTGTCCATGAAGATCACTGCTGATCCCCATGGTGAAGAGCTTGGGAAGATGTATCCTTTCTGTAGCATCTCATCCAGTTGTTTCTTCAATTCCACCAATTCTGATGAAGGCATCCGATAATATTTCTTGTGTATCGGAGTGATTCCAGGCACCAAGTCAATTGCAAACTCCAATTCTCTGTCTAGTGGCATGTCTGGCAATTCTTCCGGAAATACATTAGGATACTCACTGACCACTAGAATTAATTCCACTTCTTCTGCCACGCCTGTGAAAACCATATCCTTGCTGGGTATGCGCTTGCGGGCATAAAAACTTGTGGTGCGACCTTTCATATTTTTCATGGTAACTTCTCTGGTCGCACAGTTGATGCACACTTGGTATTGAGTTAACCAAGTCATGCCCAGAATAATATCCAACTTGTTCGAGTCGAGGATAATCAGAGATGTTGGGAACTTGACACCCTTGTTGTCAATTACCAAATTGCGACATACGAGATTGCTTCTGAGCAGGGATCCTGGGGATTGTACCAGCATGTGTTTTCCCAAAATCGAGCAAGGAAAATTGTTTTGGGCTGCAGAACTCCGCGAAATAAAATTGCGGGAAACCCCAGAGTCAAATAAAATTACGGTGGGTATGTCATTAACAAGAAACATACCAATGAAGACTTGTGGGTCCTCGCGGGCTTCGTCAGCGGAGATATGATGGATTTGCCCCTGGGTCACATCTGGGGCAGAATACGGCTCCATGTAGTGGACTCGCGGATGGAATGGGGCGGCTTGCTTGTTGTTCTTGGGGCACTGTCTGGCGAAATGTCCGGTTTGCCCATAGCTAAAGCAGGAATTGTTGCACTGATAATCTTCGCGCACCGGACTGGCCATGACATTCTTGACATGAGGGTTGTTCTTGTTGACATTCTGCTGCCAGTTGGGTTTTAACTCAACCTGAGTCTGTTGCCAAATAGGAGCATCGGTTGCATATCCTTCTTTGGCTCGAATTTGCGCTTGAGGTCATTAATAGCTGACTTGACGTCGTGTAGGAGCTTGTGTTCCTTTTCTACGATGAGGGCCTTGTTCACCAAAGTCATGAATTTCGGAAAATCAAACATGCTGAGGGTGCACCTAAGATACTGATTCAATCCTCCAAGAAATCTGTCGATATTTCGTTCTTCTATGGCCACATCGTAGATTGAGTAGTGGGCAAAATGGTTGAATTTATTGAGGTACTCATTGACTGTCATGCTGCCATAAATGAGGGCGAGGAATTCCCACTGCTTGATCTTCATAATCCCGGTGGGAATATAATACTTGCGGAAACAATCCTTGAATTTAGTCCAAGAAATTTCCTCGTTTGCGGGCCATATGGCCTTAGTATTATCCCACCATATAGCGGTAGCTCCTTCGATATAATGCGCTGCGAATGGAACCTTGTCTCCCTCTTTGGTGCAAGCAATTTCTAGCTTCCTCTCAATAGTTCGTAACCAGTCGTCGGCGTCCAGTGGATCAATTGCTTGGCTGAAGCTGGGACGTTTTGTTCGCTGAAAATTGGATAGCTTGGAGCGATGACCATTCTGATTTCCATTCTGTCCAACCATGACTTGCACACTCTTTAGTATTTCCAGCAGATCGATGATCCTTCTTTCTTCAAATATTCGCAGGATTTGCTCAGTGGAAGGTGGATGAGGCGGCGGAGACGGAGGTGGCTATTATGGCTCCGGGGAATGTCCTGCCTGCCACGCGGAGCGACGTACAGGGACATCCTCGCAAGCTTGGCTGCTGCTGCCTCCACGCGTCATCCTATTATTTGTTTTCCCAATACATAGCAACCATGATAATAAAATTCCAAAGTGGGAGGAAATTCGTCGACAAATCCTGAAAGAAAACATCGAATGAAAACCAAAGCGAATAAAATGTTCCAGCATAATTATACATAGTCCCAACGTAAAAGTAAACATCACAACGAGTCTACTACCCACATACATGAAACTAAGCATCATGACATGTGCGATTACACCCATACATCATACTTATGATGAAAGCTAGACTCTAACAGTCTACTGCTCTGTCTGTGCTGCTGCGGGTTCCTCTCCTGAGCCGGACCTAGATCCTGAACTAATAGCAAATACTTTCGGGTTAAGAGAGACACGACAGCGCTGCCTCGAGGGCTCTCCCTCAGTGGTGGGCGTAGCATGGGAACTAAGCATAGGGGCAACAGGAGTAGCGGTAAGGGACGACCACGCAACAGGAGCACTGCGAGGGGTCACCGTCAGAGGGTTAACGGTACCCTGTGAAGTCATCGCGGGAACGGAGACGGAAGAAACTGGAGTGGTGTAGATGATAGTGGGAAGAGGGTTCCTGGTGCGAGCAGCAGCGAGAGCTGTCCGAGTGTGTGCTGGCTCCCGAGCTAACTCGTAGTTCAGGAAATAACTGGCAACGATATAACGAAAAAGGTGTCTAGTGGGATGATCGCACGCCAAATTAATCGAATGAAAGCGGATACGCACATTCTCGTGCAGAGATGGGTAAAATAAATGACCTGGGTGGGTGTGCATGCGAACCTCATTGTAGCGCAAGTCTCCAAGAGCCTCGACTACGGCAAACTGGACCGCTTGAGATGGCGTAGAAGCGAGACCACCCTTAGTGGAACGAGTGTAAGCGCCGGAAGGGGTACTGTGGTGTAGAGTGACTTCAGCATAATACTCATATACTGCACCGGCCAGATGCTCCCGATACACCCGATACTCTGGATAGGCACCCTCTGGATAGAGTCGTCGCCACACATTATGAAGCAGGTGCGGCGATGTGTTCGGAGCTGGCACAGGATGGTACAAGATCGGTACTAGAGCCATCTACACTCACAAACCAAACGGTTAGTGATAACAACAAATAATCATGCATGCAATGCAGCAACCAATTTCTATGACTACCGGCACTCAAACGAGGCTACTTACCATTCAACTAACGCACTAACGGTCTAGAGTGTCGTACGATCAGCGCGGCTCTGATACAAAGAGTTCTGGCACCCCGGCTCAGAGCAACTGGTTTACCTTGCATTGGCAGCCCATAGACCAAGTCTTCTAGCAATACACAACAACATGGTACAGAAACAACCGCTTTATTGATGCTAGCGGGTTACATAGGTCTGATATTACATCGAGATTCGAGGCCAAGCGGCACACACAGTGCTACTGGACAGTATGTACATTAGTTAATGAACATGACGGGGCCTTGATCACACGAACTATGTGACAGCGGAAGAATGATGAAGTGGAACTCCATAGCACATGGACAATGACGTGGACACGGCCTAGATGCAAGATGCGCTCTGATGCGAACCGACTTGCCTGAAAGCTGGCATAACACGCCAGGTCAGTACATTGAATGTACTTGCAAGCTCACAACAAACATAAGCATGATAATAGACAATATAATGATATTTAATCAGGTTAGTGCAATGCAAAAACTACTACCGATGCAATGAAATCAATACTTACACCGAGTCTCACGGACTCGCTTACCAGACAGTTACCTCGTAACCAAACGGTGACCATACCCGAGTCACAACTGAGATCAATTCCTCATGAAGAACTCCAGAGTTCATGAATCACCTCAAAACACATGCATCGTAACAATCATTTAGTTGGAAAGAATAATTATAAAAGTTGATCCATGGGGTGACTTACTTCCGAGCTATGCCCATAACCGAGGACGCGGCTATCGATAGATTTAAATACAGTCTGCAGAGGTGGCGCACTTTACCCACACTACGGAACCCTGGCCTCGCACTCCCATATGTGCGGACCAAATGGTTGCGAAGAAACCCTCCCTTTGTCATGGCACTCTCTCGGCCACTCCGACCATCTCCCTCTGAGGGATTGGTCTTGGGTGGCCCCGTGTCTACCAAAGACACCAACGGCCACCGTCGTGGCAAAACAGTCCCAAATAGGGACAAGGTACGATAAAAACAAAAACGAGCACACAAGGTTATGTCTGCTTACCGGGGCAAGGGTATGCACGCCCATAACCTTCACTCACGGGAGGCACCGGTGAGAGGCACAACAAAGGATCGAGTCTAGACCTTCCCACAAGGTAAGCATGGTCGCACTGAATAAAAACCCGATTCAGTGGCACCATGACGTGATCAACATCATATTCAAGTTGAACTTAATCAAGTTTAATTTTGAAAAATTGTTTTTATCACTAACATGATATAATGCCAATAAACATGCAACTACTCGTCATGAAAAGCAAACAACTCATAGTCGTGGATCAAACTTATCAACATGATTATCTTGCAATACTTAAGATCAAAACTTCTCTTTTTATAACTCATTTTTATTATCCAGCAATATTTTTATTAGTTCATCATCTAATTCAAAATATCTCGTAGTAAAGTAACTGCCATCAATTTCCATAGCAACATATCTAGTGTAAAATTCTTACTCTGCTTAGCCAATCAAGTTCATGCATTCAACCAGTAACTAAAACAAGCATATCAAGCATAATAAAGTCACTAACAATTAACCAAATTTATTTATCAAAATTTAAATGCAAATAAGAACTCATATTCAAGTAGAAAATCATAGATATTGAAATAACACCATCCAAATGCTGGTGTGGCTTGCCTTAGTGTAGAGGAGGATCACACCCCTCTTGGTTTGCTTCAAGACAAGCTTCTCCTTCTAAAAAGAATTTAAAACCACAAAAACAATTATCAGAACCCATTCTAAAAATCATCAAAAATTTCTAGACGACAAGGAAAAATCCACCCTTTGGTGTGCTGCTAGAGCTTTCTGAAACAAAGACAGTGCAAAAAGAATCAAATCATTCGGACTTATGGTTTAGAAATGGTGGCTGGTCAAAGTTTAGTCAAAGTTCTGAATAATATATTAATTAAATAGAAAACCAGGGGGTGACGTCGAAGGCGTAAACGGGAAAGGCGTCTCCACTCGTACCGCTTCGGGCACGAGTGGTGAGACCGACAAGTGGGTCCCGCGCGTCAGGAGAGAGATGGGGAGCGCGAGATCAGAGAGAGGCGGGGCTTTGCCAGAGCTAACGCCGACGACGAGAGGGTTTGGGGCTAGGCTAGAGGGATAGGATTGAAGCGGGGCTCTTGGCTCACCTGCCCATACCCGTAGCTTGGCGTGGGGTGGACGGAGCTGCTCGTGGTCGGGCTCGCAAGCTATGGTCGCGGACGGAGTTCGCCGGAGTCGTTGAAGACGACGGCTAGAGGTGGCTCCAAGGGCTCAGCGGCGTCCAGGAAGCACCAACAGATCCCCAATGCCCCCAACCAAGCAGCTCCTTGAGCTCGAGAGGCACCAGAGAGCGGCGGCTGTACTGCGGAGGTGGCCGGCGTCCTTTGGTCGGGGCAATGGCGAGAGGACAGCCGGACCAAGCTGGGGTTGTTCTACGTGCTATTGGAGGTGGTGTGGAGTGGTTCTTGGCTAGGATTCGAGGCGGGGTCATTATATATAGCCAGAGCAAGGGGGGAACATGTCGCCGCCGGAGCTCACTGGGCACGCAGCTAATGGCGACGAGAAGCTACAATGCGAGGGGGAAAACACTCAGCGTCAACGCAGGAGCTTGCCCACGCTCGCGGACGAGCACAGGAGGCAGTGGAGGAAGTGGTCGAGGGGGATGGGTCGGGGCTCGTGGCGGGGCACTGCAGTCGTCGGCGAGCGCAGGAACGAGCACGCGCGAAATAGAGAGGAAAGCGCCAGCCAGAGCGTGTCAAGACGTCGCCAGGTGCCATGTCCTTGCGCGGTCACCAAGCTGGCATGGTCAAAACGACGCCCAAGCGCGGCCAAACCTTGTCTACGCGTTCGTCCGTGCAGTGTTTAATCTAGGAGTGGTGATAGCTCATGCTCAGGCCGACCAGATTTGACTTAACCAAGCTGGCAAGTTTCTGACCAGAAACTTGGTCGCTAATTTAAGCCACCTTCTAGAAGGCCATTAGGGCCGATCTCGTGGGGTTTAGGTTTTCTTAGGAGGGTGTTTAAGCTCAAGAAAAATGAGGGCCAAAAGATCAAGGAAAAATGCACTTGCTGTACGAAGTGCATTTATGGTCCAGAATAGAAATGATTTTCTACAGCAAAAATATTACAAAGAGTGATGCAATATTTTTGCTTGGGAAGGTGTGCCATGTTCCAAAGAATATTTAGGAATTATTTCAGAATTTTTGGAGTAAGGAAAATGGGGGTTGCGTTGGAGCAATATCATTCAAAGCAAGTTTAAGAGGGGAAAATGAATATTTTTCCTTTATGAAAAATATTCCTAGGATGATTTTAGGGTTTTATCAGAGAAAAAAAGTTGAATGAAGAGTAGATAGGTTACTTCGTTGAAGGTCAAGGATATGACCAAGTGAAAAGTCCATCTGAAAAGATTCCAAAACCCAAATCAAAGCAAGGCAAAAACCATGTTCGGAAACAGAGAGAAGGCAAGTCCGGAAAAAGAGAGAGGGAAAAATCTAGGCTGTCAGAGTGGGAGAAAACGATGAACAAGTGAAGGCCTTATTTGCAAATGTGGAGAGGCGTGTGGGTATCTTTTTACAAAATTGCCCTAGTTTCCTTCCTATCCGTCAGATATAGATGTTGTACAACTACTTCTACTTCTACTACTATTGGACAGGGAGCTTAAAAAAGTTACTATTGGACTGGCTATACGTGGCGAAATCCTAGTAGGAAGAGCATGCGAGAGAACTAGCATTCACGTGTTTGAAAACAAATTGGAAACCATTTCTGTTTGAATACAAATCTAGGAGTATGTACGAATCTAACAATATTGATTGGGCATTCTTGAATGTTGATACTTTTTCTGTAAGTTTGACCAAAGTAGAGATACTTTAACTACACATAAAACTTGTATGTAAACTAGAAATTATCAGAGGGAGTATATTGTACTACGTTCAAAAGGGAAACGAACATTGAATACCCTTTATATATGATTTGATGATGGTATGATCACCGGTTCAAAATTTTGAATCCGCCTTTGGTATCACACATGCACCCACTCGTTCTCTCTCGGTTTCATCTCGGGGTCTCTCCCTCCCTCCCTCCCTCCCTCCCTCTCTCTCTCTCTCTCTCTC
>LR738714.1:180011157-180067727 GCA_902687465.1 Secale cereale | reverse complement strand
AAAGCCGCCCTCCCCGCCACGCCAATAGGTCTGTGCCACGGTTCATCGAGGGGACGCACGACGATCCTCTCGCTCCCACAGTACGCTCTCATATACTATCGTCCTCTAGCCACGCCGCCACCTCTTGTGACTTTCTCGTGGAGATGCACGGCGGTCAGCTTCTCCCACGGTACGCGCATTCTAGACTGAGGCCCCATGCATGTCGGAGTAGCGCTGAATGTTCGCTAATAGATGTTGTTAATCTCACTGTTTGGCGAAGTAGTTTATAGTCAATATGCTCTGCTTAAGAAGCTTCCTTGCCCTGTTCTACACTCAATCTACTTAGTGGAGATGACATTCCACGCCCGATTAGTTGCTAAAATATCCTGCCATATATTTATTGTGATGTAGATTGCCATGGTCTAGTAGCCAATCTATTAGGTGAAATAACTCTACACCATTTTATACTCAATCTTTGTTGCTGAGATGGTCGTCGATGGCAGTGTGCTCGGCCTCATTGACTGCTGAAAAAGCCGGCCATAATTTAGCACTCAAATTTGTTTGCTGAATTAGCTATACATATATTTCGTTACTTAGATCTGCTTGTCCAAATATCTTGCCATAGCTTTAGACATCACCTAGGTTTTTTTACGGACTTCATAAATAAACATATATGTTTTTCCTGTAATATCCAGTAGAAGAACTAATTTGTATGTCTAACAGATGGACATGACTTGGATAACTTCTGATCGAAGATTCTCCGCTGCATATGCAAGGGGGTTGAAAACTTCATGAACTTTATCAGAGCTGAGTACGGTGGTCCAAAATCAGATGTGCTCTGCCCATGTAGCACTTGTATGAATTGAGTTACAAGACCCCAGTCAACTGTGCAAAATCATCTACACTTGTATGGGATGTCGGTCACATATACTAGGTGGGTTCATCATGGTGAAGCTGTGAACGTCAATGTTAGACCATGTGGAAGCAGAAGATCACCATCTTGATCTGCCTGATGCTCAGGTGGAAGAGGAGGAGGTGGTGGTGGCGGAGCCAGTGAGTTTGACCAACATTGAAACAATGCTACGAAATGCTTGTGCATTTCATGAACTTTCACATGCACAACAAAAATGGTGGGCCCGCGTGTTGGAATAATGTAACATGGCTATCACCCCGGGAAATAAGCTGTCAGTATTCTCAGCTATGGTCACCTTTCTTTAGGTGAAGACATCTGAGCGGACGACCAACAAATTATTCGATAAGATGTTGGATGCTTTCTGCAAATGTTTCCCAGTTGCGTCTGAGCTACCACACACCTATAGTAAAATGAAGATTTTCCTTCGTGCAGTTGGAATTGGATATGATATGATCCATGTTTGTAAGAATCACCATGTTCTGTTCCAAAAGGGTTATGCCAACTTAAGTGAATGCCCAAAATGCAAATCATCAAGGGGGAAAGATGGCGATGCTATGAAGAGGATTCCTCATAGTGTTCTGAGACATTCTCCAATTATACTAAAATTGCAGAGGTTGTTTCATAATGCTTAAACAAGAGAGGATGTATTGTGGCATTGTAGGAACCAGGAGTACAGAGATCAGAATGTAATGAGCCATCCATCTCATGGCAGTGAATGGAAAATCTTCAATTATAAAAAAAGAGTTTGTTGCTGACCCGAGAAATCTGAGACTTGGCTTAGATACAGATGGATTTAAACCATTTGGCCACCAGAGCGCCACATATAGCATGTGGCCAGTGCTTGTTGTCCCTTACAACACGCCACCAAATGTCTACACCAAAGAATCAAACTACATGATAGCCGTGCTCATCCCAGGTCCAAAAAGTCCTGGAAAGGATATTGATTTATTCATGGAGCCTCTTGTGGAGGAACTTCAACAGCTATGGAGGTGTGTTCTCACTCGAGACCTATATAGCAGCCTACTAGCTGATTTGTTTTGGCGTGCTGCTATAATTTGGTGCATCCATGATTATCTGGCTTTGGGCACTATGTGAGGGCGAACGACACATGGTTACAATGCATGTGTTCACTGTGACATGAATCCGCTGTCATACTCAATACTTAGCAAGATATGTTACATTGGACACCATCGTTTCCTTGCCAAGGACAAGCCATGTCCTACAAAATACCGAAGATATGTGGTCAATGCAAATCATGAAAACCGTGATGTGCCAAAGAAGCTCACCGCCGATGAGTTGCAAGTGGAATTAGAGAAGGTCAGGTATATTACACCAGGAAACCATCCTGATAATGGTAGGGGGAAAGTAAGCGTGGTAGGGGAGAAGAGAGATTATTGTTTACCCATTCGTCCACTTTGTGGGACTTGGAGTATTGGAAAGATTTGGATCTGCGGCATAATCTTGATGTGATACACATCGAGAAAAATATATGTGACAACATTTTTGGCACACTTCTTAATATTGAAGGCAAGACGAAAGATACCTTACAATCTAGGATTGATTTGAAACACCTGGGTATCAGAAAGGATTTGCAGGTGGGAGATGAAGGTAAACCATGCAATATGGTACCAGCTGTGTACGTCTTGGACAAGGTAAAAAGAACAGAATTTCGCAAGGTCATGTCACGTGTGAGATTCCCACATGATTTTCTTCCAGCCCTCAAAGGAGAGTCAGTGTAGATGGAAACAAGGTACAAGGGTTGAAAACTCATGACTCCCACGTCCTACTTAAAAGGGTTTTACCTGATATCCTTAGAGGATTGGGACGCCCTGACTTATATAGAGCAGTTGCAGAGTTGGGACGGTTCTTCAGGGAAATCTGCAATAGAAATATTAGGATAGATGCTTTGGAGCGTCTTAGAGACAAGACACCAACTATCCTACGTGACCTTGAGAAGATATATCCTCCATCCTTCTTTGATGTGATGGTGCATTTGGCTATTCATCTACCTGATGAGGCACTACTTAGAGGTCCAGTACGGTATGGCTGGATGTACCCTATTGAAAGGCGGCTAGGTAATTTCAAGGGCTATGTTAGGAACAGAGCTATACCCAAGGCTTCCATTGCAGAGGCCTCCATTGCTACAAAAGCGTTGACATTCTGCTCAAAATACATTGAAACAGCTGATGAACTTAGCAAAGTGGTGGGTGAAGACAGTCCCAAGCTCATTGTTTTTGATTGTTTTGTTCGAGTTACAGGGAAGAGTCGACAAGGCGACAAACCTAAAGATTTGTACAAAATGGTTTGGTATGTGTTGAATAACTTTCCTGAGATTCTACCTTATATACCGAGTAAGTGCTAAGTACTGCATCTTATACATCATAATCTACTAAACATGCAGCACATTCTTATATATTTGGATGTTTGAGGCGGTCACGATGTTGTGCAGCATCTACAAAAAGGAGTTACTGCCGCAAATCCAAGAAACATTGACAAACTGGTTATGGCAAGATTTGCGAAATGGTTCAAGAGCCATGTACACATTTGAATTGCACTATCAGTTTTTTTAATATATTGAGTACATAAGATGATCAGCTTGTCTATTTTTCTAACCATAGGTTAAGAAGATGCGGGAGGATGGCCAGGTAGTTAATGATTCCCTTTCTGCACTAGCAATGGGTCCTGATACTCGGGTAAGACATTATGAATCTTGCATTGTTGGAGATGTGCACTACAACACCCTTGCATGCGACGAAGGCAGGAAGACACAAAATAGTGCCATCACGAGCACATATAGGTATGGTGAAGAGACAACTGAAATGTATGCGAACATAACAGACATTGTTCAGCTGCGGTATTCTCTAGTTTCGAGGTTCATCGGTGTGTGGTTCTGTTGTACTGTCGTTGGTATAGCCTATTTTCCAAGATCACAAAACCCAGAGCTGATGATTATTTCAAATCCATCAATGTCAAGGTGGCGTACAAGACCAATGAGCCTTTTATTTTGGCAGATCAACCAACATAGATATTTTTCTTGGAAGAAACATTTGCACGTAGCGATGACTGGAGAGTAGTGCAAAGGTTTGAGTAGAGGAATTCGTTTTATGAAGTTGCACAACAAGATGATGCTTACACTACTCCTTATGTAGAAGATTCCACACATGTTCCTAATATCTTTGAGAACCATCACGTCAATGACGTTGGCGAAAAGATTGCCTGTCGGGCTGTGGATATACGAGAGTTGATCAATAAGAAGCCATTGTTCGAGGACATTGATGATGAAGAAAAATATGACACTGGGGGGAATTACGATTCAGACTGATACACATGGCGAAGATGTTGACGCTGCTGCTGCGGATGATGATTAGATTGCTTTTGTCATATTTGCTTGTCAGAAGACGTTTTCTTATCTACTATGTGAAATTGTTTTTGCTATGACAACTGAAACCTGATGAAGTTGTTGTTTAGTATTTTGCTGTGTGAACATCACTTATTATGTATGTTGATTTGTGTGGTGATTGTATGACGACTAAATCATGGTGACATTGTTGTTTAGTTGTACTCATATTTGGCTGTGAAACTTGTATTTGATAACATAGTTTGCCGTTGGACTGCAATTTGCTCGATGTCTTCGAATGGGAACAAAGCTGACCCGACAGGGCCTCTTCTAATTTATTTATTTATTAGCAAAAGGGCCTCTGCTATTTATCTATTTATGAGAAAAAGGGGATACCCCACTGATTTCCGTTAATAGAAATCATTAGATGTTCACAACACTACGCCCAGCGTGCTAAACAGGTTTCATTCATTACTAGTTTCAGCAAAGTGCTCATGTCATAGCCACTGAATACATCACGAGTGCTACATACACTCTAAATAAAGAGACAATCATCCTACATAGCACATCGATTTTGCCCATTATCTTCACAAGCTCTTTCATCTCCTCATTGATATCAAGGCCACTTAGCAGCTGTTGCTTGGCCATGATCTGAGGAACTGCATCTTTAACCTTCTGCTCTGCATCTTCCTCTTCTGTCGTTCTTCAGTTACTTGTCCAACAGAACAACCTACTGGTATTGGGATTCCTAGGTAACCAAATAATCAGTGTAGTTTCATTCCCCCACATCAGCAACTTCCCAGAAATACAAATCACACGAATCTTCCCTTTTCTGCATGAATCAAATTGGAAGATCATCGACCAAACTATTAAAAAATCAGTAACTGAAAGCAGCGGAACAACACTTAAACATATTATTACCCCATGCTTCGGGCATTTGAAGTCTCGGCCAGAGTTGAGGATTGTGGTTGAGACGCGAGGGATGAATCGGCATGATTTACAGTAGTGGCACCGCACCAACGGCAGTGGGTTGCGATGAGCAACCGGCTGTGGTGCTTGTGCCGGCGGGGGTGTGATGAGACCCACATGCGATGGTACGGGTGGCGACTTGGTGGATATCTGGTTGTTGCCTGCTGAAGAGCAGGTGGACGAGCCGCCAGCGGACATGGCTGATGCGGCTAGAGTTTCTGATGCTAGGAAGAGTAAGTAGAGAAGAGGAGAATCGAATAGGAAATGCTAGTTTCATTACTTACAGAGTAGCATAGCACCATATATAGTCATAGTCCAGGTTTGGATTCCAACCAGCTACAGGAGCACGTTTCTCTTTTTTCTAAAACTGAGCAATGTCTCTTTACTGGTAAACTAGCTTGTTCTGTACGCCTTCTCAAGTCTTTGATTTTCCTTCTCTATTTTTTTGCGAGAAAGTAAGGAGGACAAAATTGAGCGTTCCTGGAACTCGAACCCAAGACCTCTCGGTTGAAAACCATGGGTGCTAGTCACTTATGTGGAGAATATTTCCTGGGAGGAGGACGGCAGACAAACGCATTTTCCTCGCAGTTTTAGTTGCAACGCAAGATCGAACGGTGGCAGTTTCGGGAATGTTACCAGGCGAACGAGCCCTGTTTTTCTTTTCTTCCTATATATAAAAAAGTATGCCAGGTGTCGGCTCAGTCAACAAACCATTGTGCCAACATTGACCATTGGATTGACATTCATTGTCTGTCGTGTTTCTTCAGGCTCTTCTTCCTCCAGCCACGAAAGACAAACCAGTGCCAGCGGGGCTGTCTGGTCCCGCCTCCCACGTATGGTTGTGATACCATGCATGCATCGTGGCCATATCGCACCCTAAAACTCTGCGCATCTTCCATGTCTCCTGTTTGTTCCCGTCTGAGGCCTCACCATCGTCCTCCGCCTTGGTTCGCTCGCCGCGGCACCACCCTCTGGTGTTGTCAACATGGTCAACAACTAAGAGGAATAAGGAGATTATTGTACATGGTGAGGATGACAGTAGGGACCCACCAGGATCATGGCAGTAGGAAAGCAAGTGCCTCCTTTATTACAAGAAAAAAAGGGTTCCTCCTGATGGTTTCCTGACATCTGGGTTGCACGCGACTGTCAACGTAGTCAATAAGCGAGGTAACTGCACAAGGAGGAGTAGACACCCGGGACCCAGCAGCGCGCGTAGTATTTTTTTGGGGACGGAGAAGGGTATCAACTGGGTTGTGCGGGAGCTGTGGCCCGTCTAGCCCAGGCTTTTATTTCATATGTTTACCACATGACTAGCCCAGTGTGTTTATTCCTTTCTGAAAATGGCTAGCCTAGCTATTTTGATTTTTGCAGAATAACCAACGTAGGCCTACTTGCTTTACTACGCCATGCTGGGCCGGAAATCTTTCAAGACGAGGAGGGATGCATTCGGGCTTGCCCAGAAAATGGGCTATAAGTAATAAGAAATGGGGTATAAAATGAAAAAAATACAGCAAACATGAAATTAGTTCCAAAATACTTTTTTCTTTCGGATTTTGATATTTTCAATTTGATTGGTTTTGTGCGGATAAAATTTTATTGGATTTAAATTAAGGTATGTTTAGTTTTTAAATTAATTTGAATCTAGATAGAAATTTCAGGTTGTGTGCTGTTTGAGACAGATTTGGAGGCTGACTTCTGGGTCTACTAGGTTGACGCGTACACAAGGCTTTGTCAAATTGTAGTCAACACACGATTCTATTAGCAGGGGCCATTGGATGTCCATCTAACGGCTGTGGTGCTTATTCAATATCTGATATTCTTGCTCCAACCGCCCAAACCAGCATCGATGGGACTGCCTGCTCCCGCCTCCCGTGGCCGGCTATGCTACCACACATGCCGCACCGCCCCACCCTACTCCATCGCTGTCCAGGCCATTCCTCTGATCACCCACACCTCCTATTATTTTCCGGTGACGGCAACCGAACCAGTAATCCCTCATACTCCCCACCGCGTGGGGCAGCCACTTCTGAGTCTTCCCTGGCTCCGGGTCGTTCCCTTCCTAGGCCTCACCGTCGTCCACCGCCCTGGTGCTCTCTGCGCGGTGTGGTCAACATTGTCAACGAGCGACATCCATCGGAAGAGGACTGTACGTGGAAATGCTGACAGCTGGGTCCACGGCTGCACGCAAGGAAGTGCCTCCTTATTATGCGCAAAATAATGACTCCTCCAACTGACAGCAGGGACCCACCGGAAGGGTCTCTGTATTTCGCAAAAAAAAATTCCTCCCGCTGACAGCATGGACCCACCAGCTATATCTTCGCACGAAAGGAAGTGCCTCATTATTATGCACAATAAAATGAATACTCCCCCTGCTATCTGGTACCCACCATAGTTGGAGGCTGACTTGTGGGCCTACTGACGCTTACGGAGGGCTTTGTCAACTTAGTCAATACGACCGATTCTAGTAGCACTGACCGTACGATGTCCATCCAACGGCTGTAGTGGTTCTTCAACTTCTGGTTTTCTTGCTCCAGCCACCTAAACGTGCACCGGTCGTGCAGCCTGCTCCTGCCTCCCATGGCCGGCTGTGCTGCCGCACAGGACTTGCTGCCCCACCCTACTCCCAGCGGTGGCTAGGTCATACTTGTACTCACCCACACCTTCTGTTATTCTCTGACGAAGGCAGCCGAACCAATCCTTCGTACTCCCCTCCGTCAGGGACTCCAGTGCCCCTAGTTCCATAACTCCAGACCATTCCCATCTTAGGCCTTGCCGTCATCCATCACCTTCGTGCTCTCGGCGCGGCGTGCTCAACGTGGTCAAGGAATGACTTCCATCAGAAGAGGACTGTACGTGGAGAGGCTGACAGCTGGGTCCGCAGCAAGGAAGTGCCTCCTTATTACGCACAAAATAATGATTCCTCCACCTGACAGTGGGACCTACCGGAGGGGCCCCAAAAAAACATTTCCCCTCTGACAGCTAGGACCCACCAGCTACATCCTCGCACGCAAGGAAGTGCGTCCATATTACGGCAAAAAAAATGATTCTCCCCCATCATCGCTGGGACCCACCATCAATAACTTCGCACGTAAGGAAGTGCCTCCTTATCCTCCCTGACAGTCGGGACCCACCTGGTTGAAGCGTATGTAGCGTTGTCATTCTGATCGCGAACGTGTATGTACATACTGGTCGATCGGTCTGTCTGCAGGCTGCAACGATGAACCGTGGTCGAGTAAGGAAGGGCACATGTCGTAGTAGAGGCGCGATCGTAGCATGTCACACAGTCTCGTCAATATTGTCTACACGTACATACAACCATGGTGCAAGAAAGTAACTACGACCACGTACGTACATATGGGCGGGGTCTTGAATGCCTACTCGCCCATATGCACGGCCAGGGCTCGTGTATATGGAGAGGCAGTGGAGAGCAACGATGACGTCTTGTTCATCGGCAGCCAACCGGCTGGTTCAGAATGGAGAAACTTCGTCATGTTCATCGGGAGGCAACGGAATGCGTCCTGTTCATCGGGAGCCAACCGGCTTGGACAGAACAACCAAAACGAGGCCTGACGTACCGTAGAACGGAGGAAACGACCTTCTGTTAAACCGCCTACGGTCGAAAAGGGATCCTATTCATCGGGAGGGGTTTGTCGTACCGCACAACGGAGGAAACGGACTTGTGTTCGACTTCCTACGGTCAAAACAGGGTCTTGTTGATCGGGAGGGGTGTGGCGTACCGCAAAACAGAGGAAACAAACTTCTCTTTGACCTCCTACAGTCGAAACAGGGGTCATGTTCATCGGTAGGATTGTGGCGTGCCGCAAAACGGGACTCCACGGGCTACTATTCACACATCGTCTACTGCCTCACTCCAGCCTCCATGGGCTACTGTTCATCCATCGTCGACCTCCTCCAGCCTCCACATGCGACTGTTCATCCACGACATCTCCCTCCTGCCTCCACGGGCTCCTGTTCATCCAGCCTCCACCACACCTCCACCGGCTACTGTTCAACCACCCCTCCACCGGCTATTGTTATCCAGCTCTCCACTAGCTACGGTTCAACCAGCCCTCCATGGGGTCCTGTTCATCCACCCCCAACAGGCATGATCGGTGTCCTGTTCATCTAGCGGCAACAGCCTCTAACTACTACCACGGGGTCCTGTTCATCCAAGCCCCAGCAACGCTCGCTGTTCATCAAGAGGCAGCAGGTTCTATCGGCTTCAGTTAGCAGCAGTAGCGAAGGAATCGCTCGGTCGGGTTTAGTGAACATCCAGACCGATCGATCACTCGGGTTCAGTAACGCGTAGCCTGCAGTGTAATCGCTTGGGTTCAGTAGGCGAACGCCTCGCTCGGGTTCAGTTAGAGCACAACGCCTCGCACACACGCGTGTATGTGTACAAGAGAAACGCGCAATCCCTCTATGCATCGCTCAGCCTTAACCACCCACCGTAACCAGGAACTCCCCGATATTTTCCTCACCCTCGCTTCTACCATGGTTTTTTCCATCATGGACGGCCCAAAGAATGTCCTGCAGCTGCGTCTCCGGCCCGTCCAGGACGAAAAGCCCCTTTTTTCATGATTTTTTGTCATAGAAGTAGGATCCCACCACATCTATGATGATATGGGTTTTTGTCACAATTATCATGATAGAAGTGTCATAAGCATGACAGAAAAAAATTAGTTTGGCCCAAAATGTCACGGATGTGTACTTTTTTTGTAGTGCTTGGGTGTATGACCATAGAAGGTTTTATTCATGTAAACATAATAAAAATTATTCTCTTACTTAAATGAATAATCGTGTTGTAATAAACATGATCCAATCTTGTTTATGCTCAACGCAAACACCAAATAACATTTATTTAGGTTTAACACTAATCCCAAAAGTATAGGGAGTGTGTGATGATGATGATATCAATCTTGGAACCACTTCCAACACACATCGTCTTCTCACCCTCAACCAGTCTGCGTTTATTCTGCAACTCCTGTTTCGAGTTACTAATCTTAGCAACTGAACCATTATCAAATACACAGGGGCTACTACGAATACTAGTAAGGTACACAACAATAACATGTATATCAAATATACCATTGTTTACATTGACATCCTTCTCATCCGCCAAGTATTTTTGGGGTAGTTCCGCTTCTAGTGACCATTCTCTTTGCATTAGAAGCACTTAGTTTCAGGTTTAGGTCTAGCTTTGTGCCTCTTCACGTGAGTGATAACTTGCTTGCCATTCTTCTTGAAGTTCGCTTTCTTCCCCTTGCCCTTTTTCGTGAAACTAGTGGTCTTGTTGACCATCAACACTTGATGCCCTTTCTTGATTTCTACCTTCGTCGATTTCAGTATCGCGAAGAGCTCATGAATCGTTTTTGTTATCCCTTGCATATTATAGTTCATCATGAAGTACTAGTAGCTTGGTGATAGTGAGTAGAGAACTCTCTCAATCACTATTTTATCTGGAAGATTAACTCCCACTTGATTCAAGTGATTGTAGTACTCAGACATTCTGAGCACTCTCACTAGCTGAGCTATTGTCCTCCATCTTGTAGGCAAAGTACTTGTCAGAAGTAGCATACCTCTCGACATGGGCATGAGTTTGAAATACCAGTTTCAGCTCTTGAAACATCTCATATGCTCCGTGGTAGTCAAAACATTTTCGAAGTCCCGGTTCTAAGTCGTAAAGCATGGCGCACTAAACTATTAAGTACTCATCATATCGAGCTTTGCTAAACGTTCATAACGTTTGCATCTTCTTACAATAGGTCTGTCACCTAGCGGTGCATCAAGTACATAATTCTTCTGTGCAGCAATGAGGATAACCCTCATATCACGGACCCAGTTCGCATCATTGCTACTAACATCTTTCAACTCAATTTTCTCTAGGAACATATAAAAAACATAGGAGAGCTACAACGCGAGCTATTGATCTACAACATAATTTGCAAATACTATCAGGACTAAGTCCATGATAAATTAAAGTTCAATTAATCAAATTACTTAAGAACTCCCACCTAGATAGACATCCCTCAAGTCATCTAAATGATATGTAATCCAAATCAACTAAACCATGTCCGATTGATAACCCACAAGTATAGGGGATCGTTTGTAGCCATTTTTTATAAGTAAGAGTGTCGAACCCAACGACGAGCTAAAGGTAGAACAAATATTCCCTCAAGTTATGTCGACCACGGTTACAACTCTACGCACACTTAGCGTTTCCTTTACCGGAAACAAGTATGAAACTATTTTGCAGGTGTGATGCTAGAACTACTTTGTGAACATAAAACTAGAGGTACTTTGCAAGATAATAAAAGTGGATAGCTTTTGTCAACAAGCAAGTTATTTGTCCCTAGGTAATCGATCATGAGTACCGGTAAACATTCTTGTAATTTTATATGAGGGATAGGCATGATCTAACATACTTTCTCTACTTGGATCATATGCACTTATGATTGGAACTCTAGCAAGCATCTGCAACAACTAAAGATCATTAAGGTCGTGAAACCCAGCCATAGCATTAAGTATCAAGTCCGCTTTACTCCCATACGTCATACGCCCCTTACTCGGGTTTAAGTTTCTGTCACACTCGCAACCCACCATAAGTGAACCATGAACATATTGCAACAACCTACAGCAGGGGGCCCTCACATTTGCGCGAGAATGGAATGCACTTCAGCACGACACCATAAATAAAATATACAATCATACCAACCAAGATCATGAGTAACCCATAGCACAAAGCGGATCTACTCAGACATCATAGGATAACCATAAATCATTGGGAAATAATGTATGGAGTTGAGCACCACGTTTAAGTAGAGATTACAACAGGTGGAAAGAGGTGTTACACCTCTGCAATGAGGGGGAGAGAGTTGGTGTTGACGCAATATTGGGGTTATCACTTATCGGGAACTTATCGGTCGACCCATGATAAGGGGTAAATCGGCCAGTTTATTGGCATATCGGCCGATTTATCGCTATATCTGCTGATTTATCGGCCGATTTATCTTATCGGTTATACAACAGTAAGCGATAAATCGGCCAATTTATCGGCATATCGGAAGATATCTTGAATAGTTGAGGATAGCAAGATTGTTGATGTAGATCGCCACCTCGATCATTGCCCCGGCGGCACTCCGGCACCATGGGAAGCGAGGGGGAGAGAGGCCCCCTCCTTCTTCTTCTTCCTTGGCCTCCTCCCTAGGTGGGACAAGGGTTCCCCCTCTGGTCCTCCATGGCATGGGAGGGGTGAGAGCCCCTTCGAGATTGGATATGTCTCTCTGTCTCTCTCTTTTTCTCGTTCCCCAAATCTGTCCCTTCACCGTTTCTGAAATTCCCGGAGATCCTTTACTCCGATTGCGCTGATTTTTTGACATGATTTTTATCCGTAAATTAGCTTTCTTGCGCAAGAAGAAGGGCCCCAACCGACATCCGAGGAGGGCATAAGACACCAGGGCGCACCTGGGCCCTGTGGCGCGCCCTGGTGGGCTGTGGGGCCTACGGGTCCCGTTTGCGTTGCTTCCACCTCCTAAAAATCACATATATTCCAAAATAATTCTCCATAAATTTTTATCGCGTTTGGACTTCGTTTGATATGGATTTTCTGTGATACAAAAACATGCAAAAAACAGGAGCTGGCACTGGGCACTGGATTAGTAAGTTAGTCCAAATAAATCATATAAATTGTTGCCCAAAGTATGTAAAAGTTGAATAATATTGGCATGAAACAATCAAAAATTATAGATACAACGGAGACGTATCAGCATCTGCAAGCTTAATTCCTGCTCGTCCTCGAGTAGGCAAATGATAAAAAAAGATAATTTTTGATGTGGAATGCTAGCTTAAACTTGATCATATATCTAGTCATGGAATGAATATTAAGACATGAGTGATTCAAAGAAATAGTATATAATTTGACATAAAGACATCAATACTCGGGCATTCCAACAAACAAGCACGTCATTCAGAATATCAAATGCTAAAGAGCGTTATCCCTAAAAAATCATATAGTCTTGTCATGCTCTGTCTTCCCAACTCAAATTATAAATCATGTACTACCCCGGTGTCAGCCAAGCAATTGATTCATACTTTTTGATGCACTTCAGCATTTTCAACTCTCACGCAATACATGAGCGCAAGCCATGGATATAGCAATATAGGTGGAATAGAAAGTGGTGGTAGTAGACAAAAGAAGGGAAGAAAGTCTCAGATCAGCTAGGCAAACTAATGGACTATGGATATGTCCATCAGTCGATATCAATGTGAGGAGTAGGGATTGCCATGCAACGGATGCACTAAGAGCTATAAGTGTATGAGAGCTCAACAAGAAACTAAGTGGGTATGCATCAAACTCTACAACATAAAAATTCCCACTAGTATATGTCGGTGTACTAAGATAGGGGTACCTTAGTACCCCAACTTGTGCACGGGCAGTAGCAGCTTCCCGCTGCAGGGTTTACCACGTGCTCGCCGGAAACCTTTCTAGTCCCTATAAAGCCATTCAAAAACAAAGTATACAAGACAGAAGATCGAGACCCCGGCAAGTGGAGCTTGCCGGGAAGGCCGTCCCAGGCTCAAGGCTATCACATAAACACAAGACCCTTGCAAGAGGAGCTTGCCAGGAAGACCAGAAGACTGCATCTCAGAAGGCATGCCTCGGCGCACCATGCGCCCCGGCAGGACCCGGGGAGCGACAAGCACGTCATTCAGAATATCAAATGCTAAAGAGCGTTATCCCTAAAAAATCATATAGTCTTGTCATGCTCTGTCTTCCCAGCTCAAATTATAAATCATGTACTACCCCGGTGTCAGCCAAGCAATTGATTCATACTTTTTGATGCACTTCATCATTTTCAACTCTCACGCAATACATGAGCGCAAGCCATGGATATAGCAATATAGGTGGAATAGAAAGTGGTGGTAGTAGACAAAAGAAGGGAAGAAAGTCTCAGATCAGCTAGGCAAACTAATGGACTATGGATATGTCCATCAGTCGATATCAATGTGAGGAGTAGGGATTGCCATGCAACGGATGCACTAAGAGCTATAAGTGTATGAGAGCTCAACAAGAAACTAAGTGGGTATGCATCAAACTCTACAACATAAAAATTCCCACTAGTATATGTCGGTGTACTAAGATAGGGGTACCTTAGTACCCCAACTTGTGCATGGGCAGTAGCAGCTTCCCGCGGCAGGGTTTACCACGTGCTCGCCGGAAACCTTTCTAGTCCCTATAAAGCCATTCAAAAAGAAAGTATACAAGACAGAAGATCAAGACCCCGGCAAGTGGAGCTTGCCGGGAAGGCCGTCCCAGGCTCAAGGCTATCACATTAACACAAGACCCTGGCAAGAGGAGCTTGCCAGGAAGACCAGAAGACTGCATCTCAGAAGGCATGCCTCGGCACACCATGCGCCCCGGCAGGACCCGGGGAGCGACAAGCTTCCGGGCCCGGCAAGATCAAGACCCCGGCAAGGTGCTTGCCGGGGGAAGCCTGGGCTGTGTGCCCGCGCTCCAGCTCATCGGCCCATGCGTCGCCCTGGGGCCCTTCCAGGGACGCGTGGCGGATGGTTGTGCAGCCTGGGGGACACGGTGGCACGCCACGGTGACGAGGCTACCGCCGTGGCGAACGGAGACGCATGGACGGGCGCTTTTGGGGTCGACGGTGACGGGCATTTAAGGCCCTTGTCCCCCACTGTCAAAGTTAGGTGAAGACCACTATTCATCCACTGTTCATGCACTGTTCCCGCACTATTACAACTACCACCAAAGTTACACTTTTACCCTCCTCTACGTTGACACCTGTCGGTGACCCCTTGAGCTATAAAAGGAGGCCCATGCACAACGTAGAAAGGGTTCGGAACCTAGACAGCTCTCTTGCTCGGTGTAGCTAGTTCTTCAAGCTCCCGAGCCCAAGAACTCAATACAATCTAAGCAGGAGTAGGGTTTTACGCGTCCGCGCGGCCCGAACCTGGGTAAACTGCCCGCGTGCTCTCCTCGATCTGCTCTTCGTGCTCCCTCCGCTCCCTTACCGCAACGTAAAAGGGGCTCCGGTCCCATAGGTGTTCGTGGTGGACAGTTTCCCCCGACATCTTTGGCGCGCCAGGTAGGGGGCGTCGAGGTTGTGCGAACCTGATCCGGCGCTCACGCGGGCGCATTCTTCATCAACCTCTCCAGCTTCGTTGACTTCATCAGCAGCAGTATGGCCCCGAAGAAGAAGGCTTCGGAGGTCGCAGGCCCGTCTGCATCGATCCCACCACCACCAGAACCAACGGTTGGTGGAGGAGATGCTGGCGGAAGGGTGGTCGCCGGGGAGGAAACTCGCGGCACCACCAAATCCAAGGACAAGACAGACGACCGAGCCTCGGTCTCCATAGACGCGCCACGTCCATCTCAGCAGACGACAGGCCAGCAGCGCCGTGGTACAGGAGGTACCATCCGCTTGCTGGGCCAAGGACAAACCGGAGGATCGCAGGACGCTTGAGGCCATCGCCCTGGCACGAGCAAGGCGCGGTCGCCGGGGCGAGAGATTGCTCCTCCTAACCTTGTTAGGAGTCCGAGCATATCTCACTCCTCGCACCGCTCGCCGCCGCTCCCCTCCTCTCCAGCAGAAGCTCTCGCGAGAGCGCAACTGCTCCTCGACTTCCCTCCAGCGGCAGACAAGGCCGAGGACTGGAGGGCAACGATCCAAAGCTTGATCGCCTTCGCCAACAACGACACGCCGCAGTAGCCGGCGACATCGCGGCCACGGCAAGTCGACCAGACGAAGGCCGACGGCGACAAAACCGCCGGGGGTGCAACCACCGTGCACTCCCCGCCGCGGAAGCAGAAGACGCCTCCCCGCCGGATCAACGTCGACGACGACTCCACGACGTCGTCGGATCCGCGGGCTCGTCGGGACCAGCATTAAGTCCTTGACGATCGGCGACAAGAAGACGCTCGGACAACGATCGAGCGCCGACGAGAAGCCCGGCGACAATCGGATCAGCGCGCTGGGACCGCTGTTGACACGCACGCGCCCGGTGAGCCAGGCGACTTGCCGTACGCGGCAGGTTGCCCTGCGTTCACCCGTGAGCTGTGGCGAGTCCAGTGGCCCAGCATGAAAACCTTCAAGCCCGACGTACCCGAGAAGTACGACGGCAAGACGCACCCCTCAGAGTTTCTCAGCATCTACACCATCGTGGTGCAGGCTGCCGGGGGGCGCGACGAGAAGATATTGGCCAACTACTTCCCGCTGGTGCTTAAGCCAAACGTTCGTTCTTGGCTTATGCACTTGCCGGAAGGCTCCATTTCTTCGTGGGCAGATTTGTGCCATCAATTTGTTGGCGCCTTCACGGGCGGCCACAAACCCCACGGCCAGGAGAGTGATGTCCACATCTTGGCCCAGAAGGAAGAAGAATCCCTGCGCAAGTACATTCAACAATTCAGCCGCGTGCAGCACAACATTCCCGACGTCCACCCTGCCGCAGTTATCAGCGCGTTCCACCAGAACGTGCGTAACCGTCGCATGCGGGAAGAGATGGCCATGACCAAGATACGGGATGTCAGCGAGCTCTACGCTCTGGCTGACAAGTGCGCGCGCGCCGAAGAGGGGAGGAGACTCCCCGGGGAGGATGCTGGCGCAGGGGGAAGCGACAGCGAGGATGCCACCCCGGCAAAGAAGAGCTGGCGGCGGAGCAATAGAAAGAAGAAGAGCAAGGAAGTGCTGGTCGTCGAGCAGTCCGGCAAGGAGGCTCCCGCCAAGAAGGCACAGGCTGGCGGCTCCAGCAAGGAGCCTGCCCCTGTGGCGGCAGCCGACAAGCAGGACGGCTCCGACAAGCAATATTGCAAGATCCACCGCACCAAGGGCCACGACCTTTCGAACTGCAAGCGAGTCGAGTACCTCGTAGAGCAGCAGAAAGCTGAATACGAGCGGTCTCCTCAGCAACGGGCTCGTCGGCTCCAGCCATGCCCTCAGTGGCAGTGGCGTTGCCGTCGCCGCCTTGTGCGCCCTCCTCGCCGGTGACCTCCGTCTCCATTCGCTCTGGGGGAGGAGGATCTAACAGAAGAAGAAGAAAAGAAAAGATCAAGCAAATGTCCAAAAAGACAAGTCCAAGAAGAAGAAGCTACAAGACTCACCTTCGCGGACGTCTTCGACGACAGGCTCCCTCGCCGGAGAGTCCTCCCTTGGTGGTGGAGCGGTGGCCCCTGCTGGCGGAGGGGCGCCCGTGCCCTCCCATGGCGGAGTGGCCACCCTCGTCGGGCTACCCGCCCTTGGCGGGGAGCCCGTCCTTGGCGGAGCGTCCTCCCTCGCCGGGGAGTTCGCCCTTGGCGGGGAGGGTGGGACGTGCAGCTCCTCGGGGGTGACCTCCGGTTGCTCCTGCAGCTGCGGCTCCACTTCTGCACAAGACAAACAAGAAAAACAAGATGACAAGATATTAGTACAAGCAAAAACCTCAAGCGCGCCCGACGAGCAGAAAGCTCAAGACCAGACTTACGCTGGGGGCTGCTCCTCGGAGCAGCGGGTTGATCCGGCAAGTTCGTCGCCGGCGCGTCCCCTGTCACCGCGACGGGCGAGTCGTCCTCGACCTCAACCACGGGGATCTTGGCCCTCTTCGCCATCCGCTGGGTCAGGGTCCTGAAAGCAAAGCAAAAACAAGATCAGAATCATCAAGAAAGATCAAGACAAAATCGAAGAAGTTACAAATTACAAACACTTACTCCTCTTCCTCGTCGTCGTCGCTGAGGGCGGAGAAATCGAACTCCACCTGAGGTGCTTCCGCGTGAGGAGCAGGAGGAGAAGGCTCCCTCGGGCGCTTGGCGGTCTCCGGGGCTGGGGGCTGCGAAGACCCAGCCTCCGTTGACGCCGAGGCCCGGGGAGCAGGCGGAGCAGCCGCTCCGCTCTGGGAGGATCTCCCTCCGCTTGGCGCTGGTGCGCGGGGCGCCTCCGTCGCGGCTGGTGCGTGGGGCGCCTCCGTCGCGGCTGGTGCGCGGGGCGCCTCCGTCGCGGCCTGGCTCGCTCTGGTGGCTCGCGTCGCCCGGCGAGCAGGCTGTTGTCAGGGCGCCTGCGTCCTCGTCACTGTAGCCGCCTTGCGGAGGAGTTTCCTCGGCGCTTGCGTGGGACTTGCCGGCGGCGGGGAGTTCTCTGAGGACGAGGAGGCGTCGTTGTCGAGCCCCAGAGATCCACCGGTATCTTCATCGGCCTCGACGTCCTCTTCCTCCTCCCCGGCAGGCTCGCTGGGCCCAGCGCCATGCCCGGCAGCCTCGCTCCCTCCGGCGGTCCCGCTTCCTCCAGCGGTCCCGCTTCCTCCGGCGGCTCTGCTCCCTCCGGCACCCTCGCCTCCTGCGGCGGCCTCGCTCACAATCCCGGGAATCCCGGCATGCCTCAGGGAAGGGACCCCGGCAAGCTCGTCGGGCGGAAGCTTGAGCAGTCTGCGGATCTCTGCCTCCTCTGCTTGGCACACCTCGTCCGCGGCCTGCGCCTCGTCGACGGTGAATCCGAAGTGTCCCGCCGCTGCGGCTGCGGCGGCCTCTTCCATCCGGGAAGCGATATAGGCTATATCCCGCTCCGTGGTGTCCCGGGTGAGACCCTTGTTCTCCTCGGTGTTCTTCGGCACCTCGACCAAGTTGTCGAAGAAACCCAGTATCGCGTCCGGCGGAGGCTCTATCCAGGTGGGGTCGACGCCGTGGGAGTCGCACGCGGGCATTGCCGTGCGCAAGGAGTCCCGGGCAGTGCTGTTGCACAGCGGCACCACTCCCTGGGGAGATCTAAACCACTCCAGGTGGGCCGGGTCGTGCTTGAAAAGCTCCCGGACCATCCCCTTCAGCTCCAAGGCCGTTAAGTTGAAGTTCAATCCTGGGCGCAGCCTCATAATATCCGCCGCATTTGCAAATTCCCATGCTGGCCTTTTCCTTTCTTGTAAAGGGGCAATGCGGCGACGGAGGAAATCTGCCCCTACTTCTCCAATGGTCAAATTGGCTACCCGGAGGCGAAGTATCCTGATAAGGGCGATGTTGAGTTTGCCGTCCTCCGGGGCCAACTCGCTCCTGTCTCTGCCGCGCACTATGGCTGTTGCGCGCGGCGCAGTAAAAGGCTCCGGCTGGTCCTCCACTACCCAACACCAGTTTGCGCGCCATTCTTCCCACTTGCCGCGGAGTTCTCCTTTCAGATATGAGTCCTTCTTATTCAACCGGAAGATCTAGGAGATACCGCCGGAGAGGGGAGCGCCAGCCTCTACTCTAGGCATAAAGAAATGGCGAAAGAGCGCTACATTGGGATGGATCCCCACATAGTTTTCGCACAGATGTGCGAAAACCGCCATCGTAAGGATGGCGTTGGGGGTGAAGTCTAGGAGGTGGAGGCTGTATGTGTTCATAATGTCACAGAAAAACTCCGAGAACGGAGGGCACAAGCCGCAGTGAAAGAAGACAGCAAAGAAGAAATACCCGCCGGGAAACAGATCTCTGGCGACGGCGGGGTAGACTCTGGTGCGGGGATGAGCTTTGGTCTCCTTGGCCCAGAAAAGGTAGTACTTGTTCCACAGCTCCCTCGCGCTGAGCCTCGGCGCGAAGACCACGTTCCTCTTCCGCAGGGCGACAAGCTTCGCCGCCTGCTCGGACTTCTCCCTCTTGGCCTTCTCCGCTTTCGCCTTCTCGCTCTTCGGAGCCATGGCGGAGGCGGCGGGGGAAGGGGCGAGGAGCTCGACGGCGCCGCGGATGCGGAAGACGGCGGAGGAGGGGTGGAGGCAAAGAGCAGCGGAGGATTTCTAGAGGTTGAAGACACAGTGAAGGCGGAGGAGGGAAACTACCCCTGCTTCCTCTGCTTTTAAGGGGGGAGTGGGGGACGCTCCGCATTTCCCATTAAAGAACGAGGCCACGATCTCTCCCACGACGCCGCAATCGACGCGTGCCGTTAGGGAGGGGCGCGGCGGATGCGGAAAGGAATCTACGGCTTGCCGTGGGCCGCGCGTGCCCGTGCACTGTTTTGGGCCTGGCCCAACAGCGCTCGGCACCGTGGGTGGCCCAGGCCCGGGGTCTCTTGTCAGTGTACTAAGATAGGGGTACCTTAGTACCCCAACTTGTGCACGGGCAGTAGCAGCTTCCCGCGGCAAGGTTTACCACGTGCTCGTCGGAAACCTTTCTGGTCCCTATGAAGCCATTCAAAAACAAAGTATACAAGACAGAAGATCAAGACCCCGGCAAGTGGAGCTTGCCGGGAAGGCCGTCCCAGGCTCAAGGCTATCACATATACACAAGACCCTGGCAAGAGGAGCTTGCCAGGAAGACCAGAAGACTGCATCTCAGAAGGCATGCCTCGGCGCACCATGCGCCCCGGCAGGACCCGGGGAGCGACAAGCACGTCATTCAGAATATCAAATGCTAAAGAGCGTTATCCCTAAAAAATCATATAGTCTTGTCATGCTCTGTCTTCCCAGCTCAAATTATAAATCATGTACTACCCCGGTGTCAGCCAAGCAATTGATTCATACTTTTTGATGCACTTCAGCATTTTCAACTCTCACGCAATACATGAGCGCAAGCCATGGATATAGCAATATAGGTGGAATAGAAAGTGGTGGTAGTAGACAAAAGAAGGGAAGAAAGTCTCAGATCAGCTAGGCAAACTAATGGACTATGGATCTGTCCATCAGTCGATATCAATGTGAGGAGTAGGGATTGCCATGCAACGGATGCACTAAGAGCTATAAGTGTATGAGAGCTCAACAAGAAACTAAGTGGGTATGCATCAAACTCTACAACATAAAAATTCCCACTAGTATATGTCGGTGTTCTAAGATAGGGATACCTTAGTACCCCAACTTGTGCACGGGCAGTAGCAGCTTCCCGCGACAGGGTTTACCACGTGCTCGCCGGAAACCTTTCTAGTCCCTATAAAGCCATTCAAAAACAAAGTATACAAGACAGAAGATCAAGACCCCGGCAAGTGGAGCTTGCCGGGAAGGCCGTCCCAGGCTCAAGGCTATCACATTAACACAAGACCCTGGCAAGAGGAGCTTGCCAGGAAGACCAGAAGACTGCATCTCAGAAGGCATGCCTCGGCGCACCATGCGCCCCGGCAGGACCCGGGGAGCGACAAGCTTCCGGGCCCGGCAAGATCAAGACCCCGGCAAGGTGCTTGCCGGGGGAAGCCTGCGCTGTGTGCCCGCGCTCCAGCTCATCGGCCCACGCGTCGCCCTGGGGCCCTTCCAGGGACGCGTGGCGGATGGCTGTGCAGCCTGGGGGACACGGTGGCACGCCACGGTGACGAGGCTACCGCCGTGGCGAACGGAGACGCATGGACGGGCGCTTTTGGGGTCGACGGTGACGGGCATTTAAGGCCCTTGTCCCCCACTGTCAAAGTTAGGTGAAGACCACTGTTCATCCACTGTTCATGCACTGTTCCCGCACTATTACAACTACCACCAAAGTTACACTTTTACCCTCCTCTACGTTGACACCTGTCGGTGACCCCTTGAGCTATAAAAGGAGGCCCATGCACAACGTAGAAAGGGTTCGGAACCTAGACAGCTCTCTTGCTCGGTGTAGCTAGTTCTTCAAGCTCCCGAGCAGAAGAACTCAATACAATCTAAGCAGGAGTAGGGTTTTACGTGTCCGCGCGGCCCGAACCTGGGTAAACTGCCCACGTGCTCTCCTCGATCTGCTCTTCGTGCTCCCTCCGCTCCCTTACCGCAACATAAAAGGGGCTCCGGTCCCATAGGTGTTCGTGGTGGACAGTTTCCCCCTATAGTATATGAAGGTGACAACATAGAAGACTCTCTATATGAAAAACATGGTGCTACTTTGAAGCACGAGTGTGGTATTTGCATGCCTCTTTATTTTTTTTCTTTCATTTTTTCTTTCATTTTTCATTTTCTTTTTTTCTCTTTTTTTCTTTTTTTCTTTTAGTCCGGTGTCTCATCCCGACTTTTGGGGGAATCATAGTCTCCATCATCCTTTCCTTATTGGGACATGCTCTAATAATGGATAATGATGATCATCACAGTTCTATTTAATTACAACTCAAAAGAAATAAAAATTACAACTCGATACCTATGACATAGTATGACTCTAAATGAATGCCTCTCGCAGTGTACCAGGATGTGCAATGATCTAGCATAGCAAAGATATCAAAAAACGGCCAAGCCATGAAAATATCGTGCTAGCTGTCTTACGATCATGCAAAGCAATATGAAAATGAATGCTCACGTAAACTATATGATGGAAGTGCATGGCAATATATCTTGGAATGGCAATGGAAATTCCATAATAGGTAGGTATGGTGGCTGTTTTGAGGAAGGTATAATAAAGTTTATGCACCGACGAAAGTTGTGCGGTACGAGAGAGGCTAGCAATTATGAAAGGGTGAGAGTGCATATAATCCATGAACTCACATTAGTCATAAAGAACTCACATACTTATTTCAAAAGTTTATTATCCATCGAAGCAAAGTAATACTACGCATCCTCCTAGGGGGGGTGTTTGTAGGACTTAACCATCGCGCGCCCCCGACCTTCACACAAAGATAGGATAATCAAGGATAAATTGTGCTCCAACTTCCCGGCATAACGAGAGACTATACGTGCATGCTTCCGGAATCACAAACCTTAACACCAATATCTTACTAAACATGATCATCCACTAGTACCTCCCACATATTATCATCTCTATATCGCAAAACTATTGCAAGGAATCAAACATATCATATTCAGTGATGCATAAGTTTTATGTAGGATTTTATGACTAACCATGCAATTTTCCAATTCTTGTTTGACTCTATAAATAGATATAAGTGAAGCATGGGAGTTTCATTCTTTCTACAAAATACCATGCTATAACAAATATAAGTGAAGCAAAAGAGCATTCTACGAACATCGATTTTCTATGTGAAGAGAAATAGGCAATCCAAACTTCAAATGATATAAGTGAAGCACATGAAGCATTCTATAAATCCATACTCAAAAATATTTAAGTGAAGTGCAATGAGCATTCTATAAATCAACCAACGACTATCTCTATTAAAAGAAAAATAAAAGGCACACGACGCTCCAAGGATATACGCATATCAAGTGAACGAAACGAATCCGAAAACATACATATACTTGTTGAAGAAAGATGGGATGACTTACAGGGCATCCCCAAGCTCAGACGATTGAGTCTCCTTGAATATTTACTTGTGGTGCCTTGGGAATCCCCAATCTTGAGCTCTTGCCTCTCGTCCTTCTCCTCATATCGAGACCTCCTCAATATTCGAACACTTCATCCACACAAAACTTAACCGAACTTTTAGCGGGGTTAGTGCATATGATCAATGAAATCCCATCATGTACTGCTCTAACATTATTGTATAATTATAAAAAAACTTTACCCACTGTATGCTATCATAATTCTATGGCCCCAAGTCAAGGAGGCTTCAACAAGAACTCAAACATATGCAAATAATGAAGCTATAACAGCAATCTATGAAAACAGGACAGTCTGTATAGATTTGAACATCCACCATACTTTTGTAAATCTAAAAATTATGAAACAATTAGGGAAAATAAACATTTTGTATAGCAAGACTGTGCAAAAAGTTTCAGGACCGTTTGACTTTCTAGTAAAAAATGAAAAATCATGCACTACAGCCAAAGTTTCTATTTTGCACCGCACAAACAAACAAGCAATGTAATCATCCTAAAGGAAACTCTTGGCACATTATTTTTATAGTACAATGGAATTGTACAAGGGGATAATTATTTTTGCATGAAACTTCCATGAAAAATTCTACATTGTTTCCATAAGCATGAACACAAGTGTTCAAGGTCGACCCTTATTTCCATAATGCTTCACCTTTCAATCGCTTCTCTTTTTGAAAAAATTTAGGTTCCCCTCTATATTTTTTTGTTTTTAAACTTTATAAAAGCACTCAACAGAAATAAATGACTCTATTTTTTAAACTTCCGGGTTGTCTCCCAGGCAGCGCTTTCTTTAAAGCCATTAAGCTAGGCATAAAGTGCTCAAGTAATGAATCCACCCGGATCCCAAGGTATATCAAAGCCAATTTGAATCAACAATGGTTTAGCATTTAGTAGTGAGCACAAAGCAACATATATCATGCAATGACGAAGTCAAACTCTCTTCCTATGCATCGGCATGACATACGAGAACAATTCATGCACATGAAGTGAAGGCCAATGCATAGTATAAGAAGTTTCTTGCAATTCTATCATGTTGGAAACATAGAGAGGCGGAGATGTAGTTCATCTCTCATAATAATTGCAAGTAGTAGTAGCAAGCACATGCATATTTTATTCATCAAAATAATCATGTGCAACGGTAAAAGGCAACCCATCAATGTAGTCCTTAATAAGTGCAAACTTCTCCAATATAGTGTAGTTTGGAGAATTCAAAAAGATAACAGGACTATCATGCATGGGTGCAATAGCAACAATTTCATTCTTAACATAAGGATATATAGCAAGTTCACCTCCATAAGCATAATTTATATTGGCATCTTTGCCACAAGCATAGCAAGCATCAAGTTCACCTCCATAAGCATAATTTATATTGGCATATTGGCCACAAGCATAGCAAGCATCAAGTTCATCTAAAAGGGATATTTCAAGTGAATTAACGGGATCATAGCAATTATCATAGCATTCATCCTTCGGTAAGCACAAAGGGAAATTAAACAATGTATGAGTTCAGGGGTCACTCTCATCAAAAGGTGGACACTGGTAGCTAATCCATTCTTCCTCCTTTTTTTCTTCGCTCTCCTCCTCATCTTTTTTCATCCAATGAGCTCACAATGTCATCAAATTATTCTTCCATAGACTCCTGCAAAATATTAGTCTCTTCTTGGACAGCGGACGAGTCCTCAATATATGGTTTAATATAAGCATTAGAAGCATAATTATCATAGCAATATTTAAGTATGGGAAATTTTTCAGATTTGTAGAGAGTAGCATCATACTCTTCTATCAAAGAAGCAATTTCATAAGCACCCTTAAAGGCAACAAATTATTCTATTTGTTCAATATCAAAGTAATTATAAAAACCTTTGGCATAAGAAGATACGATTCCATCATCAATAAACTCACATTGGTAGGGAAGGTGTTTCTTAGGGTCTTCAGAACAACAAGTAACATCATATATTTCACATAAATTCCAAGCATAGCATTGCATAGTATTAATTTGATGTTGTAAAAGTTTCCCTTTTTCATATAAATGGTGTCGCACAAAACAAGCATGCTCTTCTAATGATTTTTCCCTCAACTAAGCTAGTTGGGTTTTCAGCACGAGCACAAATGGATCGAAGATTATCGAAGTAAAAAGCTTTAGCGGTATGATAGATTTTGGGTGGTTCTTCAACCATTGGTTTAGTAGGTACGACTATTTTTTTTGGTATTTTTCGGTTTCTACCCATAACTAAAGATAGAAAACAGCTTAGAACAGAAAACAAAAATTGCGAGTGATAAAGCAAACAAGCGCACACGAGAATATTCACACCACGCTATAAATCCCCGGCAACGGTGCCAGAAAAAGGTCTTGATAACCCACACGTATAAGTGATCATTTGTAGCCTTTTTCGATAAGTAAAAGTGTCGAACCCAACGAGGAGCTACAGTTAGAACAAATATTCCCTCAAGTTCTATCGACCACCGATACAACTCTACGCACACTTAGTGTTTGCTTTACCGGAAACAAGTATGAAACTATTTTGTAGGTGTGATGCTAGAACTACTTTGTAAGAATAAAACTAGAAGTACTTTGCAAGATAATAAAAGTGGATAGCTTTTGTCAACAAGAAAGTTATTTTTCCCGAGGTAATCGATAAAAAGTACTGATAATAATTCTTGTAATTTTAAATGAGGGAGAGGCATGAGAAAACATACTTTCTCTACTTGGATCATATGCACTTATGATTGGAACTCTAGCAAGCATCCGCAACTACTAAAGATCATTAAGGTCGTGAAACCCAACCATAGCATTAAGTATCAAGTCCTCTTTACTCCCATACGTCATACCCCCCTTACTCGGGTTTAAGTTTCTGTCACTCTCGCAACCAACCATAAGCGAACCATGAACATATTGCAACACCCTACAACGGGGGCCCCTCACGTTTGTGCGAGAACGGAGGGCACCGTAGGACAGCACCATAAATAAAATATACAGTCATACCAACCAAAATCACGCTTAACCCAGAGGACAAAGCGGATCTACTCAAACGTCATAGGATAACCATAGATCATTGGGAAATAATGTATGGAGTTGAGCGCCACATTTAAGTAGAGATTACAGCGGGTGGAAGTAGGTGTTAAACTGCTGCAATGAGGGGGAGGGAGCTGGTGTTGACGGTAGCAAGATTGCTGATGTAGATCACCATCTCGATCATTGCCCCGGCGGCAATCCGGCGCCACGGGAAGCGAGGGGGAGAGAGCCACCCTCCTTCTTCTTCTTCCTTGGCCTCCTCCCTAGGTGGGACAAGGGTTCCCCCTCTAGTCCTTGGTCTCCATGGCATGGGAGGGGCGAGAGCCTCTCCGAGATTGGATTTGTCTCTCTGTCTCTCTTTGTTTCTCGTTCCCCAAATCTGACCCTTCACCATTTATTAAATTCCGGGAGATCAGTAACTCCGGTTGTGCTGATTTTTTGACATGACTTTTATCCATAAATTAGCTTTCTTGCGCCAGAAGAAGGGCCCCAACTGACGTCCGAGGAGGGCATAAGACACCTAGGCGTGCTTGGGCCCTATGGCGCGCCCTCGTGGGTTGTGCGGACTACAGGTCCCCGTTTGCGTTGCTTCCACCTCCTAAAAATAACATATATTCCAAAAAAAAATTCTGTAAATTTTTAGCGTGTTTGGACTTCGTTTGATATGGATTTTATGCGATACAAAAACATGCAAAAAAACAGGAGCTGGCACTGGGCACTGGATTAGTAAGTTAGTCCAAATAAATCATATAAATTGTTGCCAAAAGTATGTGAAAGTTGAATAATATTGGCATGAAACAATCAAAAATTATAGATACGATGTGACGCCTAGGCAATAAAGCTACAGTAACCCTCTAGCAATGATGCCACGTCACCACGATTACTGTTACTAAACTCGCTTCGGTTCGAAACCGGTTCAATTTCAAAATTTAAAACAAAGTCAAAATTAATAGTTTTTAAATGTCAAAACTAAAATGTTCATCATGTGGCAAATATTTATTGGTTAATATTGGTAGTGAACCAACATTTTTGCAATTGGTTGAAATGCCCTAAACTAAATAAAATAGAAAACATAAAAAGGTTAAAGAGAAACATAAAAACAAGATAAAGAAAAGAGAAGACCCCCCCCTGCTTGGACGTGGCCCCGCTGGCCCAGCCGCACCCCCCATAAACCCCTGCCTCCCCCCTGGGCTTTAGGCCACAATGGGCCAAGGCAGCCCAGCCGCCCCCACCAACTGCCTAACCCTAGGCCTCACCCCCTTTCTCCCGCATGGACCCCCCACTCTCCCTCGTTCCCTCCCCGCGCCATCATCCACGAGGCCATGAAGCGCCCGCGCCCGAAGGCCGCCATCCCCGCCGCCGAGCGCCGCCCCCAGCGTCGCCCATCTCCGTCGACCCCGCATCTCCCGCGCCGGTGCTGGCGGCCTCTCTGGACCACTTTCACTCTCTGTTTCAGGCATCGAACGGTTGCCTAACCGCTTGGGACTGCTTAATTGCACCTTTATACCTTGCTCTCGATGAATTTCTTGATGTTCAACTCGAGAGATGCCTCTATGCCATGTTCACTGAGATGGCCCTCAGGTACCTATCTTGTGTTGAGCTCCGTCATTCTCGAGTCTTTCCCCCTTACTCCACCCCATAAATCTCGGGACGAGATTTCTTGTAGTAGAGGAGAATTGTGACGCCCGGGAAATCAAGCTACGGTAACCCTCTAGCAATGATGACACGTCACCACGATTACTGTTACTAAACTCGCTTTGGTTCGAAACCGGTTCAAATTCAAAATTTAAAACAAAGTCAAAATTAAAAGTTTTCAAATATCAAAACTAAAATGTTCATCATGTGGCAAATATTTATTGGTTAATATTGCTAGTGAACCAACATTTTTGCAATTGGTTGAAATGCCCTAAACTAAATAAAATAGAAAACATAAAAGGTTAAAGAGAAACAAAAAAACAAGATAAAGAAAAGAGAAGACCTCCCCTGCTTGGCCGTGGCCCAGCTGGCCTTTGGACCGCTAGGCCGGCCCAGCCGCATCCCCTGTAACCCCCTACCTCCCCCTGGGCTTTAGGCCACAATGGGCCGAGGCAGCCCAGCCGCCCCCACCAACTGTCTAACCCTAGGCCTCACCCACCCACTCTCCCTCGTTCCCTCCCCGCGCCGTCACCCACGAAGCCACGACACGCCCGCGCCCGAAGGCCGCCATCGCCGGCGCCGAGCGCCGCCCCCAGCATCGCCCATCTCCGTCGACCCCGCCTCTCACGCGCCGGCGCTGGCCAGCACCTCCCATCACCACTTGTCCCGCGCTGCACGGCGGTACTGGCCTTCCCCGACGCAGCGCCTGAACCGCCGGCGACGGAGGCCCCCGTGCGCCCGCAACTTCGTCTCCACCAGGCCACCTCCTCGCGTTGTCCCCGCCTCCGCTCAGCCTCAATCAGGCCACGCCCGAGGACTACCGCCTCCGCCCTGTAGCTCCTCCAACGTTGCCACATCGAGCCCTCTGTCTCAGCCGCCACCATCGCTGCTTCTCCACCCCCGTCGAGCGCTCGACGAGCTTCATTGTGAGCTCACATTCCCCCTTGACCTCCTCCTGTTCCCCACTATGCCCCGTACGCTTGAGTCAGTCGAGCACCGCCTTTGTGCGCCGCGGGATGTCGTCGCCAGCGTCTACCCGAAGCCCTTCCGGTTACGCTCGTACCACCACTCGTTACGCCATAATGCGGGCGTCCAACCGGTACTGTCCGTGCTTGATTTAGTCGCCGGAGTCGCATTCCGATGGGTCGCCGGCGCCCCTGTAGCTCGCCGCCACACCCTGCCTCGCTGGAGCACGTGAGGTGGTCTAAAACATTGCCTGGGCCACTGACCAATGGGCCCAGGTGGTTAACCAGCTAACTAGCCACTAATCCTAACCCTAAAACTCTCATTGACATGTAGGCCCCGCGCTTATTTAAATTGTTTTATAAGTTAAAATTAACCTGTTAATTAATCAGACAATGACAGTGCGGTCCTACCGGTTAACTTAACCTAATTAATTAAATTAGTTAGTTACAGAGTATTCCATGTGGGGCCAGTTAATTACTTTTTTAAATTAACCATGTGTTATTGGTTGTCTCACTAACCAGTAGGGCCCACTGGTCAGGTTTGACCAGTCAACAGTCAAACTGCTGACTCAGCTCAGTGGTCCCACTATCAACCCCACTGACCACTACGTGGGTATACTTTTGAGTGTACCTAGGTTTTAGCCTTTCCTTTACAATAAATAATGGTTCCAGAAATTGCTAAAACTTTGAAAAATCACTTAAAATAATCCATAACTCGGATGAAAATGCTTTGTACATGAAAGTTGCTCAAAACGACGAGACGAATTCGAATACACGGTCCGTTCGTCCGCCACACATCTCTATCATACCGAACATAGAACAATCCACCTCCGGTTCGCCTGTCCGAAAATGCCTAACACTGGGAAAACTTTCCCGGATGTTATCCCTCTTTGCTAGTACCGTGTAGCACCGTGTTAGAACACCCTAGCACTGCGTGTTGACTTGTCGTGCTTCTTTGTTGCAACTGTTTGCTTTATATTTACTGTTTCTTCCCCCTCTTCTCTTCGGTTGACCGCAAGACCGATGATGCCCCGGTGATCGACTACGTCACCGACGATCGTTCCTTTGCAGCAGAGCTTCCAGGAAAGCCAACCCCCCTTGATCATTCTGATATCACCCACTCTCTTCTCTCTTATGCTTGCATTAGAACTGCTACTGCTTTTTGTATGATCCTATTCTGATGCATAGCCTGTTGTTGATACCTTCTTTCATACCTTACATGTTTATACTAAACTGCTTAGTATAGGTTGGTTAGAGATCCACCAGTGACCCCCTACATTGTCTCGACTGCTCCGCTGGATTATTAGAAGACCCGATCAACGGGATAGAAGACCAGGCCCCGACACCGCACATCACTTTCCCCTTAGTTCCTCGACACTACTGGGTTACTATCAAGTGCCGAGGGTGAGACCTCATCAGCACTTCTAATGTTAACCTTGTAGGTTAGTTCATCGGTTATGGTCATCGAGGGTGATTCCTCTTTCTCCACTCCCGATAACGACACTGTCGTGCAACTCCTCAAGAGTGGACCTCAAGGGTGACTCCTCTTTCGTTCACCTTGACGATAAACATCAGGTGGAATTCCATCAAGCGTGATTTCCTCAGGTTTCCCCTTGGTGTTAGACACACAGTTACTATGGTTACTATGACTTTACAACTGTTACTTGGAAAGGCGGGTCGACCCTGAGGGGTACCCACGAGTGATGTGGAGACGGGTTGACCTGGAGGGTACCCGAGAGTTGAATACGAGGCGTGGCCGGGCATTCTTAGCCCTTGCCGCAAGTCCTCGAGACGGGGCGACGGGGTCACTTCTTTCGGGGGTCTTTGCTCGTTACCGCGTTCCCAAGACAATAAACGATTTGGATATTTGATCCAAGGGGTCTCTGGCCTGATAGCGCTAACCATCACGTGGGCATATGCTAGGCTTCTCGCCCCTCGTTGGTTACCCCAAGTGGAAGGTGTGAGATGTAGTGTTGCGGAAGTTTTTTCCTTGGCAAAGATACCAAGGATCGAATCCCCAGAGACTCCTAGGTTCAACAAGAAGGTGTCAACTGCTACGGCGCCAGATATTAGCAATCAACGTGGACCTTCACACAGATACAAATAACTTTGCTCCCAACGAGTACAGAGAGGTTGTCAATCCCTCCGGCCTTGTAGTTCACAAAGGATTAAACGCAAGTGATAGTAGTGATAGATATAATTGCAATAGTAAATAATAGCTAAAAGTAAATAGCGGATGTGATCAATGATGGTAATATGGACCGGAGTCTCATGATGTTCACTAGTGATGTCTCTCTCCTAAAAGACGATAAAACAGCTATGTGAGGTAAACGAATTACAGCAGGGCAATTGACAGGACCATGTGCGCAAACCAATGCTGACTACATTGCGAGAAAGGTTGAGGTTCAAAGCATGGGCGGTACGCCAAAGTAAGTAGACCGAAATCCATCAATATCTACTACTAATCATCCACCTTGAGATATCTATCCAGAACATCTCGCTGGTATTAAGTTGCGAGTCCCACCCATAGTGTAAACTCAATGCAACAGACAACTGCATTAAAAGAACATTGCGTAAAGTAAACAATCCTTGCACCCGCGGGCACAAGCACCGTTGTTTTCCCCCTTGTGGCAACAGCACATCCCCTAGACTCATGTTTCTGTCACTCAAACTAGTCATCGAGGGGCATGAACCCACAATCAAGCATAACGTTCCCTCTTGGAGTCACTACCTATTACTTGGCCAAAGCAATAAATAACAACGGAGAACATGCAAGAATATCTTACGAACATAAATATAAAAGAGGTAGATCAAATATATTACTCAAGCACAATCTGAACATAATCTCATAATCCATCGGATCCCAGCAAACTCATCATAGCAACAGCATAAGGATTACATATGTGCCTCGATCATGTAGGGCAGCTCACAAGAACTAATTAGTGAAGCACAAGAACGGGAGGAGAACATCACATAGCTACTGGTCATGGACTCATGGTCCAAGGGAGACTACTCACAACTCATCCGGGAGGCGTCCATGGTGGTGGAGAGGCTCCCGGTGGTGATCCTCCCCTCCGGCAGGTTGCCGGGAAGAGTTCTCATGGTGCTCCGAATCTTGGAAGTTGCGGCGGCGGCGGAACAGAGATGAGATCGCGAAAAGAGTTCCTCCCTCGAGGGTTTCGGGAGACGCTTTAAATATATGCTAAAGGGGGGCATCGGAGGAGCCTCGGGGGGCCCAGGCGCCCCCCCGGCGCGGCCCAGGGGGGGCGCCTGGAGCCCTGGTGCCCCCCCCCCCCGGCTGTCCTTCGGGCGCACGGTAGGTTCTAGTACGCTAAATTTTTATATAATGTTTCTGGATTTTTCCTGGCAGTTCTCGTAACGTGAAAACCTGAAATACAAAAACAGCCGAAAACAGAAACTGGCACTGGGGTGCACTGAGTTAATAGGTTAGTCCAAATATGATCAAAAGTGTATGGAAGTGTATAAATATCATAGCAATATCATCCAAAAGAGGCATGGAGCAAGCAGAAATTATAGATACGTTTTGGACGTATCAACATCCCCAAGCTTAATTCCTGCTCGTCCTCGAGTAGGTAAATGATAACAAGAATAATTTCTGTGGTGACATGCTATTAACCATATAGGACTTTTTCATAGTCATATGACAAAAGCTTACTGAGACAATGAATCTATAGTAATTAAGTTGCCTCATGAGAAAATCACAAAGGACTGATAGTTTTACAATATGATACTGAAACATCAAATAGATTTGCAATGAACATGATGTGCAAATATGATAAAGTGATATCTAGCTTGCCCCCTTTAGTGAAGCAAAACATAAATGCAGGGGCACCTCCAAGGTTTAAGTGATGACTAGATACAATGATTTCAGAATAAACGATATCACAATCATGCAAAAGACAATGTTACTTTGGGACAATGCACATTACACTCAGAATGACAATCATGCTCTCAGTAGTTGGCGCTTTAAAAAGAAGGTGGAGACTCTCGAACCGTGGTTTTTGTTGGCAAGGTTGAAAACCCGTAGTCGGAAACAAAGACAAAGCATGTACCAGATCTCTTGGCTTTAAAACAGAGGTAATAATTTATTTTAGATCATGCATGTTTCGTCAACGAATGCTAGCAGACAACTCAATCACTTTTCGAGATGGACAAGTTTCAATGAACGACTCCCGAATGAGGACGATCACATCCTCTTAATCTCCTTGGTTTATCACTGCCAAAGTTTTCTGATTTCTCATGAACAAAGCGTGAAGGAGGGTTTGTTTGTTATATTATCTTTTTGAGCCGGGCGCACTCAATGCCAGTTCCTTCTCGTATTATGGGTTTGCACATTATACATGCAATCCCGGGGTGAAGCTTGTCCAACTTAAAAAGGTCGTGAATTAACCACTACTTCCTCATGAACTTACAACAGAGGCACAAAATAAGAATGCTTTTTCTTTGAATAATTTCGAGATGGCACAGGCAAGTCTCCGTTAGGAATGGCAGGTAAATACCATGTAGGAAGGTATGGTGGACTCATATGGCATAACTGGATTAAAGGATGTGGATGCACAAGCAGTCAGTCCGCTTAGTACAGGCGAAGGTTAGCAAAAGACTGGGAGCGACCAACTAAGAGAGCAATGACGGTCATAATCATGCAGAGCGACAAAGCAACATTGAATCAGGCATGGTAGTTATATCGCTACTCAGAAATAAAAGATCATCAAGGCTTGACAGACTTTCTTTACAGTCTTAAATATGCGTGAGCATACGCCAAGTCAATCAAAATAAATTCTCGAAGGAAGATATTACTAAACCATACCACATCATAGGCAAACAAATCATGTTGGTACTCCAATAACACATTGGGAACCCTCCAGCTATTTGAGACTAACCATAAGAAAACATGAACTACTAAGCACCAGCATGCACGTAGCATCTTTATCATAGACATATCGACCATTGCAACGGAAGCAAACTCTCTTAATAAGGTGAGCATGGTAATTAAAGAGAGTTCAAGCAACCAACTAAACAAAAGCTCTTTGAAAAGATAAGCATGAAAGCTAAGAGCTAAACATGATAGTAGCTATTAAAAGACAAAGAACACACACAGCAAGGATAGACATGAAAATTCTATGTTATGTTCTAGGTAGAAGTGGAGCGTGTTTCTCTCCCACATAAAGAAAGCTGAGTTCCGACTCGTTATGAAAAACTAAATAAAACTAAAAGCAAGACGCTCCAAGCATAGCACATAACACATGAAGTGATTAAAATATAGTGGAACGAAAGACGAAATGATAATGTTGATGGAGAATGGGATGCACAGGGGCATCCCCAAGCTTAGACGCTTGAGTCTCCTTGAATATTTCTTGGGGGTGCATGGGGGCATCCCCAAGCTTGAGCGCTTGACACTCCTGAATCTTTTTATCATCTTCCCTCGCACACTTGAAAACTCCCTTCATACATAACTCATCATATCTGATTAGCGAGGTTAGTACCCATAATAAAATAATTGTACCTTGCTGGACATAAAGATATTCATGAAGGTCTACTGTTTCTCAAGATTGCCAAAAGGTTTTTGCAAAGAAAAAGCAAGCTCTTGGTTTGCAAAATGAAGGTAATGCAAAACAGGACAGAATCTGTGAAAAACAGAACAGAAGGTAGTAATTGATTTGTTCGGGGCACTTCTGCAACTCTAATCAAAAAACTCAGAACAGACGCACGAAAGACAATTATATAGAGCACGCTGTCGAAAAAATTCAGACCAAAAAGATGACCTGGTGATTTTATACGAATTTGTCTATGCAAGGACAGAATCTGTTTCCTGGACAGCACCTCACAACTTTTGAAATTTCTAGCAATCAGAGGCTACACTTGGCACAAAATTGGAAAGCAAAGATACAATGATGATGCTACAGTAGTAACAACATCAAGACACAACAAAAGCAAAATAAATTTATTCATGTGGGCTGCCTCGCAAAAGCGCTTTCTTTTATGTCTTTAAGCTAGGCATAATGCATAGAGGAATCAATAACCATCGTAATAATCGGAGCTATAAATTGCTTCACATGGTTCCTCAACAAGTTCATTCTTGTTCCTTCTAGGAAAGGGGTACACACCTTTTGCCTTTCCGCGCAAGCGGATTTGTCCCTTACCTATATCAATGAAGCCTTTAACTGCTCGGAGGAAGTCCCTTCCAAGCACTATATTTCCTTGGTTTGGCTCCATGATGAAGAAATCAATCATTGCAATCCCTTTAAGGAATTTAACTGGCACGTCTTTTATTCTTCCCTGGATTTCAGAAATATCTCCATTAGTGTGTTCATGATAAGATGGTAATCTATCCATGTTAAATTTTAAAGAATCATGAACAATTTTTGGCATAGTAGAAACCATAGATCCAATATCACAATAAGCAAGGAAGTCTTGATTAGAGATGCTAATCCTAACGAAAGGCTCCCAATCATTGTCTATTTCCAAAATGTCTTTCTTATTGGGTTTAGGTTTCTCTACCTTCATCAAGTCTAGAGCATCCATTCTCTTTTCAATAGTAGCAAGTCTATCTATGACAGTATCAAAGTTATGATCATAAACAAAGTAACTAGATAGACCATGTATAATTTCAAGAGCTCTAGCTTCATCACACTCTAGGAAATCTTCCTCGGCTATAATATCAAGAGAGTGTTTACACCATTTAAAAAGACCATGGTAAAAATTTCTAAGCACAATTTGTATAGGTATCCAAGGCATAATCCTCCTATGTGCATCAGAAATTCTGTCCCATGCCTTCTTCATATTTTCTCCATCCCTTTGATGGAAATCTAGAACCTCTGATTCCCTCAAAGCACCAAATCCTAACATGTTTAGCTAAACAGAAAGGACTACTAACAGGAAAGCAAAATAAATTAATTTTTTGTAATTTTTGATAAAGGATACTAAAGCAAAAACTGAAAGGTAAACTAACAAGACTAAAAGCAAAGGTAAAAGATAGCGTGCAACTCCCCTATCTTGAAGAGTGGAGTCCCCGGCAACGGCGCCAGAAAAACTCTTGCTAGGCTTCTCGCCCCTCATTGGTTACCCCAAGTGGATGGTGTGAGATGTAGTGTTGCGGAAGTTTTTCCCTTGGCAAAGATACCAAGGATCGAATCCCCAGAGACTCCTAGGTTCAACAAGAAGGTGTCAACTGCTACGGCGCCAGTTATTAGCAATCAACGTGGACCTGCACACAGATACAAATAACTTTGCTCCCAACGAGTACAGAGAGGTTGTCAATCCCTCCGGCCTTGTAGTTCACAAAGGATTAAACGCAAGTGATAGTAGTGATAGATATAATTGCAATAATAAATAATAGCGAAAAGTAAATAGCGGATGTGATCAATGATGGTAATATGGACCGGAGTCTCATGATGTTCACTAGTGATGTCTCTCTCCCAAAAGATGATAAAACGGCTATGTGAGGTAAACGAATTACAGCTGGGCAATTGACATGACCATGTGCGCAAACCAATGCTGACTACATTGCGAGAAAGGTTGAGGTTCAAAGCATGGGCGGTACGCCAAAGTAAGTAGACCGAAATCCATCAATATCTACTACTAATCATCCACCTTGAGATATCTATCCAGAACATCTCGCTGGTATTAAGTTGCGAGTCCCACCCATAGTGTAAACTCAATGCAACAGACAACTGCATTAAAAGAACATTGCGTAAAGTAAACAATCCTTGCACCCGCGGGCACAAGCACCGTTGTTTTCCCCCTTGTGGCAACAGCACATCCCCTAGACTCATGTTTCTGTCAATCAAACTAGTCATCGAGGGGCATGAACCCACAATCAAGCATAACGTTCCCTCTTGGAGTCACTACCTATTACTTGGCGAAAGCAATAAATAACAACGGAGAACATGCAAGAATTACTTACGAACATAAATATAAAAGAGGTAGATCAAATATATTACTCAAGCACAATCTGAACATAATCTCATAATCCATCGGATCCCAGCAAACTCATCATAGCAACAGCATAAGGATTACATATGTGCCTCGATCATGTAGGGCAGCTCACGAGAACTAATTAGTGAAGCACAAGAACGGGAGGAGAACATCACATAGCTACTGGTCATGGACTCATGGTCCAAGGGAGACTACTCACAACTCATCCGGGAGGCGTCCATGGTGGTGGAGAGGCTCCCGGTGGTGATCCTCCCCTCCAGCAGGGTGCATGGAAGAGTTCTCCTGGTGCTCCCGATCTTGGAAGCGGCGGCGGCGGCGGAACAGAGATGAGATCGCGAAAAGAGTTCCTCCCTCGAGGGTTTCGGGAGACGCTTTAAATATATGCCAAAGGGGGGCATCCGAGGAGCCTCGGGGGGGCCAGGCGCCCCCCCGGCGCGGCCCAGGGGGGCGCGCCGCCAGGGCGCCTGGAGCCCTGGTGGCCCCCCCGGCGGTCCTTCGGGCGCACGGTAGGTTCTGGAACGCTAATTTTTTATATAATTTTTCTGGATTTTTCCTGGCAGTTCTCGTAACGTGAAAACCTGAAATACAAAAACAGCCGAATACAGAAACTGGCACTGGGGTGCACTGAGTTAATAGATTAGTCCAAATATGATCAAAATTGTATGGAAGTGTATAAATATCATAGCAATATCACCCGAAAGAGGCATGGAGCTAGCAGAAATTATAGATACGTTTTGGACGTATCAGCATAGTATGGGCGTTATGCGTCGTATGCATCAGCCGGAGCTTAACTGACGTCATTGCGACTGAGCGGCGCGCGCCGGGTCAGACTGTGTAAGCGCCTACATTTTTAAGGAGGTAGCCCAGGTCTACTCACCGGCCGCCCATGCAACGTGCAGGAGTTCCCGGGGCGATTGGCCCATGACCCCTGGGGGCATAGGGTTTAGTCCGGCGTGCATGACCTCTCTATTAGGCCTAGGTCGGGTTGCGGCGTATTGTTTGGCCGAGGGCGGGCATGACCTGATGGTGTGTCCGGCCGGAGTTAAGCAACCGTGGTGGGTAAGTTGGTGCACCCCTGCAAGGAAGAAAACATATATCGATAGCCTGTCCTACGGTAACGAACACTTGGAGTTGTATCCCGATCGATACAACTAGAACTTGATACTGAGACATGAATGGATATGTGGCTCCGGGATTGCTTCCTCGCAGAGAGATGAGGAAGGATCTCTGAGCGTTATTGCTAGAACATGCTTGATAACTATAATATGTTATTCTGTACTCTCTTCTACTGCTACAAGAATGGAGGTGTCCAGAAAATGCTAGTCTTCGATAAGGCTAGCTCCTCCCCCTCTTATTCTGGCATTCTGGAGCTTAGTCCATAGATACTATCTTTTTATTTGATACCGATGCATATGTAGTGTAGATCCTTGCTTGTGAGTACTTTGGATGAGTACTCACGGTTGCTTTGCTCCCCTTTTTTCCCTTCTTTCTTCTTTCTGGTTGATGCAACTATATGGTGGAGTCCAGGAGCCAGATGCCACCATTGACGACTGCTACTACCCCGACGGACCCTACTACTACGTGGAGATAGCTGACGACCAGGAGTAGATAGGAGGTCCCAGGTAGGAGGCCTTGCCTTTTCGATCGTGTTGTTTTCGTGCTAGCCTTCTTAAGGCAAACTTGTTTAACTTATGTTTGTACTCTGATATTGTTGCTTCCGGTGACTCTTGTGTTTTCGAGCTTATGTATTCGTGCCATCGAGGCCCCTGGCTTGTAATATAAAGCTTGTATTATTTTAATTTGTGTCTAGAGTTGTGTTGTGATATCTTCTAGTGAGTCCCTGATCTTGGTCGTACACATCTGCGTGCATGATTAGTGTACAGTCAAATCGGGGGCGTCAAATACGATGGAGAGGTATCCCCGGTCATCACGTGAGTTGGAGTAGTCATCAATGGTGAACATCTCTATGTTGATCATATCTACTAGATTCACGTTCGACCTTTCAGTCTCAAGTGTTCTGAGGCCATGTATGTACATGCTAGGCTCGTCAAGTTTAACCCAAGTATTCCGCATGTGCAAAACTGTTTTGCACCCGTTGTATGTGAACGTAGAGGCTATCACACCCGATCATCACGTGGTGTCTCGACACGATGAACTGTAGCAACGGTGCATACGCAGGGCGAATACATTTACCTTGAAATTTAGTGAAGGGATCATCTTATAATGCTACCGCCGTACTAAGCAAAATAAGATGCATGAAAGATAAATGTCACATGAAAACAAAATATGTGACATGATATGGCCATCATCATGTTGTGCTTTTGATCTCCATCTCCAAAGCATCGTCGTGATCTCCAACGTCACCGGCTTGACACCTTTATCTCCATTGTAGCGTCATGGTCGTCTCACCAACTATTGCTTTTATGACTATTGCTAACTCATAGCGATAAAGTAAAGCAATTACATGGCGCTTGCATATCATACAATAAAGAGACAACCATAAGGCTCTTGCCGGTTGCCGATAATTTACAAAACATAATCTTCTCATACAATAACGTAAAACTCATCACATCTTGACCATATCACATTACAACATGCCCTGCAAAAACAACTTAGACGTCCTCTACTTTGTTGTTGCAAGTTTTATGTGGTTGCTACGGGCTTCTAGCAATAACCGTTCTTACCTATGCATCAAAACCACAACGGTGTTTCATCAAGTTTTCTGTTTTAACGTTCTCCAAGGACCATCCGTAGTCAAATTCGATTCAACTAAAGTAGGAGAAACAGACACCCGCCAGCCACCTTTATGCAAAACAAGTTGCATGTTTGTCAGTTGAATCGGTCTCATGAATGTGGTCATGTAAGGTTGGTCCGGGCCGTTTCATCCCACAATACCGTTGAATCAAAATTAGACGTTGGTGGTAAGCGGTATGACTATCACCGCCCACAATTCTTTGTGTTCTACTCGTGCATATCATCTACGCATATACCTGGCTCTGATGCCACTGATGGGAAATGGAGCATGCAATTTAAAAAAATTCCTATGCTCACGCAAGATCTATCTAGGAGATGCATAGTGATACGTCTCCAACATATCTATAATTTATGAAGCATTCATGCCTTGTTAACAACAATTCTATATGCTTTTGGTATGATTTAATTAGAATTAACCCAGACTGACGCTGTTTTCTGCAGAACTCCCGTGGTGCCTTTTTTTATGCAGAAATAAAAGTTCTCGGAACAAGCTAAAAACTTACGGAGAATATTTTTGGAAAATTTAAAAAATACTAGAACTAAAATATATCGGAGAGGAGTCCCGAGGCAACCATAAGGGTGGAGGAATGCCCCCTGCCTTGTCATCGCCTCATGGGCCCCTTGACTTGTCCCCGATGCCAACACCTCCTATAAATCCCAAAACCTCCAGAAAAAAATCTAGATTGGGTGTTCCGCTGTCGTAAGCCTCTGTAGCCATGAAAAATAAATAGGGAGCCCGTTCCGGCACCCTGCCGAAGGGGGTAACCATAACCGGTGGCCATCGTCATCATCCCGGCGGTCTCCATGATGAGGAGGGAGTAGTTCACTCTCGGGGCTGAGGGTATGTACCAGTAGCTATGTGTTTGATCTCTCTCTCTCTCTCTCTCTCTCTCTCTCTCTCTCTCTCGTGTTCTTGATTTGGCACGATCTTGATGTACCGCGAGCTTTATTACTATAGTTTAATCATATGGTGTTTCTCCCCCTCTCTACCTTGTGATGAATTGAGTCTATTCCTTTGAGGTTTTGTTATGTCGGATTGAATCTTTGGATGTGAGAGCACTTGATGTATGTCTTGCGATGGGATATCCTAGTGAAAATGGGATGTTCTGTTGATCCACTTGATGTATGTTTTGGTTATAAACTTGCGGAATCCCGTGGTGACATTGGGGTAATCTATGCATAGGGGTTGGTACGCGTTTTTATATTCCATCGATAGAAATCTCGGGATGCTCTTGAAGTTCTTTTTGTTGGATTGAATATTATGAATCTGAAATTGTGTGATGCACATCATATAATTAGACCACGGATACTTGTGGTGACATTGGAGTATCTAGGTGACATTAGGGTTGATTGATGCGTGTTACCTAGTGTTATTCTAGTACAAACTTTACGGTTGTTTGTGGCACTTATAGGAATAGCCAAATAGATCGATCAGAAAGAATAACTTAGAGGTGGTTTTGTGCCCTACAAGCAATTTCATCTTATGTTCTCCGCGATAGGAACTTTGGAGTAACTCTTTGTTGCATGTTGAGCGATTGTTATATGATCCAATTATGTTATCTTTGTTAAGAGAACTTGCACTAGTGAAAGTATGAACCCTAGGCCTTGTTTCCAAGCATTGCAATACCGTTTGTGATCACTTTTATCATTAGTTACCTTGCTATTTTTATATTTTTAGATTACAAAAACCTATATCTACCATCCATATTACACTTGTATCACAATCTCTTCGCCGAACTAGTGCACCTATACAATTTACCATTATATTGGGTGTGTGAGGGACACAAGAGACTTCTTATTATTTGGTTGCAGGGTTATTTGAGAGAGACCATCTTCATCCTATGCCTCCCACGGATTGATAAACCTTAGGTCATGTACTTGAGGAAAAATTTCTACTGTCCTACAAAACTCTGCGCTTGGAGGCCCAAGAGGAGTCTACAAGAAGAAGGTTGTGTAGTAGACATCAAGCTCTTTTCTGGCGCTGTTGCTGGGGAGGTGAGTGCCTGAAGGTATATCTTTAAATATCGCAATTGAATATTTTAGTTACTTGTTTTATCACTAGTTTGTTTTATAAAAAGAAAATACAAAAAAATGGAATTGAGGTTGCCTCATATGCTTCATCTTTTTAATGTCTTTTGTGAAAATGATGGAAAGAAAAAATGTGCCAAAGTGAAAGAAGAAGAAGTCAATAAAATGCTTGGCACTAAATATTTGAATGATGAGCATGATTGAAATGTTGTTAGTATGAATTATTTGAATATCCATGATGCTAATGATATGCAAAGCCACAAGCTTGGGGATGCTATGTTTGATGAAGATGATATTTTTAGTCCCCCAAGTTTTGATGAGAAAATTTATTATGATGAAAGCATGCCTCCTATTTATGATGATTATTGCAATGACACCTATGTTATAAAGAATACTAATAACCATGAAATTTTCATCACGATTTTAATCAAGTGTCTCATGATAGTTATTTTGTTGAGTTTGCTCCCACTATTATGAAAGAGAATAAATTTGCTTAGGTGGAGAGTAATAAAATTTCTATGCTTATGCATCATGAAAATAATGCTTTATGTGGTAGTTATCTTGTTGAATTCATTCATGATTCCACTAATTATTATTATGTGTGAGGAACATATGCTTTTATGTATTGCAATAATATCAAGTTTCCTCTCTATGTGTTGAAAGTTTTGGAGTCATGCTTGTTTCGCCTTCCTATGCTAGTTGATTCTTGTTACCATAAATTGTTTGCTCATAAAATCACTATGCATAGGAAGTGGGTTAGACATAAATGTGCTTGTCAAGCAATTCATGATGCTCCCTTTATGTTTCAATACATAACTTTTACGTGAGCATCATTGAAATCTTCATGCCTAGCTAAAAAGGCGTTAAAGAAAAGCGCATGTTGGGAGACAACCCAATATTTATACCTACTGTTTTAGTGTGTTCACATGATTAAGATACTGTATTAATCATGTTTTATTACTTTTGTTTCGATAAAATGCCAAGTAAAGCCTTTGGCATAGTGTGGTTGATAGTTGACTTGATTCTATGCAAAAATAGAAACTTTTGCGTCCAATACAGAAAATTCAATAAATCACAAGAACGTGATAATTAGCTGAAATTTTTACACATAATTTATATAAAAATTTCCTACGTTTTCCTATTTTTTCAGAGTTTTTAGAGTTTCAGAAGTATGGTGGTTGTCTAGATCATTACAGACTTTTCTGTTTTTGACAGATTCTGTTTTCAATGCATAGATTGCTTGTTTTAGTGTCTCCATTCCTTATATTAAGTGATATAAATTGTGGAAATAATAAGGTACAGTAGTCAATGTGTGAGAATAATTATGAATCTTGTCTTTCATAGTACCCAACTGAATGATTTTCTTTATTATACTAATGCATCTCACGAAGTTCCGTTAAGTTTTGTGTGATTGAAGTTTTCAATGGGTGAGACATCGATATGAGGAGAATAAGGAGTGCCAATACCCTAAGATTGGGGATGCCCAAGGCACCCCAAGGTTATATTCAAGGAAGATCCAAGCAACTAAGCTTGGGAATGCCCTAGAAGGCAACCCCTCTTTCGTCTTTAACATTATCGGTAACCTCACTTGGAGCTATATTTTTATTCGTCACATGATATGTGTTTTGCTTGGAGCGTCATTTTATTTTGTTTAGATTTGCTTGCCATTAAGGTTTTGAATCTTTTATTTCAATAAAAAAGACAAGTATAGCCTTTACCATGCTTATTTTGCACGTATATATGGTGCTGTTTGAAAATAGAAAGTTTTCTATCATTGTCTGAATTCTTCTGGATAGTCAGAACGTGCTAAATTCTTGAAATTTTTAAAAAGTTAGAATGAATAACTTCTATGTAACGTGGTAAGTTTTCATAATTTTTAGAGCTAGTATGAAAACAATTCCACTCTTTACAGACTGTCCTGTTTAGACAGATTGTTGTTATGTTTGCATTGTTTACAAATGTTCGCTTGTTTAATGATTCTATTTGAGGATAGGAGTATTAAATATCCAGAGGAATTTAGTATGCAATGTAAAATTATAATTTTAGTGATTTTCTACAGTAGAGAATGATAAGGTTTTGAGTTGATTTATAATAACTTATCTTACGAGTTCTTGTTGAGTTTTATGTGGATGAAGTTTTTGAGATTTAGGGAAACCGTGACATAAGAGGAATTAAGGAGAACAAGAGGTCAAGGTTGGGGATGCCCAAGGCATCCCATGTTAATATTTCAAGAAGTCTCAAGCATCTAAGCTTGGGGATGCCCAAGTAGGCATCCCGCCTTTCTTCATCAACAACTATCGGTTAGTATCGATTTAGCCTAAGTTTTTGCTTCTTCACATGATATGTGCTATCCTTGCAATGTATTTTATTTTGTTTTGCTTGCTATTTGAATAATGTACTTAAGATCTGGATTTTTTTATGAGAGAGAGTCTTCACATAATTACATAATTATCCGACTACTCATTGATCTTCGCTTATATTTTTTGGAGTAGTTTGTCATTTACTCACGTGCTTCACTTATATCCCATGAGTAAATCGTTGAATGAATTGAATATCATAAATCTGAAATTATATATGCTGCATATGCTTATATAATGGCGAGTAATGGCTTCACATATAATAAGTAGAGGTGGTAAATTTATTGAAAGTTAGCGAACATAGTACTGGTCACATGAACATTTCATGAAATAATATTGAAGGAAGAAAGATTTCACATATAAATATACTATCTTGGACATCTTCTATGATTGTGAGCCCCATTAATTATTTTCAAACTTGAGCAAATTAGTTGAAGTTGGACAAGGAAGACAATATAATGAGTTATGTTTGGGTATATTTGTATACAAGTTATATTGTTATGGACCCCCCAACATGTGGTGCTTTATATTTAGAATCTTTTTAGCCAAAATTTATGTACTAAGCGGGAATGCTGCTTGTGCATCCAAAATCCTTGAACCAATTTTCTTCCATGAGTGTCCACAATGTCTACCTATACGCGGTATTTACCTGCTGTTCCAAGTAAACTTGCATGTGCCAAACTCTGAACCTTCAAATAATAATATGTTTTGTATGCCCGAATTGCTCATGTAGCGACTAGGGGCTGTCAGTATCTTCCATGCTAGATGGGTTATTGTCACGATGAGTGTTAATTAACTTATCATTCATGACAGAGTGGCTGGTTATTGGGATGCCCAGTCCTATGATAAAATGATCAAAAACAAAATTTCAAATAATTAAACAAAACTCCCCCATAATTGTTGTTGGTATGGACGGTACCCGTTGTTTCGGACCAGCCGTGGAGTGTGATGTTGGCGGAGGGCAAGTAAAAACTTTACCATTCCATTTGGGAACCACCCATAATGTGTCTAGCATGGAAGATGGTGAGAACTTTTAGTTGTTATGTTGACAATGAGAGCTTGCCTCTCAAAACTATTTTTATCTTTGTTATAAAAGCTTCGAGCTGTGGCACCTCTGCAAATCCCTGCTTACCTCTGTGAAGGGCCTATCTTTACTTTTATGCAAGAGTCAGTAGTATTCCTTCTCATTCCAACCTACTCTTTAGTTAGCAAGCATCATGTGGTGGGGAAAGATCTAAGCATATATGCCCATTCAAATATATTTGATCATGAATTATTATTGTTGACAATTATCTATATGATAAATAAGTTGGGAGGCGAAACATTAAGCCCCTATCTTTCTCTGTGTTCAATGGATGCTATTTGTTCTAAAAATATGCTTTGAGTGGTAGCAATCATGGAAGACTATATGATAGTTGAGTATGTGGGCACTGGTACAGTGAGGTGCTATACAAACGGTTTTTAACCCCTTTCCGCGATGACGTTCGGAACCGTTGCCAAGTGCGTGCATGCGATAGGGGGGGTCCTTCCCACACGACCCAGAAACCATCGGGGATATGCCCTCCTGGCACATAGGCTGGGGCGAGATGAGCTCGTGTGCGATTTGGTGAGGCATAAAAACCCAACCGTTTCCGTTCATATGTACACCCTAGATGGCGAATCCCAAAAAAACATTTCCGTTCGTATGTATATCACACACAATTTTTTGTGTGGAAACGTTTATGCAAGGTGGTCTAACGCAAAAAGTTCTCTATATGAAGCCGTGTGTGATTGTTAGTTGATCAAACATGCCTACTTTCTAGAAATTGTGTGGGTTGTTTGAGTTCAACGCCCACGGTGATGTCTTAGTAATCGTCTGCAATAGGAAACCCCAATAAGCAGGGTAATTAGCCTATTATTGATAATCCATGTACTAATCAAATTGGTATTTCTTATAAAACACACTGGATATTTCATATCCGTAAAACGGCAACCAGGATTTCATAATCGAGTTACATCAAATAGCTCCGGCACTCAGTTATGCCATTAAACAAAAACACCAAGTTTCACATGCAACATCGAAAACCTTTGGAAAGTAGCATCATACATGGTAAATAGACAGATGAATCTCATCTAGGAAATTGCACAAGCGAAAGGCAAACATTGAGCCTTCAGTGATGTTGAATGTCCTTGCAACTTTAGGCCACTGGCTATGGATAATTGCCCACCCAACCTTCGTCCTCTTCCGGAAGACTTCAATATTGTACTGTGGGTGTTGAATGAATACCTTCCTTGCCTCTTGACCATGCAGGTGGTTTAAGAGGTAATCATCGGTGAACTGCTTTGAAAAGTACTGAAAACAAAGATGTGCATAAATCGCTGTTATAAATTTTGAAATGGCGCAAGGGGTAAAAACAAGGTAAAAGAGTTAGTACCATCCTATAGTTGACTGATGTCTTCTTCATTGTGCAAACAAAGATCTTTCTATTATTCGTCACAAGTTTCTTCATCCTAACAATCTTTCTGAGTTTCTTGACTTGACTGATATTCATGGACATCTCATTTCCCCATATGCAAAATGGGTCGAATAGTGGGGTCTAAGCCTTTGACAGCAGGACCTACATGTGCAAGACCAAATTGTAAGAAACCTAAATATTAGAATGATTCATGCAACTGCACAATAATGTGCTACTCCCTCTGTTCCTAAATATAGGTCTTCCTAGACATTTTAAATGGACTACAACATACGTATGTATATAGACATATTTTAGAGTGCAGATTCAGTCATTTTGCTCCGTATGTAGTCACTTGTTGGAATATCTAAAAAGACTTATATTTGGAAACGGGGGGAGTATTAGCGAAAGGACCATGCATGAGCAAACCTTGATGGTAATCCGCAATGTCTCCCATTGTTTCCCTGCAACACACATAAGGAAGACCCTGCTCAGGTTAACTGAGAGTTGCCATACTATCTGTACAATATGTATTGAGTATAGCCAAATTCGATTTATTTCACATGCATAACAATAAAGAATTGTACCCACAGCAAATGAAAATCACAATGTAGAATTGAACCAAATAGTAAAATGGACAACAGACCAAATGAACCAAAACAGATAACTAAGCACGAGATTGCAGAATAGAAACATGTACTAGAAGATAAGACAGTTAACAAAACAAAGAATGCTTGAAAACAGTACTACAAAATGTAGCAATTGTTGGACCAAACTGTTAACTAAACATTACATTTCAGAGGACCAAACTATTAACTGAACATAACATTTCAGATGACCAAATTGTTAACTGAACATGAAATTACATATTAACATTACATAGGACAAATAACTAGAAGGCACTGGCGGTGGCCACGAGAAAACAACATGAACTATATTTTAAAGTAGACAACCGCGTGGCGGTGTCGACGGTGGCCTCGAAGATGAGGTGCTCCTCCAAGATCTGGCGGTCAGCATGCATGGCAGCCATAGCGACCTCGTGCGCACGTGCGGCTACGATTTGCTTCTCTGCTGCCAGATGCTACTGAGCTCCACGCTATACTGCGTGCAAAATGGCTGTGGGCGGCGCTTAATTGGAGGAGGGGGACAATGATTTTAGCGGAAGGTGTCACCCCATCAGTCGGGGCATGTGGGACGCCAAAGGAGGAGGATGGTGTGGGTGGGTTGTGGATTACATGACCATATCGACGAGGCCATGCAACAAAAATAAGGGTCGGCGGCAAGGAGGCCGCGCAGCAAAACGAAGGGTCATCGGTGAGGAGGCGGTGCTGCAAGAAGAAGGGTCACTGGTGAGGAGGCGCCGCTGCAAGAAGAAGGGTAGCCGGTGAGAATGCGGCGCTCCAATAAGAAGGGTCACCGGCGAGGAGGCTGAGCTGCCAATAAGCAGCAGCGAAGCTTTGAACTTGGAAAGCAAGGAGGAACAATGGAAATGTGGCTTTGGTGGGAGGGAGGGGGCGAGGAGATAGATATTTCTGCGGTGGCAGAAAAATTTCGCTCGGTGCCGCGAGAAACTGGCGCGCAAGTGTGGTTCAAGAAGGGGTGGTGAAGATACCATAGACCTAGGGTAGGGTCACAGGACTGACCCAGACACCCTACCCAAGGTATATGCAGTAAATTCAAGGACATTCAAAGGATGACAAAAGATACCGACTGAAGTAACCGAAGAGTGTAATCCACTCGACCCAATATCTCACATGGATACCCCAATTCTATTCGACTAGAATGAAGTCACTCGACTGAACAAGAAACCACTCGGAGCATAGAAGATCTAAGGTCATTCGACATGGCAACGGTCGGGCATTCACTCCGTAGTCTTAAAGGCCATTTATAACTCTTTATAGCAGGCATTATCAGTAACGTCATGCCTTTATGTACATTGAACCCTCTGTAACGGGGGATGGCTGGGGTCCTGGCGCACTTTATATAAGCCACCCCCTCCTCCTATACAAGGGTTTGCATCCCCTGTAACACACATACACCCATATTCCAGTCGACAGCCTCCGAGCACCAAGACGTAGGGCTTTTACCTCCTCCGAGAGGGGCCTGAACACGTAAAACTTGTGCGTACAATCTTGCCTTAGCTAGGACCATGCCTCCTGCTACGTACACCCTACTCTTACTGTCAGGCTTAATACCACGATAGTTGGCGCCCACCGTGGGACAGGTGTCTTAGCGACTTCCGGTGAGGTTGCAGTTTTTCCGGCCTTCATCAACATGGTTTCTTGCGGCGGTCTAACTATGGGGCACGAGATCCGACTCGGTGCACTCGTCTTCATCGCCGACGACTCCGCCTGGCTCCAGGAGGCCCCCCTGGACGCCGAGGCCCTTACCGTCTGCGGGGCGATGCACTTCCGCGCGAGTGCCTGTGCTGTCCTTCTCCGGCAGCCGTCGACTCAGTATCGGCCGGCTCCCTCATCATTCGCTCTCCCCGCTACGTGCTGTCGCAAGTAGTCCGGTCGGTCGCGGATCCAGCGGTGGTGAAGCATGCGGTGGCTCGCCCGTTGGCCACCCCCCAAGTCGCGGAAATCGAGCCCGATGAATACCTCTACGGGCCGGTCGATCTGTCGACTAGTTCCTCGGACACACTTTCCGAGTGCGGGAGCAGTGACCCCGCGACAGATGTCCTCATGGTCGGCTCCCATTGCAGCTCACCTGGGTACTCTCGCAGCAGTGGCAGTGTCAACAACGATAGTCAGTCATATGATCACGACGAGTATGTGCCTTAGGCCCTCACTGCGGAGCAAAGGGAAGAGTTGTGCCGCCATAACATCGAAGCGCTTCAGACCCCCATCTTAGGGGATACTTCCGAGGCTCGGGCCCTAAAGGCTGTGCGTCAATCCACCTTGGCCGAGCGCACGCGTCTGGAGAACCTTTAGCATTCACTCGACGAGCATGCCGGCCTGTTGGTTCCAGAATCTAGTCGACGGTAGCGACAGTTGTTTCCTCCTGAAACCCAGGTATATCGCACTCCAATTCAAAATCTCACAGCTGCAGCCCGTATAGCAGAATCAATTCAACCGTCCCAATCGGAGGCCGAAAGAGGCTTGCTACAGATTCGAGTGCTCCTCAGGGCAGCAGGCGAGCAAAATTCAGCCTTTTCTTATTCGCGCAACAGAATTCACAGCATGTCCGTGGTGGCAGACACAGTCCTGTCGGCTCACAGCCCAAGATCGCCACTGCGGCATGAGGGTCAAGTGCAGCATCTGGGTCGGAACTATGATCAGTATGACCGTCGACTCGGCCGTGATGACCGTCGTCGAGTGCCTTCGCCACCTCCGAGGAGCGGATCGTATGCGCCCCAGCGGTAGGATGACAGGCGCCGCATGGTGATGAGCGAAGTATCCCAATCGACCCTAGAGAGCCCGGATTTGATGCAAGATCAATTCTTGTGCAAGGTCAAGTCGACAAAAATCGGGCGCACAGAGAAGGACAGACAAAGATCGTCCGAGTGGCAGCTGAGTACATGTTTCTGGGCCTGAATATTTCAGTAGGGCCATCAGGGCCGCTGAGATCCCTCCCAACTTCAGGTTGGTAGTAGGGGTAAGCAAGTTCACTAGTGAGTCAAAGCCAGGTATTTGGCTAGAGGATTACCGTGTGGCTGTGCAAATTGGTGGTGGCAATGATGATGTAGCCATGAAGCACCTCCCCCTGATGCTGGAGGGCTCAGCCAGAGCCTGGTTGAATCAGTTGGCTCCTGGTAGCATATTCAGTTGGGAAGAATTGACCCGAGTGTTTGTCAGGACTTTTGAAGGCACTTGCAAACGACCTGCCGGGCTGGCGGAATTGCAGCATTGCATCCAGAAGCCTAATGAGACTTTGAGAGATTACATCCAGAAGTGGACGACTCTTCATCACACCGTGGAGAATGTATTTGAACATCAGGTAGTCTGCACCTTCAAGGAGGGCATTTGGTATAGAGAGCTTAACCTAAAATTCGGTCGGACATGAGACATGTCTTCGGCTCAGATGATGGAAATAGCTCGTCGGTATGCTAACGGCAAGGAAGCAGACCGACTCCGAAGTGGCAAAAATAAACCAGTCGCCCAGGACGATGGAGGAGGAAATTCCAGTCGAAAACAGAAGCGTAAAGCCGAACTGTAGCTCTTGGTGAGGCCGCGATCGTGAACCAAGGGAAGAAGAAGGGGAAACCTAAGGGTCCTTGGATCCGAAGAAAGTGAAGCATCAAGTGGGAAATGATATGCTTGATTTGCCGTGTCATATACACACCAAGAAGGATGAAGAGGGGAATTTCATCTTCCCCAAGCATACCACTCGACAGTGTAGACTCCTGATTCAGAGCTCCCGAGAGGGTCAGCCCAACAAGAAAGAGAAGGAATCTGATAAGGACGAAGACAAGGAAGAAGATAGTGGCTACCCAAATATCAATTCCACTTTGATGATTTTTGCTGACGTCAAGAGCAAGAGTCAACTGAAAGTTATCAATAGGGAAGTAAACACGGTTTCTCCGGCAACAACGACGTACTTGAAGTGGTCAAAGAATCCCATTAAATTTGACCAGTCCGACCATCCGGTGCGCATTGGTACCCCTGGGCGACAATCGTTGGTGGTCGACCAAGTTGTTGAAGGCACTCGACTGACCAAGGATTTGATGGACGGCGGTAGTGGTTTGAACATCTTGTATGCTGAGACCCTCCGTGGGATGGGCATTCCGATGTCCAAGCTGAGTGAGAGCAACATGCGATTCCACAGTGTCATCCATGGGAAGAAAGCCGACTCACTCGGTTAGATCACTCTTGATGTGGTTTTTGGAGATTCAAACAATTACCGCAACGAAAAGTTGACATTTGAGGTGGTGGATTTTCACAGTGCCTACCATGCTATTCTGGGCAGACCTACATATGCTCGTTTCATGGCTCGACCATGTTACGTGTACGTCAAGTTGAAGATGCCTCGTCCGAAAGGCATGATCACAGTCAATGGAGATCGGCAGAAAGCGGAAGAGTGCTTCTAGAAGGGCTCGAAGATTGCTGATGAATAAATGGCAACAGTGGAAATGGAAGAATATTAGAAGAATGCAGATCTGAGTGATTTGTTGCGAGCCAAGAAACCCGCCTCCGAGTCTGTGTTTCAGTCGGCCGGAGAGACAAAGCCTGTGCATATGAATCCGACTGATGCCAACACTGCTCCGACTTACATCGCAACAACACTCGACAACAAATAGGAAGAAGCACTCATCCAGTTCCTCTGTGAGAACTGGGACATCTTTGCATGGAAACCATCTGACATGCCGGGTGTACCCAGGGGACTGGCTGAGCACCGTTTGCGAGTCGACCCAAAAGCAAAACTTGTTAAAGAGCATCTCCGTCGGTCCGCCGCAGAGAAGATAATGGCAATTGGCAAAGAGGTGGATTGTCTTCTGGCAGCTGAGTTCATCCGTGAGATATACAACTCCGTGTGGATCGCCAATGTTGTCATGGTCCCCAAGAAGGACAAGTCACTCCGCATGTGTATTGATTTCAAACATATCAATCGGTCCTACCCGAAATACGACTTCCCTCTCCCCCGCATCGATCGAATTGTTGACTCGACCGTGGGGTGTGAGTGTTGGTCCTTTCTGGACGCATATTCCGGGTACCATCAGATCCGACTATATGGACCAGATGAAATAAAAATAGCCTTCATCACCCCATTCGGGTGTTTTTGTTATGTTACCATGCCTTTTGGCCTCAAGAATGCCGGCGCCATGTTCATGAGCATGATTCAGAAGTGTCTGATCAAACAGATCAGTCCGAATGTGGAAGCATACATGGATGACATCATGGTCAAGTCACGGAAAGGTTCTGACCTACTGACTGATCTCACTGAAAAGTTTGCAAACTTGAGAAGTTATGATACCAAGCTTAACCCGTCAGAGTGCACATTCGGAGTCCCAGGTGGAAAGTTACTCGGTTTCCTTGTTTCCGAACGAGGGATCGACGCAAACCCAGAAACGCTCAGCACAATCCTCTGAATGAAACGCCCCGTGCATGTGCACGACATTCAGAAGCTTACTGGTTGTTTGGCTGCATTGAGTCAATTCATCTCGCATCTCGGTGAAAAGGCATTACCTCTTTACCGATTGATGAAGAAGTGTGACAAGTTCGAGTGGAATCCTGATGCTGAAGCGGCGTTTGAAGAGTTCAAAGCCATGCTTTCCACCCAGCTGGTGCTTTCTACCCCCAGTCAGCAAAGAGTCTCTGTTATTGTATATCGCAGCCACTAGACAAGTTGTCAGCACAGTACTCATGGTCGAGCGGGAAGAAGAAGGCAAGGCCTACAAAGTTGATGTTGTTGTCGCCATCTATCAGAACTCGGGAGAAGCAGCAAGTCCGCCTCTCGATGGAGAAAGTGGGGTCTAACACCGGCGTAGCCACCCGGCATGGGAATCATGGCTGGATAGTCCTTTTGGCTCCAGGTGATGGGCTTCTTAGACCAGTGCATGAACTGGGAGATCTCAGGAACAATGGTGTTCACCTCACGGTGTTGCTGCCGCTTGATGCGCTTGTCATTGGCTTTGCTCGCGAAGACGATGTAGGCTGCGTGTGCGTTGGGTTTTTCGTCTTGGAGCTTGCCGGCAGGACGGGCCGGCTACTAAGGAGCCGGACCTGCAGGCCGGGAGGAGGAGGTAGCAGAGCCTCTCCCTTGGCGATTCGGGCGAGCCAGTTGCCTCGCCGAGTCGTATGGTTGGACGGCTTCTTGCCGCTATGGAACTTGCACGGGGTATCGAGGGTCTACTCGAAAGAGAGGGCTGCGTGCCAAGCACCATTGTTGCGTTGCTAGCGCTTGGGGCCAGGCTAGCCTGCCTGCTTCTGGTCCTGATCCTCAACGGTAGCCACCTACCGGTTATTGGTAGCCGGCTCTGGGGCATTGCGCTTGATGTTGTTATTGTTCGGCTACTGATGTTGGCTGGAGTCGCCAGTCGGTGCCGGGGTATTTGGCGAGACCATCTTTTCGGATGCGTCAACCCGGATCTCTGACTTCATGGAGGAGTCGGCCGTAGCGTACTTGTCCTTTATCACCAGGAGCTCATCCAGAGTGGTCGGCTCGTCACACAAGAGCTTGTGCTTGAGCAGGGTGACCTCTCAACACCCGACGGTGAAGTACTTGATGGCTTGCACCTCGTGCACCCCCTCGCAGGAGTTGCACAGCTCAGCCCAACGCGTCAGGTAGTCGCGAGCGGACTCGGTTGGCCCCTGAACACACATGGAGAGCTGGCGAGGCTTGGGGGGCTGCTTGTAAGTGTTGTTGAAGTTGCACACAAAAGCTCTGTTGAAGTCCAACCAGTTGTTGATGCTGTTGGGCTTGAAGCCGTTCAGCCATGTCCGGGCTGTGCCCTGCAACATAAGCGGAACATACTCCACGGAAACGCGCTTGTTACCGTTGGCTATGTTGACCGCCATGGTGTAGTCGATGAGCCAGTCCTCCGGCTTCACAGTGCCGTTGTACTTGGGAGTATCGCGAGGCAGCGAGAACCCTTTGGGGAAGGGCTCGTCGCAGATGCGGGGCCCGAAGCAGGCCGGGCGGACTGCGTCTTCGTCTTCCATTGCTTGGGACCGAGCCAGCTGCTCGATCCATTGGCAGGTGTCATAGTCACCGACTCGCGGGCCCAGCTAGCCCCCAGAGTCGGATGATCAACCAGCGTCAGAGAACCCAACCTCTCCCTTCAAGGAGGCAGGCGTTCATCCTGCTGACGCCGGGCCTTCGAGTTTGGGGGACCCTGCTAGCTGGCCACGCCTGTATGCTGAGAGCGTCGGCTAAGGCCAGGCACATCCACCGGGTTCTGGTTGCGGCCGCCGCCACTATGGGACCGGGAGGTCGCTCCGTGTTCGAGGTGGGCCTCTGGGTTCTCGGCCTACTTGTCGGCTGCCAGCACAAGGTTGCAGGTGTCTTGATGCATGTTCGCATCGTTTAGGAGCTCTTGGAGACGCTCCATGTGAGCGCGCCGCTCGTCGCCCTCCAGATTTCGAAGGTCTTCTCCTACCGCCTACACATCGCGCAGGTTCTGCGCCGGGGTCTCGTAGATCGGGCGTCCGACTCCCAGCATGGTGGCCATGGCCACGCCGCGTTGCCGGATTGCATTGGCCCGGCTGGGCTCAGCAGCAGCCGGCGTGCCGCCAGAGATGCGGTCGATCTCGCGCTGGTTGGCTTCCGCATTGCGCTGCATGGCCGCCAGCTTGCTGGCGTTATCGAGGATCTTGACGCGGATCACTTCCAGCGCCGTAGGATCAGTTTTGTGATCGACAGGAGTAGCCAAGTCCTGCATTGCTGCTCGCAATGGGTCCTCAGTGACTCAGTCGGCAGGCTGGTTGTCACCAATGACCATCACCTTCACAAAGATGTCGGCATCAAGCGCGTCGGCAGGGACGTTGCTGGCGACGGGAGGGAGTGGGTCATCGACGACCACCATGTCGTTAGGGAAGGCATCGGTAGAAACCGCATCAGAGTCGACAAGCATCTCGATGGTCTCGATGAAAGGGTTAGTGGAGCCAACGGACCCCACGTCAGAGGGCGGCTCATCAGAGATGGTGAGCTTCTCGAAGAGCTTGGAGAGGGGTTCGATATAGTTGTGTGCCTCTACGTCGGAGGCGGGCACGTTAGAGAGGCTGACCTTGCTGCTGAGGTCGGCAAGGAAGCTCACGGGGCAGGTTGTTCCTACATCAGGCGGCACACTATGGCAAGCGCTAGCGAACGCGCCGGGCTGGCTGATCGGGCCGGTCGCAACATGCTCGCTGGGGAGGAAGAGGGTTCCCGTCGAGAACATGTCTCCGGCCGACGCCGCAGATTACCCCACGGTGGGCGCTGATGTTTGCTTGAACTACGTCAGTATTTCCCCAAAGAGGAAGGGATGATGCAGTACATCAACAGTAGGTATTTCACTCAGTGTGAGACCAAAGTTATCGAACAAGTAGGAGAATCACACAACACTACGTGAACAACACCTGCACACAAATAACAAATACTCGCAACCAGACGTATTAAAGGGTTGTCAATCCCTTTCGGGTAACGGTGCCAGAGATTGGCAAACATAAGTCAAAGAGTTGCAAATATTGATAGACTGAACGCCAAATAAAATAAAGTGCAGCAAGGTACTTTTGTATTTTTGGTTTAATGGATCTGAAAATAAAAGCAAAGGAAAATAGATCGCAAAGGCAAATATATTAAAGAAGAGACCCGGGGGGGCGTAGGTTTCACTAGTGGCTTCTCTCGAGAAAAATAGCAAACGGCGGGTGAACAAATTACTGTTGGGGAATTGATAGAACTTCAAATAATCATGACGATATCCAAGCAATGATCATTATGTAGGCATCACGTCCAAGATTAGTAGACCGACTCTAGCCTGCATCTACTATTATTACTCCACACATGGACCGCTATCTAGCATGCATCTAGTAGACAAGATCTATTTATGTAGAAATAGACCCCATCTTGTTATCCTTAAAGGCAACAATACATACGTGTCAATTCCCCTTCTGTCACTGGGATCAAGCACCGTAAGATCGAACCCATCACAAAGCACTTCTTCCCACACTACTAGAAAAAGGGCTATAGATGATATGGCCACTAATGGCGCACCAAACATGTAGTGCGCCACTACTATATATTAATGGCGTACCATGTGTTGGTGCGCCATTAGTGTCCAACTACTAATGGCGCACCACATCCATGGTGGCCATTAGTAACAATTTATTTTTTCATTTTTTTCAAAACTAGTAATGGCACACCAGTGGATAGTGCGCCATTACTAGTTAAACTAGTAATGGCGCACCACATCCACGGTGCGCCACTAGTAATTGTTTTTCAAAAAAAATTAAATTTTTATTTCAATTTTTTAATTTTTATTTCAAAACTACTAATGGCGCACCAGTGGATAGTGCGCCATTACTAGTTAAACTAGTAATGGCGCACCACATCCACGGTGCGCCACTAGTAATTTTTTTTCATATTTTGTTTCTTTTTTTTCCAAAACTAGTAATGGCGCACCGTGTGTGTGGTGCGCCAAAAATTCCACCGAATGC
>LR738714.1:179969648-180011109 GCA_902687465.1 Secale cereale | reverse complement strand
CCCCCCCCCCCGTGGACCGCCTTTTCAGCTAAAAAAAGAAAATGATGGAAATGTAAAAAAATAAAAGAAAATAAGTTTCCCATGTGATATGTGGTCTACTTGTTGGGAAAATTTACAAATATGAATTTCGACTTTATTTGCAAAATATCTCTGGAATTTGTAAAATGGGCATAACTTTTGCATACGAACTCGGATTAAAAAGTTTTTATACGCAAAATCATCTACTCGAAAAGTTACATCGGAATTTAATTGGGGGAACCTTGTTAAACATTTTCAAAATCCCCAAAAACCTAACAGAAAAAAAGTTATGGGGCTTTTAAGATCTAGAGGGAAAAAATTGAAAAAAAAATCAAACTTACTAGTGGCGCACCGTTTGCTAGGTGCGCCACTAGTAACAGAAAAAAAAAATTGGTTTTGACTTTTTTTCCAAAATATGATACATAATATGACCGGGAAGTTTGAAATATTTTTTCAAAATTTCATCATACTCATGAACATGAACAAAGTCCTACACATCAAGAAGGTTTAATAGGATTGATATGATAGATTTATCAACAAGTGCGTGTGAAGTGAGCTGGTGCTGGGGTTGGATAGAACTGCGAAGTTAATCGTGCTCGGGCTGGAGTAGTGTGAGGATGGGTGACCTTTCGGGGAGTTTGACCACAGAGTGCGATTTGACTTGATATTAAGCATATTGACCCGAGATTAAGCCATAGTGACCTCAGATTAAGAAAAAAACGAAAAAAAAATTAAAAATATGAAAAAAGTACCACTTCTATGTGGTGCGCCATTAGTATACCAGATACTAATAGCGCATTGTGGGCTATACTAATGGCGCACATGTAGTGCGCCATTAGTAGCGAAAACATGTGCGCTACTAGCAGCCATTTTCCTAATAGTGCCATTGCAAGATAAATAGATCAAGTTGGCCAAACAAAACCCAAATATCGGAGACGAAATACGAGGCTATAAGAAATCGTGCATATAATAGATCAACGAAGACTCAAAGAAATTCCGTGGATAAAAAGATAGATCTGATCATAAACTCAAAGTTCATCGAATCCGAACAAACACACCGCAAAAAGAGTTGCATCATATGGATCTCCAAGAGATCATTGTATTGAGAATCAAACGAGAGAGAGGAAGCCATCTAGCTACAAACTACGGACCCGTAGATCTACAAAGAACTACTCATGCATCATCGGAGAGGCACCATTAGACATGATGCACCCTTCCGCGATGGTGTCTAGATTGGATCTGGTGGTTCTGGAACTTGCGTCGGCTATAATTGATTTTCGTCAACTCTTCTAGGGTTTCTGCCTCCAGGCATGCCCTGGTGGATTGTGCTCCCCTCCGAGCACCCCCAGACGCTTCTCCGTCCCACTGGCTTGTAAAAATCCACAAAAAGTTTCGCTGCGTTTGGACTCCGTTTGTTATTGATTTCCTGCGATGTAAAAAACATGCACAAAACAACAACTGACACTTGGCACTATGTCAATAGGTTAGTACCAAAAAATGATATAAAATGATTATAGAACATCCAAGAATGATAATATAACAGCATGGAACAATAAAAAATTATAGATACGTTGGAGACGTATCAGCATCCCCAAGCTTAATTCCTACTCGTCATCGAGTAGCTAAATGATAAAAACAGAATTTTTGATGTGGAATGTTGCCTAACATGTCATATCATATTCTTTTATTTATAGCATGGTCATTTGGACTTTTATATGGTTGACAACAATAGTCTAGTTTTGACATGAGACTTAAATACTCAAGCATATCAACAAGCAACCACGTCTTTCAAAATATCAATACTAAAGCAAGTTATCCCTAGCGCATCATGCTCAATCATTGATCCATTCATGCAACACATCCAAATATTAGCTACATCCAATTCTCAAGTGCGATAATAGTGTTTTGTAGTTGGTGCTTTATAAGAGAAGATGGAGACTCAAAATAAAAATAAAAATTGCATAAAGTAAAAGATAGGTCCTTCGTAGAGGGAAGTAGGGATTTGTAGAGATGACAGAGCTCATAGCTATAATTGAGAGATAAAATTATTTTGGGTGGCATACTATTCCCACCAACGAGAACGACATAGAGTTCCGAACACTTTCCACACTAGATGCATCATAGGCGGTTCCCAAACATAAAATAAAGTTTATTCCTTTTTCCATCAAACTTTCACAAGCCATGGCTAACCGTATCCACGGGTGCCCTCCATACCAACACTTTCCAAGGAATTTATTATTTGACAACATAAAGTAAATTTTATTTTTCATTTCGGGACTGGAAATCCCTATTACCGCCATACTCTTGTGCAATTACAAATGAATAAACACTCATCTTGAGAATAGCACATCCATCATAAAAAACATTAGCCGGCCCTCGCCGCTTCGTGAGCGGTACGGGCACGCAAAAGAGAAATTTATTTTCAAATTAGAGTTGACACATACAAATTTGCTTAGAACGGCTTGGAAAGACCTTATATAGGTTGGTATAGTGGAAAAAATTGGCACAACTTGGATTTTAGGAATTGGATGCACAAGTAGTATTTCTACTTAATACAAGGTGGAGGCTAGCAAGAGGTTGAGAAGCGACCAACCAAGGAATGAAAACCATCATAAGAGAAGATTAATCATAACTAACACCAAACAATGCAACACAAGTAGGATGTAATTTCATTGCATGACTATTGACTTCCGTGCGTGCATAGGCACAAAGCTTAACACCAATATTCTTACTAAAGGACAATTACTCATCAACATGACCCACATATCATCTCATCATATCTCAAAACTATTACAAGGAATCAAGTCTATTTTGTCCAATGATTTTCATGAAAGTTCTTATTATATCCTTCTTGGATATCTATCACGTTGGAACTAATTTTCAAGTGTTGGTTTTGACAAGCTCAAACTAATATAAGTGAAGATCATGAGCAGAATATTTCTTTCTCTCAAATTAATTTAAGTGAAGCAAGAGATAATTTCTTAAAAAATACTAAAGCACACCGTGCTCAGAAAGATATAAGTGAAGACTAGAGCAATTACATAGCTCATAAAAATTTAAGTGACGCATAGAGAGCTATTCTAACAAGTAATGGCATAATTTTGGCTCTCTAAAATAGGTGTGTACAGAAAGGATTCAAAATTTAAAACAAAAAGCAAAACAAGCAAAGACTCATATCATACAAGACGCTCCAAGCAAAACTCATAGTATGTGACGAATAAAAATATAGCCTCGAGTAAAATACCGATGGTCATTAGAAGAAAGAGGGGATGCCACTAGGGGTATCCCCAAGCTTAGTTGCTTCCTTCTCTTTGGATAATAGCTTGGGATGCCACGGGCATCCCCAAGCTTAGGCTCTTCTTACTCCATATTCCTTCATCCATCGTAACATCACCCAAAACTTGAAAACTTCAATCACAGAAAACTCAATAAAACCTTCGTGACATCCGTTAGTATAAGAAAGCAAATCACTACTATAAGTATTGTAGAAAACCAATTCATATTTTATTATTGCATTATATCTGCTGTATTCCAACTTTTCTATGGCAAAAACTCATCAAAGAAAACCATAGAGTCATCAAAACAAGCGCACAATGCAAAGAAAACAAAATTTGTCAAAAACAGAACAGTATGTAGTAATCTGGATATTTCGAATACTTCCGTAACTCTATTTTTTTCATAAAATAGGACCATGTGAACAATTTGTATATTAATCTTCTGCAAAAATTATCAACTCAGAAACACTCTTCTATTAAAAATGAGAATTATTTTCGTGAGCGCAAACTTTTATGTTTTTCAGCAAGATCAAATCTACTATCGCCCAACATGATCTTAAATGCTTTGCTTGGCACAAACACTAATTAAAACCACAAAAACACATCTAACAGAGGCAATATTTGGTATTTTATTGAAGACAACAAGAAAACCAAAAGGTAAAAAGATACAAGTTGGGTTGCCTCCCAACGAGCTCTATCGTTTTACGCCCTTAGCTAGGCATAATTCAAAGATCTAAGTTGTGCCATCCCTGTTTTCCAATTCCCCAATCACACACTTCTTCAAATATTTGGCATATAATTCCTCAACAAACACTCCTAGGGACAAGATCAAGGAATTTGCTTTTGTAAAAGGGGGCCTTTTATTACTTCAATAAAATTAGGATGAATACTAATCATTTTAAGATCCCCATTATTGTTACTAGAAGTAGCCCCTTTGTTCTTGCGTCTTTTTCCAGGTGTTTTTTCGATAGTATTCATGGAAGAAAAAGCGGTGCCCAAGTTATTAAAAATTTCTTCCAATTTATCAATATGAGAAGGACTTTCTTCAATTCTTTCATTGACTACGGGTTCCTTCTCTTTTAGCAATTTAAGAACATAACCCGCTTTTGACCCAAATTTGTTAGCAAGCTCATGCTTCTTTTTATCTAAATTTTCAATATGTTCTTTAGTGAGCATTCCCTTTTCGGTAGCATCTAATCTTTTCATAACATGCTGAAGAGTAAGAGTTGTGTCATTAATAATAATAGTAGGGGAACCCATTAAACTTCCCATATCATTCAAAGCATCAAGAGGAGGACACATTAAGAAATTTCCACCAGTAATCATACCAAGGACAAATCCATACCAAGTGGTGATGCCAACATAAAAAAGCGAAGAAGAACAACGGTAGATTGCTTGTGGATAGATCTATTATGAGCATTGCAAATCCTATACCAAGGATCTTTTAAATTCTCTCCTCCCCTTTGTTTAAAGTTGAGAACCTCATTCTCGGGAGTGCACGCAATTGAGGAAGAACTATCCATGACGACAAAAATAATGGCAAGCAATTTCGCACACAAAACAGATCTGACGAGAAAACAACAACGAAAAAGAGAGCAAATAAAACGACAAATTTAGTGAAGTGGGGGAGAGGAAAACAAGAGGAAAATGGCAAATAATGTAAATTGCAAGGAGATGAGATTTTTGATTAGGAACCTGGTAGATCTTGATGATGTCTCCCCGGCAACGGCACCAGAAACTCCTTTTGATGTTTGCTTGAACTACGTTGGTATTTCCCCAAAGAGGAAGGGGTGATGCAGTAAAACAACAGTAGGTATTTCTGTTAGTGTGAGGCCAGGGTTATCGAACCACTAGGAGAATCACGCAACAGTACGTGAACATCACCTGCACACAAATAACAAACACTCGAACCCGACGTATTAAAGGGGTTGTCAATCCCTTTCGGGTAATAGTGCCAAAGATTGGCAAACGGACGTGAGAGAGTTGTAAATATTGATAGATTGAAAGCCAAATAAAATAAAGTGCAGCAGGGTATTTTTGTATTTTTGGTTTAATAGATCTGAAAATAAAAGGAAAGGAAAATATATCGCAAAGGGAAATATATTAAAGAAGAGACCCAGGGGCCGTAGGTTTCACTAGTGGCTTCTCTCGAGAAAAATAGCAAATGGTGGGTGAACACATTACTGTTGGGCAATTGATAGAACTTCAAATAATCATTACGATATCTAGGCAATGATTATTATATAGGTATCACATCCAAGATTAGTAGACCGACTCTTGCCTGCATCTACTACTATTACTCCACACATCGACCGTTGTCCAACATGCATCTAGTGAATTAAGTTCATGGAAAACAGAGTAATGCAATAAGAACGATGACATGATGTGGACAAGATCTATTTTTGTAGAAATAGACCCCATCTTGTTATCCTTAATGGCAACGATACATACGTGTCGGTTCCCCTTCTGTCACTGGGATCAAGCACCGTAAGATCAAACCCATCACAAAGCACCTCTTCCCAGTGCTAGATAAATAGATCAAGTTGGCCAAGCAAAACCCAAATGTCGGATAAGAAATACGAGCCTATAAGCAATCATGTATATAAGAGATCAAAGAAGACTCAAATAACTTTCATGGATAAAAAGATAGATCTGATCATAAACTCAAAGTTCATCGGATCCCAACAAACACACCACAAAAAGAGTTACATCATATGGATCTCCAAGAGACCAATGTATTGAGAATCAAACGAGAGAGAGGAAGCCATCTAGCTACTACCTACGGACCCGTAGGTCTACAAAGAACTACTCATGCATCATCGGAGAGGCACGAATAGACATGATGCACCCCTCTGTGATGGTTTCTAGATTGGATATGGTGGTTCTAGAACTTGTGGCGGCTCAAATTGATTTTTGTCGGCTCTTCTAGGGTTTCTGGAATATTGGAGTATTTATAGAGCAAAGAGGCGGTCTGTGGGGCACCCAAGGTGGGCACAACCCACCAAGGTGCGCTTGGGCCTCCAGGCGCGCGCCCTGGTGGGTTGTGCTCCCCTCGGAGCACCCTCAGTTGCTTCTCCGGCCCACTGGATATCTTCTGGTCAAAGAAAAATCCACAAAATGTTTCACTGCGTTTTAATTCCATTTGGTATTGATTTCTTGTGATGTAAAAAACATGCAAAAACAGCAACTATCAGTTGGCACTATGTCAATAGGCTAGTAACTAAAAATGATATAAAATGATTATAAAACATCCAAGAATGATTATATAACAACAAGGAACATTAAAAAATTAGATATATTGGAGACGTATTAGGCGCCAACTGTCAGAGTATTCTCGCGACATGGGGACAGGATTACATCGTCGAGTCCTGGAAGCGGGAGTGGGAAAGAGCTCGGTCATGCACGGGAACGGACACGAGACTTACCCAGATTTAGGGCTCTCCGAGGATATAACACCCCTAGTCCTGCTCTGCGGGGTCTCCGCGTGTTACTATGATCTCAGGTGTACAAGTGTGCTCCTTGAGCTCTATTGCTAGAGGAGGAAGAAGGGCAGGGCCTAGCTCTCTTGCTCCTAGCTATGGTGTGAGGGAAAGGATGTTGAACCCTTTGCACGGGCGAGCCTGGGGGCTTATTGGCCTGCCCCCAGGGGTACAATAGTAATACGTCCGAGTGGTGGGACCCGAATGCTAGTGTCTTTGGTCGTCGGGTTCTCCGCCGGCCACTGGGGCCTGCCTCTGGTGGACCCCGACGACTGTCGAGAATCCGGCCGACAGGTAGGGCCCGCCGCCTGTGGGCCATGCCGATTGCATTTCACTGTAGCGCCATCCTTGCTGACTGGCGGTGTCACGCCGCGCGTGGCTACTACAGTCCCGCGCCATGCGGGAGAGTGTTCGCCTGGTCAAGGTACACTGTTTCAATGCTCCCTCGTATCCCGGGGGAGCAGGTGGCACTGTTTCCATGCTCCGTCTTGATCATGGTCGGTTGGTGCAGACTCCGAGGAGGGAGAGGCCAATAGCTAGGTGTCGTCCCGCTCCTGGGGCCGCCTGCTAGGGGTATGCCGCCTCCTGGAACACGGCCAGGAGGCCGGCCGTACGCCCAGTCGACCTGAGGGGCTTGGCCAGCCCTGATGTCTTGAAACGTCTATGGGTGCGTATGAGGCTACCCGGGGTACATAAGCCCGACAGGTGGAACCTGCATGCTCATATTAGCTCCTACATATTCTACAAAGATCTTTATCGGTCAAACCGCTATGACAACATACGTTATTCCCTTTGTCCATCAGTATGTTACTTGCTCGAGATTTGATCGTCGGCATCTTCATACCTAGTTCAATCTTGTTACCGTGTCGGTGTACAAAAAGAGGGGTATACTTTTTGTACCCCTATGATTGTGCACGGGCAGTCTGAGCCACGGGCACCACCACACCAAGCGCAGCAGGGGAGGTGAGCCAAGGTAAGACCGAAGCTCCATGGAACTGGAGCAACGCCAAGAACAAGACCACAAAGAGAAAAGGGACGAAGCGGCTTCCCCCGCCAAGATCCTTGCCGAGAACCAGTTTCAGTAGCCCTGGCAAGATCCTTGCCAGGGCCGGCTCTGGCAGCCCCGGCAAGACCCTTGCCACGACAGCTCGCCCCACGCCTACGGAGCAGATCACCGTTGAGTCCACTGCCCCCATGGGGCAATGATTCGGGAGATATCCCCGTGGTGGCATGCGGATCTTTGTGAAGACATTCAAGGACAGATGCACACACTAAGAGGACGACGACCCTTGGAGGGATCCCAGCCAAGGAGGACCACAAGGCCTCCGGCAAGCACCTTGCCGGGGATGACAGCAGGCGCCGCGGCAAGACCCTTGCCGGGGGCCCCGGCAAGGCCCTTGCCGAGGACACCCGCAGGGCCACCGTCAGGCCTGTGCCAACTGAGTTTCCACCGCCCCATGCAGCTGCCAACCCAACCAGCTGGGTAGGCTCCTGCGTGGCAACATGCAGATCTTCGTGGAGACCTGCTGTTGCACCACCTCAGCTGCCTGCCTGCCTGCCTACATGGCACCTCAGGAACCACTGGCCAGGGCGTGTGTCAACACAAGGAGGAGCGGCGACGGACAAGACGGGCGTCTCCCCTCGTCCCAGATAAAGCAAGGACACCTAAGCCAAGCGCATTAAATGCGCCTTGTCCAGTAATGTGAGGTATAACCTCACATCACTATACTCTTTCCACCTCCTGTGTGCCACTGTGGCAACCCCTTTTTCCTATAAAAGGAGGCCCGAGGCGACTAGGAGAAGGATTCGGCTTTTTAGAACTCCTAACGACTCGGCTTTCGGAGCTCCTCACTAGCTGAAGAACACAAACATATAATCCACCAAAGCAGGAGTAGGGTTTGACGCATCTTTGCGTCCCGAACCTGGATAAAGGAACCGTGTGCTAAGTGTTAGATCCGCCCTTCTCTCAACCCCGCGCCCCGCAACCGTAGTAGGGATTCTTGTGATCCCATAGGTGTCGATCCAAATACACCGACATCTTTGGCGCACCAGGTAGGGGAAGGAGTTGTGAGAATCGGCTCCAGCAGATGGCCCAACGCTCTTTCGTCTTCATGGCCCTTTAAGAAGGAAGGAGGCTGCAAGACCTGCGTTCGAGCGGCTACAAATAGAAGCTAAGTTACATCGAACCTTGGATATTTCTATCCTATTATTTAAGGTTGTTATCCTCGGATCTGTCGTTCTTTGTGCAAAAAGAAACCTGGACGCAAATGGGGCCCTTCCCGATCGGCAACGCCCTTGCTCTTTTTCGAGTCCACTCGACAGTTCAAACGGCTGCATTGGAAACGGTAGGGTAGCCTTCCGCAATTGGCAAGGCTCTCGACTCTGACTCGAGTCAAACTCGATAGTTCGAGCGGCTGCATTAAGGGCGGCAAGGTGGCTCACCCGGCAGCACGCTCGCCCAGCAGGCCAATGGGGACCCGTCCCCAAGACGCCGCCTTGGGTTTTTCGCGCCGGCAAGCCTACCCAGCTAGCGTAGGGTGGACACACAATGAGGCAGCAAACAGGAAAATAACATGCATCATTCTAAAGATATTTCAAAGTTATATTACATCATGTCATCACTGCGGTTCGAACTAAAGATAAAATTTGTCTTGGTCATGAACCTACAGCGGCGAAGAAGAACGGGATGCCTAATCCCGGCGCTGGCCCTCCACCCTCTTGATTTCGTAGATGCGGCTGATGACGGGCTTGATGCGCTCCTTGAGCGCTGTGAGGTCAGCATCCTCCGGCAAGCTGTCCATCGCGGCTTCGAAGTTGAGGGCAGGGTTCCAAAACACCATCTTGGTGAGGACCTTGGTCATGACCCCCCAGCAAAGCCGCCGGGCCTCCCCGGCGAGCGTGGCCGTTCTGTTGGAGTGAAGATCAGTCAAGGCACTAAGGATGCCCTCGAAGAACAGGGTCAGCTTGGCATTGATGGACCCGCTCCACTCAAGGGCATACCTCATGTTTGGCATCCCCATGAGGGCCAACTGCGAGGTAACCCTGCCGGCGATGTCCTCCAGCCGGTTGATCCACCTGTTCTCGCCCGCCACATATTCTTGGTGGGAGGCGCCCTCGTCCGACCGCAGCTGCTTCTCCTCCTCCAGGCTCTTGGTCAAGGCCTCCTCCCGAGCCGAGCTCTCCGACAACATCCTCTCGAGATTCTCCAGCCTCATCTTGAGATCTCTGATGGAGTCTTGCGCCTCGGAGAGCTCCACAGCCCTGCTCCTCGGGAACTTGTGGCAGCGCTGATATCCTCCTTGTCGTCCTTGCGGTCTTCGGTCTCGTTGCACCAATGAGGAAACCTTTTCCCCGCTCCTCGGGAACTTGTGGCTGCGCTATCCCCCTTGCAACGAAATGGTAACTGCGCCGCTAACGGGCGCTGGCACCCGCTGGCGTGGTGCGTCGCTGCTGACATCACTGCCTCCTCCTGAGGCAAGCTTGGCCTTGGATTCTCCGCCCCTCCGGAATGCCTTGCCGAGGACGCTCCTGAGGAGGTCTTGACGTCATTCTCCTCGCGAGGCCTGGCCCCTCGCGAGGGTCTTGAGCAGCTGGTCGATCAGCTGGGCCGTACCAGGCCGCATGTAGGAGCGCATCGCGGCCCGCAGACAGGCAAGTCTGGGTACCCTAGTTCCCAGAATGCCGACAATAGCCCCCGGGCCCAAGGTGCGCACGGAGTTGGCTTCGGGGCAAAGCCTTAGGCGAGGACGAAGCGCCGCGGGCCCTAAAAGGCGGCGGGCCAGGCCGGCGCGCGATTTGTTGGATGGGACGTGGCAACTCCACTTCCCACGCAATCTTGGCGATCGTGCGACTTGACAACTCCTTGGAGCGGGTGACGAGGGAGTAATGGCTGCGACACCATTGGCTGGCGGTTGGGCTCCTCCGCCCTATAAATGGGGCTAGGGGGGAAGCCCCCAGGCCATTTTCAAGCCAACACCGTCTTCTGCTTGCTTGTCCTTTGCTCTCCCTCCCCGTCACGAGATCTTCATGGCGCCGCCAAAGAAGCCATCTGCCGCGGAGAAGGGGAAGACCCCGAAGAATCCAGTCCTGCTGCCGCCAAATAGGGGTCACGGTCGTCCCCACAAGCATGCCGCCGCGCCCGCAGCGTCTTCTCGGGGAGGCGGGCGTGGCCCTTTGAGTTCTGTTGTGGCCGCCGGTGGGCAGCACCGGGCATCCTCCCGTGGCGAAGGTGGTCGCGGCCGTGGAGGAAGAGGGGGCATGCAAAGGTGCCTGCTGGTCGCGCGCCCTCCACGCCCATAGTTCCATTCCTTCGATGTCTCGTCGGAGTTCATTGTGTGGGCGGAGAGGCCCGGTGGCTCATGGCTCAGGCTTCCCGGCTTATTTGGCGACGTGCTCCCGGCCGAAGGCCTTGGGGGCATATGGCTGCAGGTCGACGGTTGTTGCAGCGGTGCATCCTGGGTGGAGGTTGAGGTGGCTCCTTCGGGCGATGTGTTCTTGGAGCGTGGCTGGTAGTCATTTGCCCGCGTGCGCAGGCTGCAGGGGAGGTGTGCGCTCCACTTCAGGTACAATGGCGTCTCCACGATGTTCGTCGAGGTCTTCTCAGAGGAAGGGAGGCGCCTCGGGTGCTGTCCCGAGGCTGACGACGAGGAGGGCGGAGACGTCCAGAGGAGCAGTTCCTCCTCCGAAGACGGCCTCAGTCCTAGGCGTCGTGAGGCCCCCCTATGTGGCAGCAGCAGCTCCTCCAGCAGTGGCGGCCGCGACAAACCACCACGCCGCGGAGCTCGATACGGCGTGTGGAGGGGATCGCCGCGCCGCTGCCGCTCGGTGAAGCCGGAGGAGCCGGAGGATTCCGACTAAGCGGGAGCGGCTTCTGCTTCTTCTCCCTTCTTTTCCTTCACGTTTTTTTTGCATCAAAGTTTCAAGTTTCCTTGAGGAGGTGTGTAATGGGTTGTGACGTATGTAATAAGCGGGAACTCGTCGTCATGCTTTTGTTGCTTTGAATGAAGTCAATTAGCTTTTATGCGTCGCGCCATCCTGAGGCGGAGTCCTCCCAACTCTGGCATCATGAGCCCCTTCGGGTCGTGAGGAGGTGGCCGGGTCCGACTCGTATAGCCCTTGAGTGGGGGTCAATCGCTGAAATCTGCTGAGAGTGCCGAGCGCGGGTTAGAGCACCAAAGCCTGAGCGGCTCGGTAGGTTGCGTGGGCTGAGCAGCCCTGGGCCGGAGCCTGAGCAGGCTTGGGCAGGCGAAGTCATGGGGCCACGATGGACGAGGTCCGGTGACCGACCATGCCCCAGCCCCCACGCGCGAGGCGCGTGAAGGAGAGCGAGTGGCATAGGTGAGCTTAAAGCTGGCGAGAAATATCCAAACACAAAACTCTCAACGAAACGCAAGAAGCGCGGGAAACACGAGAACTTCATAGCATGGGGTAGAGGAAGGGCTGATAGCCAAGGAAGTAGAAAAGGCTGACAGCCAAACACCAAGCAAAAAGGAAAAAGGTCACGTCTGACCCCTACACTACGTCTTCTTCCCAACGTGGAGCTAAGGACTTCCACTGGGGCATGGGTGGGTGTCACAACCCTAGTTCTGGTATGCACTAGGCTAGTCTTGATGTTTGCATCATGTTTAAAATTCAAATGAATTTGAATTGAGGACATGTGAAAGCCTCAGAAATATTTTTGAAAATGACCCAGATAAAAATTGCTCCAAAAAGGTCCAAGAAAATGTTCATGTTGCTCTCTGAAAATATTGGTTAGAGATAAAAATCAAACCAATATTTTTACGAACTCATAAATATTTATTTGGGGCATTTGGAATTAATGCAATAACTATTTGCATTGGATATATATGTATTATATTTTTAATATATGTCCAATAATTCTGGATTTTGTGTGGGGCTTTGGAATACTCCTTCTAGTCCCTACAAAAAATTGTCATAAGTTTTTAAATGATTTAGTTTAAATCAAACAAATGTCAGAAATAGAAAAGAAAACAAAAAAAGGGAAAACCCTTACCTGTGCTGGCCCAGCACTGTGCGGCCTGGCCGGCCCAGTTGGCCAGCCTAGCCCACCTGCCCTCCCCTGTCATCTTCCTCGCGCCAGTAGGCGAGGCGCGTGCCCGACGCGCGCGCACGGCGAGTGCGCCACGCCATCAGCTGCCTGCCTGCGTCCCCGGGACAGCAGGACGCCGCGTTTCTTCTCCTCGGTGCCATCCGGATCGAACTCTCTCCCTCGCTCTCTCTCTCACACGATCGAGCACTGCCGTCGCTGCCGTTCGCCATTGCCGTGCCCACAGCCACGGCCTCGCCTCTCCAACTAGTCCACGAGCTTCACCGTGTCCTCCTCGTCCTCCCCGTCGAGCTGTGCGTCGCTGGACGCCCCGTGGAGTCCTCACTGCCGTCGTCTTTATCGGCGGCCGCTAGAGATCCCCTCCGCCGCTCTGCTCGCTCCGGCCCTCCTCCGAGCTCGTCGTCTGGACCGCTGCATTCCCTGTGAGCTTCCGCGTCGAACCCCCCCTTCTTTCCCCCTCGTTTGCGCGCTCCAGCTCTGCTCCCCGCCATGACCGAAGCTCGCCGCCGCCGGCCATGTCGCCGCCGTGGCCAGAGCCACCGCAGCTCACTGCCGAGCGCGTCACCACCTTCGCCACATCGCCAGGAGCTCGTAGAACCCCTCGGCTGCCCCCCCCCCGTGCTTCTTAGCACCAAAACCGCTTACGCCCGAACGCCGGCCGCCGCCTCGAGCTCCTTTTCAGCGAGCTCCGGCCGCCTTAGCTGCTGATGCTTGCTGGAACGGACGTGGGTGAGCTCAAGCTCCCCGTAGCTGCCCTCCGCTGCTCGTTTGGTTGCCGGTGCGGCGATCCCGAGCCCTCCGCCGCGTCTATGGACGCCTGCGTCGAGCCGCCGGCGGGTCAACCCCGTCTGACCAAGGGTTTGACCTCCCCTGGCTCACTGACGCGTGGGCCCGGCCTGCCAGGTGATTAGCTTAAGGCTAATCACCAACTAATTAACCCTCCCTGACACTCACCAGTGGGCCCCAGCGCCACTAACCCTTTAATTAATTCAGTTTAATATTTTGTTTAACCCTGTGTCACTGACGTGTGGACCCCACATGTCAGGTTTGACCTGAGTCAGTGCTGCTGACTTGCTGACGCAAGCATGACGCAGTGCTGACGCAATAAACAATTTTCTGGAATAGTTTTTGTTAGAAAAATCCTGAAAATTGTTTAAACTTCAAAAAATCACAGAAATTCAACCGTAGCTCAGAATGAAATAATTTATATATGAAAATTTATCAGAAAAATTCAATCTATCCATGTGTACTAGTTTCATGCATGATAAACCAACTTATACTTGCTGTATAGGTGAAAACACATAAATGGCACTTTTAAATGTTAAATTTGGAATTGCATTTGAACCCTTGGTTCAAATGGACTTCTTTCAAATGGAATGCTAGTTGCATTAGCTCAAATAACATAACATCTTCATGCCATGTTCATGCATCATATTGTTGCACATGCTTGTGTGTGATTGTCGGCACCGTTCTTCTCGATAGGTCCAGCTCCGGAAACCACTCCGGAGTACGTGTCAGAGGAGCAGTGTTCTCCATGTTGTTATACTAGGCAAGCAAACCCCCTTGTTCATTTAAGCTGTCGGGGCCCCGATCCTAAGTCACACCGGTCTAGCATGTAACACACCATATCACCTTGCGGCCTCACGCACGGTATCCCCACGGGTGCCACCTTACCTGGCCCGGGACTATTAGCGCATTTTGGCTCACGCATATGATAGTGTCGCTAGCATCCATATGACAGAGAACCCGGGCCGACATGACTAGTTATAAACCAAAAGTGGCACTAAATTACAAAGACAGGCATACATGACCCAGCAACGAACGTGTGGGTCATCAATGTGTGAACCCAAGTCGTATCAAGCTACAAGGACTTAAAGGAATAACGCGTGACATTTCCCCTAAGGGACAGACACAGGAACGAAGAAGGACACATGCCGGTCGGCCTAAGTGTTCCGGAGCAGTAGCAAGCTACCAAGGCTCAGTGGAAGCACTAAGAGACATTTCCCTGTAAGATAGGCTACCAAGGGTAAACAACTAGGTGTCGGATCCCACACATACCAAGCATTTCAATAACATACACACAATATGCTCGATATGTGCAAATACAACATGGCATCACAACAAGACTCTAAGAAACAAAGTATTTATTCATTAGGCTCCGAGGAGCCAGATATTACAAACATGGGTCTCATGACCCAACATTCAGAGCATACAAGCAACAAGCGGAAGCACAACATGTCTGAGTACAGACATCTACAAATGAAAAAGGCTGGAGAGCCTGACTATCTACAACACTTATCCAAGAACGTAGCTGAGGTAACAAGCTACTTGTCGAAGTCCAGGCGGATCTACTAGTGAGACAGCAGTCTCATCTGCAAAACATAAATTAAGCAGACATGAGTACAAAGGTACTCAGCAAGACTTACATCAGATCCTATCATACATGCAGTTGTATCAAGAAGGTATAGTGGGGTTTAGTTGCAGCAAGCCAGCTTTCACTCAGTGGCTATCCTATTCTACGACTGCTGGTAACTCTTTTGAGGTGGTGCACAAGAGTCCACTAAGCACCACACAATACACCACTATGGATTCATCCCCGTCTCCCTACGAGAAGGCCATCCATAGCACTCACACTTGTCTTGAGTATTTTAGAGTATCCACTTCAAGTTGTCTATGTACCATGCAAGCATCCAAGAAGTCCATAACTGTGGACCCGACTATTCGAATAGATCATGTTAACCCTGCAGGGGTGTACTTCTTCACACACGCTCTCGCCACTTACCGCCATGTACATCTCGTGTATCTCGGCAACCTTCAAGCGGAAGCCTGGCGAGGGTGTCGGCCACGACTGGACTAACCACACAAGACTCTAGTCCAGGTTTATCGCCTATTCGGGTTCCATCCGTAAGGAGATCCGGCCGGGGTGTCGCTCATGGCCCCAAATGATGTGTGCAGGGTTCCCAAGCCCACCTCATCGGATGGATCTACGCTTGGTACACCGTGCCATAGTGCCTAGTCTGTCCCAAGCCCACCTGGCCGAGTGCCACTTGATAGACTACTAACACTACCTACAAACACCAGAAACTAGTTGCAACTCCTGGACAGAGACTAAGTCGGTTAATAAGTCGAGAGGGGCACTTAAGCATTCCAATGAGTGGTAGTAGCTGGTCATTGGACAACATACACAGAACTCCGTTCTTAGGGACGGTTCCAGTGAGACAACCCACCATGTACTCCTACATGGCCTCTCACCGCTACCTTTACCAAATCATGTTCACACACTTAACTCTCAGCATCAGAACATTTCACTGCACTCCAATTCATTCCCGATGAATCAGACCTGACACACTCTAAGAAATTGCAAGCATGGCATGGTAAGATCACAACATGGCTTCAATCAACTCCTACACATGCTAGTGGGTTTCACTATTTACTGTGGCAATGACAGGTCAAGCAGAGGAATGGGTTCAACTACTGCAGCATAAAGTAGCAGTTGAAGTCGTTGTTGTCCTAATGCAATAACAAAGAGAAGGAGCGAGAGAGGGGTTGTATAGGAATGATCAAGGGGGTTTGCTTGCCTAGTATAATAATGTGCAGAGCACTGCTCCTCTGACAGGTACTCTGGAACGGTCTCCGGATCTGGACCTATTGAGAAGAACGGTGCCGACAATCAAACACAAGCATATGCAACAATATGATGCATGAACATGGCATGAAGATGTGATGTTATTTGAGCTAATGCAACTAGCATTCCATTTGAAAGAAGTCCATTTGAACCAAGGGTTCAAATGCAATTCCAAATTTAACATTTAAAAGTGCCATTTATGTGTTTTCACCTATACAGCAAGTATAAGTTGGTTTATCATGCATGAAACTAGTACAGATGGATAGATTGAATTTTTTTGATAAATTTTCATATATAAATTATTTCATTCCGAGCTACGGTTGAATTTCTGTGATTTTTTGAAGTTTAAACAATTTTCTGGATTTTTCTAAACAAAAACAATTGCAGAAAATTGTTTATTGCGTCAGCACTGCGTCATGCTTGCGTCAGCAAGTCAGCAGCGCTGACTTATGTCAAACCTGACGTGTGGGGTCCACACGTCAATGACACAGGGTTAAACAAAAGATTAAACTGAATTAATTAAAGGGTTAGTGGCGCTGGGGCCCACTGGTCAGTGTCAGGGAGGGTTAATTAGTTGGTGATTAGCCTTAAGCTAATCACCTGGCAGGCCGGGCCCATGCGTTAGTGAGCCAGGGGAGCTCAAACCCCTGGTCAGACGGGGTTGACTCGCCGGCGGCTCAACGCCGGCGTCCACAGATGCGGCGGAGGGGCTCGGGATCGCCGCACCAGTGACCAAACGAGCAGCGGAGGGCAGCTACGGGGAGCTAGAGCTCACCCGCGCCCGTTCCAGCAAGCAACAACAGCTAAGGCGGCCGTACCTCACCGGAAACGAGCTCGAGATGGCGGCCGGCGTTCGGGCGTAAGCGGTTTCGGTGCTAAGAAGCACGGGGGGCCAGCCGAGGGGTTCTACGGGCTCCTGGCGATGTGGCGCAGTTGGTGACGCGCTCGGCAGCGAGCTGCGGTGGCTCTGGCCACGGCGACGACATGGCCAGCGGCGGCGAGCTTCGGTCATGGCGGGGAGCAGAGCTGGAGCGCGCAAACGAGGGGGAAAGAAGGGGGGGTTCGACGCGGAAGCTCACAGGGAATGCAGCGGTGCAGACGACGAGCTCGGAGGAGGGCTGGAGCGAGCAGAGCGGCGGAGGGGATCTCCGGCGGCCGGCGATAAAGACGACAGCGGCGAGGACTCCACGAGGCATCTGGCGACGCATAGCTCGACGGGGAGGACGAGGAGGACACGGTGAAGCTCGTGGACTGGTTGGAGAGGCGAGGCCGTGGCTGTGGGCGCGGCAACGGCGAACGGCGGCGACGGCACCGCTCGACCGAGTAAGAGAGAGAGCGAGGGAGAGAGTTCGATCCGGACGGCACCAAGGAGAAGAAACGCGGCGTCGTGCTGTCCCGGGGACGCAGGCAGGCAGCTGATGGCGTGGAGCACTCGCCGTGCGCGCGCGTCGGGCACGCGCCTCGCCTACTGGCGCGAGGAAGACGACAGGGGAGGGCAGGTGGGCTGGGCTGGCCAACTGGGCCGGCCAGGCCGCACAGTGCTGGGCCAGCACAGGTAAGGGTTTTTCCCTTTTTTGTTTTCTTTTCTATTTCTGACATTTGTTTGATTTAAACTAAATCATTTAAAAACTTCTGACAATTTTTTGTAGGGACTAGAAGGAGTATTCCAAAGCCCCACACAAAATCCAGAATTATTGGACATATATTAAAAATATAATAAATATATATCCAATGCAAATAGTTATTGCGTTAATTCCAAATGCCCCAAATAAATATTTATGAGTTCCTAAAAATATTGGTTTGATTTTTATCTCTAACCAATATTTTCAGAGAGCAACATGAACATTTTCTTGGACCTTTTTGGAGCAATTTTTATCTGGGTCATTTTCAAAAATATTTCTGAGGCTTTCACATGTCCTCAATTCAAATTCATTTGAATTTTAAACATGATGCAAACATCAAGACTAGCCTAGTGCATACCAGAACTAGGGTTGTGACAACTCGCCCCCACTCGAAAGAATCTCGTCCCGAGATTCATGAGTCGGCGGAAAGAAGGTGGGGTACTCCAGTCGGCGACGATCTTCAAGCTCCCAAGTAGCTTCTCTCTCGGAATGATTAGACCACTGAACCTTGAGAAACTTGATGTTATGACGTCGAGTGACACGCTCTGCTTGATCCAGAATGCGAACGGGATACTCTCGATATGTGAGGCTATCTTGGAGATCAAGGGTTTCGTGGTCCACTCCGCGGATGGGATCCGAGAAGCAACACCTGAGTTGAGAGACGTGGAAGACATCATGAACTCGAGAAAGATGTGGGGGTAGTTCCAACCGGTAGTTGACCTCTCCTCGTTTAGCGAGAATGCGGAAAGGACCAATGTAACGAGGAGCCAACTTGCCCTTGATACCGAAACGATGGGTACCCTTCAAAGGAGTAACCCGAAGGTAAGCTTTGTCGCCAACTTCATAAGCCACTTCCTTATGATGACGATCATACTGGCTCTTTTGACGAGACTGAGCTGTTTTCAAATTCCCACGAATGATGCGAACTTGCTCTTCTGCTTCCTGGATCATATTCGGTCCAAAGAATTGTCTTTCACCGGTTTCTGACTAGTTCAAAGGTGTTCGACATCTTCGTCCATAGAGAATCTCAAAAGGAGCTTTCTTGAGACTGGATTGATAGCTATTGTTATAAGCAAACTCGGCGAAAGGAAGACATTTCTCCCAATCCATACCAAATGAGATAACACAAGCTCTAAGCATGTCTTCGAGAATTTGGTTAACCCGTTCCACCTGACCACTTGACTGAGGGTGGAAAGCGGTACTGAAGGAAAGATGGGTGCCCATGGCAGTTTGGAAACTCTCCCAGAAATGAGAAGTGAAAAGACTACCAAGGTATGAATTGATCTCTAGTGGAACACTATGATGTGGCACTATTCAAGAAATATACAAGTCAGCGAGCTGACTAGCAGTGATACTCTCTCGAACAGGTAAGAAGTGAGCCACTTTGGAGAGACGATCAATGACTACGAAGATAGCATTATTCCCTCTCTTGGTCCTGGGAAAGCTGGTGATGAAATCCATACCAAGTTTATCCCATTTCCACTCAGGAATAGCTAGAGGCTGAAGGGTGCCAGCAGGTCTTTGATGCTCTGCTTTAACGTGATGACAAACGTCACAGTTAGCAATGAACTGAGCGATTTCTCTCTTCATCCTAGTCCACCAGAACCTCTGGCGTAGGTCCTGATACATCTTAGTACTACCGGGATGAATTGTGCGAGGAGATTCATGAGGCTCCTTAAGGATCAATTGTCGCAGATGTTGATTCTTGGGAACCACCAAGCGATTCTCAAAGAAAACAACACCTCGATCATTCATAGAGAAACATCCACCAACTCCCTTCTTAATGTTTCTATTGATGCGGATAACACCCCTATCAAACTTCTGGACAGAAATGATCTGATCCTCAAGGGTAGGTTTCGCCACCAAGGTGGAAAGAAATCTGTGAGGAGCAATGTGAAGGTTAAGCTTACATAATTCCTCATGGAGAAGTGGTTGGCCATGCTGCAACATGAGATTGTTGCAATAGGACTTATGACCTAGCACATCAGCCATGACATTTCCCTTGCCTGGGGTGTAGGTAATCCCTAAGTCGTAATCTGAGATCAACTCCAACCAACGTCTTTGCCTAAGGTTCAAATATGGTTGGGTGAAGATATACTTGAGGCTCTGGTGATCGGTGTAGATCTCGCAACGATTACCAAGGAGGTAATGTCGCCAGATCTTAAGTGTGTAGACTACGGCTGCAAGCTCTAGATCATGTGTAGGATAATTCTCCTCATGTCGACGCAACTGTCGAGATGCATAGGCAATCACATGACGATCCTGCATAAGAATGCAACCTAGTCCCTGTCGTGAGGCATCACAGTAGATAACAAAGTCCTTACTGAAATTCGGTGACACAAGTATGGGAGCAGAAATTAGGCTTCTTTTCAGTTCCTGAAAATTGTGCTCAAACTGTGGGGACCACTCAAACTTTTTATCTTTCTTGAGAAGTTCCGTAAGAGGTTTGGCCACTTTAGATAAGTTCTCAACAAAGCGGCGACAGTAACTGGCTAGACCAAGGAAACTCCTAACTTGTTTAACTGTTTCAGGTGGAGTCCAATCAAGGACGGCCTGAACTCTCTCGGGGTTGACAGCAATGCCCTTGCCAGAGATTACATGGCCGAGATAGGTCACTTCTGGCAACCAAAATTCACACTTGGAGAACTTGGCATAAAGTCGGTGCTCTCTGAGTTTTTCTAGAACAAGTCTAAGATGTTCGGCATGCTCTTCCTCGTTCTTCGAGTAAATGAGAATATCATCGAGGTAAACCACGACGAACTTATCTAAGTACTCCATGAAGATCGAGTTCATCAAGCGGGAGAAAGTGGCTAGAGCATTGGTTAGACCGTAGGACATGACGGTGTACTCGTACTGACCATAACGAGTGACAAAAGCCGTCTTGGGGATGTCCCCATTTCTAATCTTGATTTGATGGTATCCCAACCTCAAATCCATCTTGGAGAAGACTGAGGATCCAGCGAGCTGATCATACAGGTCATTGATCCTGGGAAGCGGATACTTGTTCTTTACCGTGACCAAATTAACGGGACGATAATCTACAACCATCCGATCCGTACCATCATTCTTCTTAACAAAGAGGACGGGGCAAGCCCAAGGAGAAGAACTAGGATGGATGAAACCCTTTTGCAAGGACTCATCAAGTTGTTTCTTCAGCTCAGCTAATTCTAAGGGTGCCATCTTGTAAGGTCTCCTAGAGATTGGAGCGGTTCCTGGGATAAGATCTATAACAAACTCTACATCTCGGTCAGGTGGAACACCTGGCAGTTCCTCTGGAAAGACATCCGGAAAGTCACGGACTACCGGAACATCTTCAAGGTCTGGAAGAGGACTGGCATTAAGAGAATAGAGTTAACGCTTTGCAACTCTAGTGGTGACTGTAACTATCTTGACAGATGGGTGTATAAGCTGGACAGACCTAGTGAAACAATCAATCTTGGCATGATGACCTGTCATCCAGTTCATACCCAAGATGATATTAATATCTGAAGACTTGAGGGCTACAAGTGATGCAAGGAACACAAGTCTGTCGATAAGGATTTCATTACCATGGCTTACACTAGAAGTTTGCCATTTGGATCCAGGAGTTTGAATGAGTAGTGGGGAGGGCATATCACAAAATGACATGTCGTGCAAGCAGGCATAAATTTCGGAAATGAAAGAATGAGATGCTCCAGTATCGAACAGAACCGATGCCGGATGACAATTGACAAGGAGTGTACCAAGAACGACATCTGGATCATCATGAGCGTTTTTGGCTGAGACGTGATGCACAAGTCCATGTTCGATGGGAGCTGACTTGACACTGATCATCTTGCGTGATGGATTATCACGGCCAACAGATTTCTCGGACTAGGGTGGAGCAACACGGGTCTGAGTGCAAATACGGGCAATGTGGCCTGGCTCTCCACACTTGTAACAAATCCTGGAGGTAGGACATGGACCCGCATTGGCAAATGGTCCATCAATAGGCCTAGGTGGAGCATACTGCTGAACTGGAAGAGGTACCACATGAGATGGCCTCGGTGTACAACTGTGTGGAAGAACAGAGTTCGGAACCCAAATCCGGCGCTTCTGAGAACTAGAACCGGAGGAAGATCCCAAATAAAGGGTGTGCTTACGAGACACCTCGTAAGTGAGCTGAGCTGTCTCTGCATTGACGGCCTTGTTAACAAGAGCCTGGAATGTGTTGCGATGATGCAAGTGGAGATCACGACGCAGTTTGGGCTTGAGACCCTTCCCGAACCTAGCCTGCTTCTTGGCGTCCGTGGACACTTCTTCTGTAGCATAGCGGGCGTGGTTCTCAAACTCTATACTATAAGCATCAACATCCATCTTAGCCTGTGTAAGACTACAGAACTCTTCTCTCTTGCGATCGATGAGAGCTTGAGGGATATGATGCTCACGAAAAGCCTCGGTGAAATCTCTCCAGGTAGGAATTTGGCCAGCTCAAATCATGGCCTCATAGTTCTGCCACCAAAGACTAGCAGGACCTTCCAGGTGATAAGTGGCATAAATGACCTTGTCTCCTTCAGCTACGTTCGCAGAACGCAACTTGTGAGTGATACTACGGAGCCAGTCATCTGCATCGAGTGGCTCAATGGGATGATGGAAGGTGGGCGGTTTCAGACGAATGAAGTCATGGATGGTTGTTGTTTCCTTGCACTGATGTGCGGTGTTCTCCTCAATACGTGCCAACAAGCGGTTAGACTCACGCTTGTTTCTCTCCATCTCTAACATTAACTCTGCCAACGAAGGCTGGTCGGGAGGATCCTCCTCATCCCTACCACCTCCGTGGTTCTGTCTACGAGCAGCTGAGCTTCGCTTAACTGAAGACATCCTCAGAAGCGAAACCGAGGACGGAAACATCAACAATTATAGGATACATAAGGTATAACAAGAAATTAGTATCTCTCGAACTACTAGGATAATTCCGGCAGCATAACGGCAGTAAAATGCTCAGAATGAGACATCCTGCTAACAAAAGGGGTAGTATAACAACTCAACATCATCACTCAAGGTTCCGTGATAGTACTAAACAAACTACACTTGAAGAACTTGAAAACAGGAGTAGGACTCTGATCAACCAATCCTATGGGACTACGGGGTAGTAACTCGTGATCCTAATAACCGTATAAGAAGCCTAGTTCCTTAACCCCGTAGGAAAGGTAGGATGACTCAGATCAGAAGACATGAGGTATACGGAGTAAAAAGAGCCTTACGTTCCCTTCCACAATCAATTCCCTTATATAACTAACGAATTTCTAGACTCAACTTCGTCCTGTTTGGCTTGGTAATCCTAAAAGCAGTCAGGCTCTGATACCAAAGTTGTCGGGGGCCCGATCCTAAGTCACAACGGTCTAGCATGTAACACACCATATCACCTTGCGGCCTCACGCACGGTATCCCCACGGGTGCCACCTTACCTGGCCCGGGACCGTTTGCGCATTTTGGCTCACGTATATGATAGTGTCGCTAGCATCCATATGACAGAGAACCCAGGCCAACATGACCAGTTATAAACCAAAAGTGGCACTAAATTACAGAGACATGCATACATGACCCAGCAACGAACGTGTCGGTCATCAATGTATGAACCCAAGTCGTAGCAAGCTACAAGGACTTAAAGGAACAACGCGTGACATTTCCCCCAAGGGACAGACACAGGAACGAAGGACACATGCCGGTAAGCCTAAGTGTTCCGGAGCAGTAGCAAGCTACCAAGGCTCAGTGGAAGCACTAGGATACATTTCCCTGTAAGATAGGCTACCAAGGGTAAACAACTAGGGGTCAGATCCCACACATACCAAGCATTTCAATAACATACACACAATATGCTCGATATGTGCAAATACAACATGGCATCACAACAAGACTCTAAGAAACAACAGGCTCCGAGGAGCCAGATATTACAAACATGGGTCTCATGACCCAACATTCAGAGCATACAAGAAACAAGCGGAAGCACAACATGTCTGAGTACAGACATCTACAAATGAAAAAGGCTGGAGAGCCTGACTATCTACAACACTCGTCCAAGAACGTAGCTAAGGTAACAAGCTACTTGTCGAAGTCGAAGCGGATCTACTAGTGAGGCAGAAATCTCATCTGCAAAACATAAATTAAGCAGACATGAGTACAAAGGTACTCAGCAAGACTTACATCAGATCCTATCATACATGCACTTGTATCAAGAAGGCAAAGTGGGGTTTAGTTGCAGCAAGCCAGCTTTGACTCAGTGGCTATCCTATTCTATGACTGTTGGTAACTCTTTTGAGGTGGCGCACACGAGTCCACTAAGCACCACACAATGCACCACTATGGATTCATCCCCGTCTCCCTACGAGAAGGCCATCCATAGCACTCACACGTGTCTTGAGTATTTTAGAGTATCCACTTCAAGTTGTCTATGTACCATGTAAGCATCCAAGAAGTCCATAACCATGGACCCGGCTATTCGAATAGATCATGTTAACCCTGCAGGGGTGTACTTCTTCACACACGCTCTCGCCACTTACCGCCATGTACATCTCGTGTATCTCGGCAACCTTCAAGCGGAAGCCTGGCGAGGGTGTCGGCCACGACCTGACTAACCACACAAGACTCTAGTCCAGGTTTATCGCCTATTCGGGTTCCATCCGTAAGGAGATCCGGCCAGGGTGTCGCTCACGGCCCCAAATGATGTGCGCAGGGTTCCCAAGCCCACCTCGCCGGATGGATCTACGCTTGGTACACCGTGCCACGGTGCCTAGTCTGTCCCAAGCCCACCTGGCCGAGTGCCACTTGGTAGACTACTAACACTACCTACAAACACCAGAAACTAGTTGCAACTCCTGGACAGAGACCAAGACGGTTAATAAGTCGAGAGGGGCACTTAAGCATTCCAATGCGTGGTAGTAGCTGGTCATTGGACAACATACACAGAACTCAGTTCTTAGGGACGGTTCCAGCGAGACAACCCACCATGTACTCCTACAAGGCCTCTCACCGCTACCTTTACCAAATCGTGTTCACACCCTTAACTCTCATCATCAGAACATTTACTGCACTCCAATTCATTCCTGATGAATCAGACCTGACACACTCTAAGCAATAGCAAGCATGGCATGGTAAGATCACAACATGGCTTCAATCAACTCCTACACATGCTAGTGGGTTTCAACTATTTACTGTGGCAATGACAGGTCATGCAGAGGAATGGTTTCAACTACCGTAGCATAAAGTAGTAGTTGAAGTTGTTGTTTTCCTAATGCAATAACAGAGAGCAGGAGCGAGGGGGGTTCGACGCGGAAGCTCATAGGGAACACAGCGATGCAGACGACGAGCTCGGAGGAGGGCTGGAGCGAGCAGAGCGGCGGATGGGATCTCCATCGGCCGGCGATAAAGACGACGACGGTGAGGACTCCACGGGGCGTCCGGCGACGCACAGCTCGACGGGGAGGACGAGGAGGACATAGCGAAGCTCGTGGACTAGTTGGAGAGGCGAGGCCATGGCTGTGAGCGCGGCAACGGCGAACGGTGGCGACGGCAGCGCTCGGCCGTGTGTGAGAGAGAGAGAGAGCGAGGGAGAGAGTTCGATCCGGACGGCACCGATGAGAAGAAACGCGGCATCATGCTGTCCCAGGGACGCAGGCAGGCAGCTGATGGTGTGGCGCACTCGCCGTGTGCGCGCGTCGGGCACATGCCTCGCCTACTGGCGCGAGGAAGACGATAGGGGAGGGCAGGTGGGCTGGGCTGGCCAACTGGGCCAGCCAGGCCGCACAGTGCTGGGCCAGCACAGGTAAGGGTTTTCCCTTTTTTGTTTTCTTTTATATTTCTCACATTTGTTTGATTTAAACTAAATCATTTAAAAACTTCTGACAATTATTTGTAGGGACTAGAAGGAGTCTTCCGAAGCCCCACACAAAATCCAGACTTATTGGACATATATTAAAAATATAATAAATATATATCCAATGCAAATAGTTATTGCATTAATTCCAAATACCCCCAAATAAATATTTATGAGTTCCTAAAAATATTGGTTTGAGTGGGAGCCCCGTCTGAGGGCCCGTAGGCAACGCACAGGAGACTCCGAGGCGTGTATAGCCCCAACTCATTATTACGCGAGAGTGTCACGGGCAGAGACCTTCACGGGCACGGAGCCTTGATTATGGATAGAACCTCTTGAGGTGTTCGATTTTCCAGGAATTCTGGATAGGTATCCCATCCTGCGTCTCCAGGCGCACAGCACCAGGCCTAGAGACACGGGCGATTCTGAACGGGCCCTCCCACATGGGCGAGAGCTTGTGCAGCCCTTCATGAGAGAGGACCCGCCTCAGGACCAAGTCACCAACTTCAAGTGTTCTTGTGCGGACGCTGCGGCAGTGGTACCACCGCAGCGCCTGCTGGTAACGCGCCGCCCTGAGGGCAGCCCGGCGGCGGCCCTCCTCGCCGAGCATGAGGTCCATCCGCTAGGCGGCGTCCTAGCATTCCTCATCGAAGGCCAAGACCCGTGGGGAGCGATGCTTGACCTCCTGAGGGAGGACCGCCTTCGCCCCATAGACGAGAAAGAAGGGAGTCTCCCCCATATGTTTGGTGGCAGTGGTTCAGATTGACCACAACACGGACTGGAGTTCATCGATCCAGCCCTTGCCGCAAGCCTCAAGTTTCTTCTTGAAGCTGCGCCTCTTGAGGCCACGCAAGACTTCCGTGTTGGCACGCTCAGCCTGGCCGTTGCTCCTGGGGTGGGCCACCGAAGCGTAGAAGATCTGTGTTGAATAGCAAATAAAACTTAAACCATTATGGCCAAGTCTTACATAGATAAAGCCTCATGGGATGAATAGCAAATAAAACTCGAATAGCGGAAGTATTCGTAGATAAGTAGAACCCATGCCATATGCCTTAACCCTACAGGCATTCTGACTGGGAAAGCGTCCTAGTTCGCATGTTCGTCTTCATAGAATTCTTCTTCAAATTCCTGCTCTTCCATGCCTGGCCAATTAAATAACCAGTGGCAAGCCAATGAGTACTTTGAATGTACTCGCAAGCAACCCATGTTTTTGGAACAAGTATGACAAGGTATGAAATAGTACTAAATAGGATATGTTTGCAGAAAGCAAATTTGTGAGTGCAATGACATGAACTACTTGAGGCATGCATCATAGGAAAATAGGTTACAGATATCAACATAGCCAAGTTATGATCTTTTCCATCTTGTCAAGTCTTTGACTTGAATCGAACGGAGCTTTCACACACACACACACACACACACACACACACACACACACACACACACACACACAGGGTTTCGCAAACATTGGACGTAGCCCAAGAGCGGTTTCCTGTCACACCCTGCATTTTGTAACATGTTATTTGTATCATTGAAGCATGAAAAATTGGGCCAGCAAATTTTTTTAGCATCATTTGGCTTTTATTTGAAATTGAGTTTTCTTCATGTGCTTTTTCTTGTGCTCATTAAAGTCAACTATAACCTCTTGTAGAATTCATCTCCATGCCCAAAACTTCTACCCAATGATCATGCCAAGTGTTATATAACAGTATAGTATTTTTTTTAGAAAATTAATTTGGCCAAAAGGTATTTTATAAATTTAGTTTTCCAAAAACCCCTGAATTGAGATTTGCACTGCAAGTACTTGATTTAGGGTGAGAAAATTATTTCAAAAGGGACATTTGAGACCTAGTAGTCATAGGACTCCCAGAAACCACAAAGGTATAATTTTAAAAGTTATTTTTCCTATTTTATTTAAAAGCTTTTTCTTAAGGCCGGAAATGGTCTTTAATAGGGGAAAATTATTTAAATGTTTCAAAAATATTTGCCAAAATTCAGAGAGACTCAGAGGACATATATTGTCCATATATAAGAGTTTCAACACTTGGTCATGTTCAAAATAATGGGCTAAACCCTCTAAAACCCTTTCTGGATATTTCAAGCGTTTGAAATATTTACAAAGGAAATATTCTCCAAAAATTCCAGGGAAATTCTATCATGTCATATATCATTCTCCAAGAAAACATCCTCCAAGAAAACATCCTCAAACCCCTTCATAACCATTCTGTCCATATTTGAAGTTTGAGCAACTCTACATTGCCAAACTTTTCCAAATGCTCTCAAATTTGGTGCACATGCTAGAAATGCCCAATGAGGCATCTAGACCAAATGGCACAAGATTTGGAATAGAGCAACTTGATCAGATCACCTCAAAACCCTTTCTGTTCAAATGCAAATTTGAACAACTTTACATTACCAACTTTTTATCTGGAGCTTCAAACTTTGTGGGCATGATCAATACCCCAAATGATGATGCTACACCAAGTGGTGCATCAAGGGGAGATGATTAGCTTGACTCAAACAAGATGAAGCTGTTTCTATTGATTTCTAGGGTTCACCAAAGTTACATTGGCTAGTTTCTTCAAATGAGCCCAAATTTGGTGAAGCACCCTATTTTCTCATGTCTTTTAATCCTGTTAAGTGCCATGTCAAGTGGAGGTCATTTGCTTGACCAAACACTGATCAAACACCTTCTGGCTTTTTACTAAAACCTCCATCTTGATCACTTTTACTCTTCTCCATGGCCTGTACTTTTTACCCACATGATCATTCAGTTACTAGCTACCCCCCAGTAACTTCCCCAGCACCCCAGCTCCATGATTGAGGGGTAAGAACCCAAGTTTACCTTGCTGGACAGCAAGTTTTCACCAAGTCACCAGCATCCTCCCTCTCTCTCAGCATCTCCAGGGCATCCAAGGCCGCATGCCATTTCTTTACTCCTCCCCTGAACTTCTAGACACTCTTGGGAACGTTGGTTTTGACCGGAGCGGCGAGGGCATGGTGGTGCCAGCCATACGCGCTCTCTGGAGCACGCAACAGTGCGGACACGCACTGTAGCTCCAGCCAATCAGCCACCCCCGACAGCCTCCGGCCACTCCCTCGCGCCAGTCGAGGCCTCTCGACGTCCGCGACCACCCAGGCGCTGTCCCCCCTCCTCCTGCGCCCTCCAGTGACCGTCGTCGCACGCGCACCGGCCACCCGCAACGGCCACTCTGCTGCTTCGCACGCGCGCGCGCTCCAGAAGCTCCCCCCTCCTCCTCTCACCTCAACTGGACGTGGAACAAGTCCACGATCCTCCCCGGCTTGATCACAGGCACCAGAACCTCTCCTAGCCTCGCCTGCAACCTCGCCGGCGCACGAGTCCACGGTGGACCGTGGGCGCGGCTATATAAGCCCCTCCCGAGCCTCCCCAACGGCACCAGCAGCTCCTCCTCATCTCCAGCAACACCCCAACACCACCCACTCCTCCCCAGGTAGTCCCAGTGCCCGGGATCGATCGGAGCTCCGCCGCGTCGGGCCGCCGGTGATCTCGCAGTACGGCCTCCCCTGCCCCTCCTTTCACCCGATTCGGAACCCCCTCACCTCACTGACCATTTCCCCTCTGTTTCCCCTCTCTGTGGCAGTTGGAAACGGCCGGAGCGACGACCTCCCGTAGCTCCTCCGCCGTCCCACCTCGCCGCCGGCGAACCGGACCTCCCCGGCGTGCCGCACTACCACCCCTACATCCGCAACACGACGCTGGTCACGTTCCTGCCCTCCGTTGCCGTTGCCGTGGCCGGAAACCTCGCCGGTGAGCTCGCCGTCGCCCTGGCCGCAAGGTTGGAGATGATAGGCGGGCCCCGCCTGTCATCCCCACACCTCTCTCCCCCTCCTCTCTGCCACTGACCGCCGGGCCCCGCCCGTCAGGTTCAAAAACCTGACGTGCGCGCGCAGGCACCCGTTCGGCCGGGCTGGACCGCCCTGGGCCGTGCACTGTGGCCCTCTGGCCTAGTTGCACAGGGGCGATTTTTCTTTATTCTTTCTGTAATTGTTTTAAACATTTCTACAGAAAAGAATAATGGTCCAAATAAAATAATTCCAACTCCTAAAATCCTGTAATATTCCAACCTATTTAATGGTACCACTTTCACTCACATCTAAGAAACTTTTCTGTTCTGTTCAAATTTAAATTCAAATTTGAGCAGTAGAACTCCTGTTCTAAAATCAATAGATTCCATTCTGTAACTCCAAAACTCCAACTAAGATTTTCCCCATCTTAGAAATTCCTCTAGTATTTAACAAAAATAAGTTGACATTTTTCTGAGCACTTTGATTTTTCTGTTTTATTTGTGGTCTTATTTTTCCGTGGTTATTATACGACGTATAGATCCCGTATTTGACGAAGTTGCTGTGGAAGGAGAAGGAGAAGGATTTGAAGACTTTGAAGACCAAGCCAATCCAGGCAAGCAACCCTTTGACCATGATACACTTGTTCTTCGGAACCCGTTTGTTTCCGATGCATGATGTTAGGGTTACGATAGTGACATAGTTGATTCCACCACATGATGCATGCCTTGATCTTGATCTTGCTAAGTGCTAGATGACATGCAAATAGTTGGTCATGATGCTTAAATGATGCATGTGTGATTTTAACCTTCGTAGTTGAAATCTTTGCATGAACCCATCGGGTGCCCCTAATGCCCGAGGGTGATGATGTGTTAGGTCATCACTTGAGGAAGAAGTGATGTGCCGGTAAAGTCATGTGCATGGTGAAATGATGGATTAGATTTATGTGTGACTACCGTCCCAACCAAACATGTGCAACCACACTACCCCTTATGGGACGGGGCTTTATTGATTACTTAGGTCGATACTAGCATGGTGCCCGCATTACTAGTGACGGGAAGACTTGAGGTCTTTCCCGGGACAGGGTCGTGCTGGGATAGACGACCATGACTGTTTTCACAGGGCACCGGACACACAGTTGGTCCCTTCGGGTACATGTGACATTGAAATTAGGGCAAGTCCCGTGATCTATTGTTGTACCCGAGGGCCGTGTACCAACGAGTGGACTCTATGTTAGTGTCGTCTAAGGAAAGGTAATGACCGGGTGCTTACCCCGGGTACTTGAGGTACCGCGGGTCGTGGATGACACGGAAGTTTCCCGGATCTTGTGGGTAAAGCGCGCAACCTCTGCAGAGTGTAAAACTATTCGAATAGCCGTATCCACGGTCATGGACAGTTGGGTGGTGCTACTTAAACTATGTCCAGAATTTTACTTTCATCGGTTATAGTATGTGTGTGATGAGTCAAGATGGTGACTTGACTCGATGAGTTGAATCATATTCATGTTGATATCGGTAACCTGTCTTCGAGGTTACGCGAGGAATATTGATGCATAAACATGATAGTAGAATATTTATTCTAGCCCTTTGCTAGATTGTTCATTATCGTTCGATTGCATTGTTAAGTTGCACCACATCATGGGTTGCTTGCGACTACATTCAAAGTACTCATTGGCTTGCCACTGGTTATTTAATTGGCCAGGCATGGAAGAACAGGAATATGAGGAAGAGTTCATTGGAGACGAACATGCGAACTAGGACGTTATCCCAGTCAGAATGCCTGTAGGGTTAAGGAAGATGGCATGGGTTCTACCCGTTATCAAAGACTTCCGCTATTTGAGTTATTTGCTATTCAGCCCGTGACGCTCTATCTGTGTAAGACTTGGCCATAATGGCCTTAATTCGTGTAAGACTATTTGTATGGATGTAAGACTCTTGTTATTCAGCTTTTGTGTGTTCAGTGAGCATTGATCTCTGGGATCACTGTACACGTGCATTCGGTGATCTCGACTTCTAAGTCGGGGTCCCCACAGAGCTGGTATCAGAGCCATCCTGACTGTAGGAAGCCTTAGTTAGCATGGGCGTTAGTTAGATGAGACCCCTTTTCAAAAACCTTCTGAACCTCTCTTCTTTTCTAAACCTGAGATTTCATCAGCTTATTAACCCCTCCTATTCCACCTTTGTAGATGGCCGCTGTACCCGAAGAGCACCTGACCACTGGGTTTCCCTTACTTCTCGAGGATAGCCTCCAGGAGTGTCAGTTCCACCGAGCACCCATCCTCACCTACCTTGAGCATTGGGTTAGCGACACTGAGGTGGAGTACCATGTGGAAGTGATCGTGACGGCAAGCGATCCTCCCACAAGTTGGTTCTTCGAGGGACCCCAGATGGCAACACTACCACTCGCTGTCGAGGCTGCTGCACTCAAGGCATTAACTCGTCTCCGCGAGCTTCTTCCGGAGATGGCAGCCAAGATGACAACTCGCTTCTTACCTTACCGGAAGGAAGGTAAAGAAGAAAGCAGCGCACTAGCCCCTCCACTGAAGGAAGGACTCTCGCTTAGGTTCCAGACCTACTTCAGTCTATGTGCCGACAGCTTGGCACAAGACTTGGCCTCGGAATCAATGAAGCTTCGAGAAGAACTTTACAAGACCAAGGCACTTCTTCGTCGAGCTCAAGAGAAGGCAAATAGGATCAAGAAGGAAGGAGCACCTTCTGGACAGTCCGCTATCGCATATCGAGGCGGAAGGCCCTCCGAGGATTTATCTTCCAAGAATGAAGAACCACCTCGGCGAAGCCGGATGACGGCTAGGGAATATCGCAAGCTTTTCCCTGCACCACCGACGAAGCACCGTCGTATCCAACTCCTCCACTCCGCCACACCCTCTAGTGACAAGGGGGCCCAGACAGATGAAGACAAGGAGGAAGACCCAGAAGAGCCGGAATACGCGAGCGAGCATTCCGCCGCTTAGGCATTATTCGCTACTCGGATATGCCAGTTGTAACCTCTACGGTAGGATAGGTCGTGTAACCCCTATGCGCAGTCGAGTCCTTGTATGGTTCATATGAAACCATCTAGTGTTTGCTTTTGTTGTGTCTGGATGTGTGTCGTAATCTTCCTTCGGGAATGTGTAAACGACCACACACCACCCATTTGGATTTTAATGGATGTGTTTTGGCCTTACGGCCCTTGCATGATTTGATTTAGTGTCACACCCACCCCCTTACTAGGCACCCATCTATCTTGCTTTCCCTCTTCCGAGTCATGAGACCTTTTACCGCTCCAACAGGATGCCTGTTGGAACTCGTACTAGTACCTCTACCCAGCAGCCCGAAGCCGGAGCATCCGCTCAGCCAGAGGCCGACCAAACCAATGACCAAGCTCCACCACCACCTCCTCCAAGCATGGACATGGCTCAGCTTCTCCAAGCTTTCTGACAGGAACGCCAAGCCAACACTGCAGCCCTTCAGCTGATTGCTCAAGCTGTCGCCAACAACCGCTAGCCGGCGGGGAATGGCAATGGACGTTCCACGTTGGCAGAGTTCAAGAAGCATGCACCGCCAACCTTCATCGAGACTGCTGAACCCCTGGATGCAGACGATTGTGTCCGTTCCATTGAGGAGATACTGGAACTAGTCGGATGCACCGAAGACCGTGAGAAGGTGGCTTATGCAGCCCACTGCCTCGGGGGGACTGCTAGAGCTTGGTTGGATGGATTCAAGGTCATGCATGCTGAACAAGACATCACTTGGGTTAGCTTCAAGTCAGAATTCCGCAAGGCCCACATTCCTTCCGGAATCATGGCTATCAAAAAGCGTGAGTTCCGATCCCTGAAGCAAGGAAGTGGCACTGTCAAGGAGTACATGCAGAAGTTCAGTATTCTGTCAAGGTATGCCCCTGAAGATGTCAGCACTAATGCTGCCAAAAGGGAGCGCTTCATGGAAGGCCTCAATCAGACTCTGCAATACTCGCTTGTCGTGTGCGACTGCCCGTCTTTCCCTGACCTAGTGAACAAGGCACTTATGCTTGAAGACAAGCGGCGTGCTTTGGAAGACACTCGCAAGCGCAAGTTGGTCAGTAAGGGAAGTTCCAGCAACCAGAAGCCTCGTCCGTGGCAGTCAGCCCTGGCCAAGCCAACCTATCAGCAACCAAGAGCTCCTGCACCTCGTGCCAACCCTCAGCCTCAGCAGTATGCCAACCCCAGGCCAGCTTTCAACCCCAATACCAGTGGTGGCAACAAGATCAATCCAAACCAAGTCACTTGCTTTGGATGTGGTCAGCCCGGACACATCTCAAGGGTGTGCCCCAACAAGAAGCCTGATGCCCCGCGCCCCAATGCGCAGAACCAGGGACAAGGCCGTGGAATGCCACCAAGGAACCCAGCTCCTCGCAATCCACCTAACCATGGGAAGGGGCGTGTGAATCACGTCACTGCTGAAGAAGCCCAGGAAGACCCGGACGTCGTGCTGGGTACGTTCCTTGTCAACTCAGCACCTGCAACTGTCTTGTTTGATTCTGGAGCAACGCATTCATTTGTCACTCAAAGATTTGCATTAAAAAGTGGCATGACCCCTACACCCCTGAATAACCCTATGGTGGTACAAACCCCCGGAGCCGAGATGAGAGCCAAGATAGGCTGTAAAGGAGTCAGTGTTACCATTAACGGTGTAGACTTCCTAGCAGACCTTATCATCCTGAGATCGCAAGGCTTGGATGTGATCTTAGGGATGGATTGGCTCAGTAAGCACCAAGGCTTATTAGATTGTGCCAATCGGACAGTCACTGTGACCAATGACCAAGGAGTCGAAGTCAAGTTTGCTTCCAACTCCTCTTCCGCTCAAGCCGCTAAAGTCAACTGTCTGTCTGAAGTTGGACTAGATCAAGTACCGGTGGTATGTGAGTATCCTGATGTCTTTCCGGATGAACTACCGGGAATGCCCCCTGACCGTGACATTGAGTTCATCATCGAGCTCGTTCCCGGAGCAGGACCCATCTATAAGAAGCCTTATAGAATGGGGACGGAAGAATTAGCCGAGTTGAAGAAGCAGCTGGAAGAGCAGCTAAGGAAGGGATTTATTCGCCCAAGTGCCTCCCCTTGGGGATCTCCTGTTCTGTTTGTGGCAAAGAGGGACGGTACCATCCGCTTATGCATTGACTATCGTTCCCTCAATGAAGTTACAATCAAGAACAAGTATCCACTTCCCAAGATCGAAGATCAGTTTGATCAGCTCAGCGGAGCCAAGGTGTTCTCCAAGATCGACCTCAGATCTGGGTATTAGCAGCTAAAGATCAGACCCCAAGATATTCCAAAGACGGCATTCGTAACCAGATATGGCATGTACGAGTGCACGGTCATGTCCTTTGGGTTAACCAATGCCCCAGCCTACTTCATGTATCTCATGAATAAAGTCTTCATGGAATATCTGGACAAGTTTGTTGTTGTCTTCATTGATGACATTCTTGTGTCCTCGAAGTCGGAGGAAGAGCATGAGCAGCATCTGAGGATGGTCCTAGACAAGCTTCGTGAGCACCAACTGTATGCCAAATTCAGCAAGTGTGAGTTCTGGCTGCATAAAGTTGGATTCTTAGGTCATGTCTTGACCGAGGAAGGATTATCTGTTGATCCTGCAAAGATCGAAGCTGTGACCCAATGGCAATCTCCAATGACCGTCAAGGAAGTTAGAAGCTTCCTCGGACTAGCGGGCTATTACCGCAAGTTCGTGGAAGGATTCTCTAGCATTGCACAACCAATGACTCAGCTCCTCAAGAAGGACAAGAAGTTCGAGTGGACGCCAAAATGCGAAGAGAGCTTCCAAGAGCTCAAGAAGAGATTGACCACCGCCCCAGTTCTGGCAACACCTGATATTCACAAGGAGTTCGTGATATATTGTGATGCCTCTCGAACCAGATTGGGAAGCGTTCTGATGCAAGAAGGCCGCATCATAGCATACCTCTCCAGGCAGCTACGACCCCATGAGGAGAACTACGCTACTCATGATCTTGAGCTAGCGGCAGTAGTTCATGCCTTGAAGACATGGCGGCATTACCTCCTAGGGAAACGGTGTGAGATCTACACAGACCACAAAAGTCTGAAGTACATTTTCACCCAAAAGGAATTGAACATGAGGCAGCGGAGATCGTTGGAACTCATCAAAGACTATGACCTCAGTGTTCAGTATCACCCTGGGAAGGCTAACGTGGTGGCCGATGCCTTAAGCAGGAAGGCTTGCTGTTTGAATGCCGTTATTCAAGTAAGGCAGCCAGCCTTGTTTAAGGAGTTCGAACAATTCAGTTTGGAATTGGTCACCCCTGGATTTCTGGATCATTTGGAAGTCAGACCGACCCTGATGGACGACGTCAAGAAGGCACAAGATGGACACGCAAGCATTGAAGGCATCAAGAGAAAGATGAAGTTGGGCAAGGCCCCAGGATTCTCCGAAGACGAGCGCGGGATTGTTTGGTACAAAGGTCGTATCTGCGTACCAAACAACACCGAGCTGAAGGCGCTGATTCTGCAAGAAGCCCACGACACTTCGTATTCCATCCACCCCGGAGGAACCAAGATGTACCAAGACTTGAAGGCACGATTTTGGTGGCACGGGATGAAAAGAGAGATTGCAACCTATGTTGCAAAATGTGATGTGTGCCAAAGGGTCAAGGCTGAATATCAGCGACCTGCTGGATTGCTTCAACCACTCAAGGTTCCTAAGTGGAAGTGGGATAAAGTCGGAATGGACTTCATCACTGGATTACCAAGGTCGAATAGAGGACATGACTCTATCTGGGTCATAGTCGATCATTTGACCAAGGTAGCTCGTTTCATTCCTGTCAAGACCACTTATGATGGCAACCGGCTGCCAGCTCTCTACATCGACTGAATCGTAAGTCTTCACGGTGTTCCCATGGAGATTGTGTCAGATCGAGGAACCCAGTTCACCTCAAGGTTCTGGAAGAAGTTCCAAGAAGCCTTGGGAACCAAGTTGTCTTTCAGCACAGCTTTCCACCCACAGACCGGAGGTCAGACAGAGCGAGTCAATCAGATTCTCGAAGATATGCTCCGAGCCTGTGTCTTGGCATATGGAGCCAAGTGGGAAGACTGTCTCCCTTTTGCCGAGTTCTCCTATAACAACAGTTACCAGTCAAGCCTTCAGATGGCACCATTTGAGGTGTTGTACGGACGCCGATGTCGCACACCCCTCAACTGGTCAGAGACTGGAGAAGGACTAGTCTTTGGACCGGATATTCTCCGCGCAGCAGAAGAGCAAGTCCAACTAGTCAGAGAGCGATTAAAGGCAGCCAAGTCAAGGCAGAAGAGTTATGCTGACACTCACCGTCGGAACATGAGTTTCCATGTCGGGGACCATGTGTACCTGCGGGTAACTCCTCTAAAGGGAACCAAGCGTTTCCACGTCAAGGGGAAACTCGCACCAAGGTTCATTGGACCCTTTGAGATCACTGCACGACGAGGAGAAGTGGCTTACCAGTTGGAACTACCACCTGAGCTATCCGATGTGCACAATGTATTCCATGTGTCACAACTCCGGAAATGTCTCCAAGTTCCGGACAAGCCCAATCTCTACAAGGATGTGGATCACCAAGCCATTGATCTGCAGCCTGATTTGACCTACCGCGAGAAGCCCATTCGCATTCTGGACGAAGCAGAATGACGTACGCGAAGCCGTACCATCAAGTACTTCAAGGTCCAGTGGAGCAACCACACCGAAGCAGAAGCAACCTGGGAACGAGAAGACTATCTTAGATCCGAGTTTCCTGATCTCTTTTAAGACCTAGTTTAGGAATCTCGGGGACGAGATTCTTGTAAGGGGGGTAGGTCTGTCACACCCTGCATTTTGTAACATGTTATTTGTATCTTTGAAGCATGAAAATTTGGACCAGCAAATTTTTTTAGCATCATTTGGCTTTTATTTGAAATTGAGTTTTCTTCATGTGCTTTTTCTTGTGCTCATTAAAGTCAACTATAACCTCTTGTAGAATTCATCTCCATGCCCAAAACTTCTGCCCAATGATCATGCCAAGTGTTATATAACAGTATAGTATTTTTTTTACAAAATTAATTTGGCCAAAAGGTATTTTATAAATTTAGTTTTCCAAAAACCCCTAAATTGAGATTTGCACTGCAAGTACTTGATTTAGGGTGAGAAAATTATTTCAAAAGGGACATTTGAGACCTAGTAGTCACAGGACTCCCAGAAACCACAAAGGTATAATTTTAAAAGTTATTTTTCCTATTTTATTTAAAAGCTTTTTCTTAAGGCCAGAAATGGTCTTTAATAGGGGAAAATTATTCAACTGTTTCAAAAATATTTGCCAAAATTCAGAGAGACTCGGAGGACATATATTGTCCATATATAAGAGTTTCAACACTTGGTCATGTTCAAAATAATGGGCTAAACCCACTAAAACCCTTTCTGGATATTTCAAGCTTTTGAAATATTTACAAAGGAAATATTCTCCAAAAATTCCAGGGAAATTCTATCATGTCATATATGACATATTTGATGATCTTACCAAGTCCCATGCCTTGGGAAGCAAGAAAACATCCTCAAACCCCTTCATAACCATTCTGTCCATATTTGAAGTTTGAGCAACTCTACATTGCCAAACTTGTCCAAATGCTCTCAAATTTGGTGCACATGCTAGAAATGCCCAATGAGGCATCTAGACCAAATGGCACAAGATTTGGAATAGAGCAACTTGATCAGATCACCTCAAAACCCTTTCTGTTCAAATGCAAATTTGAATAACTTTACATTACCAACTTTTTATCTGGAGCTTCAAACTTTGTGGGCATGATCAATACCCCAAATGATGATGCTACACCAAGTGGTGCATCAAGGGGAGATGATTAGCTTGACTCAAACAAGATGAAGCTGTTTCTGTTGATTTCTAGGGTTCACCAAAGTTACATTGGCTAATTTCTTCAAATGAGCCCAAATTTGGTGAAGCACCCTATTTTCTCATGTCTTTTAATCCTGTTAAGTGCCATGTCAAGTGGAGGTCATTTGCTTGACCAAACACTGATCAAACACCTTCTGGCTTTTTACTAAAACCTCCATCTTGATCACTTTTACTCTTCTCCATGGCTTGTACATTTTACCACATGATCATTCAGTTACTAGCTACCCCCCAGTAACTTTCCCAGCACCCCAGCTCCATGATTGAGGGGTAAGAACCCAAGTTTACCTTGCTGGACAGCAAGTTTTCACCAAGTCACCAGCATCCTCCCTCTCTCTCAGCATCTCCAGGGCATCCAAGGCCGCAGGCCATTTCTTAACTCCTCCCCTGACCTTCTAGACACTCTTGGGAACGTTGGTTTTGACCGGAGCAGCGAGGGCACGGTGGTGCCAGCCATACGCGCGCTCTGGAGCACGCAACAGTGCGGAAACGCACTGTAGCTCCAGCCAATCAGCCACCCCCGACAGCCTCGGGCCACTCCCTCGCGCCAGTCGAGGCCTCTCGATGTCCGCGACCACCCCGGCGCTGTCCCCCCTCCTCCTGCGCCCTCCAGTGACCGTCGTCGCACGCGCACCGGCCACCCGCAACGGCCACTCTGCTGCTTCGCACGCGCGCGCGCTCCAGAAGCTCCCCCGCTCCTCCTCTCACCTCAGCTGGACGTGGAACAAGTCCATGATCCTCCCCGGCTTGATCACAGGCACCAGAACCTCTCCTAGCCTCGCCTGCAACCTCGCCGGCGCACGGGTCCATGGTGGACCATGGGCGCGGCTATATAAGCCCCTCCCGAGCCTCCCCAACGGCACCAGCAGCTCCTCCTCATCTCCAGCAACACCCCGACACCACCCACTCCTCCCCAGGTAGTCCCAGTGCTCGGGATCGACCGGAGCTCCGCCGCGTCGGGCCGCCGGTGATCTCGCAGTACGGGCCTCCCCTGCCCCTCCTTTCACCCGATTCGGAACCCCTCACCTCACTGACCATTTCCCCTCTGTTTCCCCTCTCTGTGGCAGTTGGAAACGGCCGGAGCGACGACCTCCCGTAGCTCCTCCGTCGTCCCACCTCGCCGCCGGCGAACCGGACCTCCCCGGCGTGCCGCACTACCACCCCTACATCCGCAACACGACGCTGGTCACGTTCCTGCCCTCCGTTGACATCGCCGTGGCCGGAAACCTCGCCGGTGAGCTCGCCGTCGCCGTGGCCGCAAGGTTGGAGATGACAGGCGGGCCCCGCCTGTCATCCTCACACCTCTCTCCCCCTCCTCTCTGCCACTGACCGCCGGGCCCCGTCCGTCAGGTTCAAAAACCTGATGTGCGCGCGCAGGCACCCGTTCGCCCGGGCTGGACCGCCCTGGGCCGTGCACTGTGGCCCTCTGGCCCAGTTGCACAAGGGCGATTTTTCTTTATTCTTTTCTGTAATTGTTTTAAACATTTCTACAGAAAAGAATAATGGTCCAAATAAAATAATTCCAACTCCTAAAATCCTGTAATATTCCAACCTATTTAATGGTACCACTTTCACTCACATCTAAGAAACTTTTCTGTTCTGTTCAAATTTAAATTCAAATTTGAGCAGTAGAACTCCTGTTCTAAAATCAATAGATTCCATTCTGTAACTCCAAAACTCCAACTAAGATTTTTTCCCATCTTAGAAATTCCTCTAGTATTTAACAAAAATAAGTTGACATTTTTCTGAGCACTTTGATTTTTCTGTTTTATTTGTGGTCTTATTTTTCCGTGGTTATTATACGACGTATAGATCCCGTATTTGACGAAGTTGCTGTGGAAGGAGAAGGAGAAGGATTTGAAGACTTTGAAGACCAAGCCAATCCAGGCAAGCAGCCCTTTGACCATGATACACTTGTTCTTCGGAACCCGTTTGTTTCCGATGCATGATGTTAGGGTACGATAGTGACCTAGTTGATTCCACCACATGATGCATGCCTTGATCTTGATCTTGCTAAGTGCTAGATGACATGCAAATAGTTGGTCATGATGCTTAAATGATGCATGTGTGATTTTAACCTTCATAGTTGAAATCTTTGCATGAACCCATCGGGTGCCCCTAATGCCCGAGGGTGATGATGTGTTAGGTCATCACTTGAGGAAGAAGTGATGTGCCGGTAAAGTCATGTGCATGGTGAAATGATGGATTAGATTTATGTGTGACTACCGTCCCAACCAAACATGTGCAACCACACTACCTGTCACATCCCCAGCTTCACCCTGCATTAGGATAACACCTGTCTGTTGCATCATGTTTATTTTCAAAGGAAACCTGAAATGGGGATTGTTCAAACCCTAGCACTTTAAATCTCAAATAGGTCCAGTCAAAAAAATTGCATTCAATGTTTCCAAAATGTTCCTAATATTTGTTGGATATTTTTGGCAAGGCTTTTGCAGCAAACCAAAAATAATGGACATTTTTGTGGAATATTTTGGGCATGGAATTTAATTTATTATTGTATTTGAATTTGGAACTATATTCATAATATATAGAATATATTTTCAAATAACTTTGAAATGTTTTATGTGCTTCTGGAAAAGTCCATCTAGCAACATAAAATTGTTAAGAGGATTTTTGGCACTGGTTTGAAATTGTTGAAATTTCTAACAGTGGCAAGATTTAAATCAAAACAAAAGCAGAAAAATAGAAAACAGAAAATTTTTTTAGAAAAGAGAGAGAGAGTGGAAGTACCTGGGCTTACCTCACCTGGCCTTCTCCTGTAGCGGCCCACAGGCCCAGCCTG